>VWZI01005957.1:237523-262109 GCA_013396835.1 Psilopogon haemacephalus
GGGGGCGGGGCGGCCCCCCGCCGTTACACCGTTACGAGTGTGGTGCGTTTCTCATGGCTTCTCTCACTCACCCATGAAAATTTAATGAGGCATTTAGGGCTGTTACCTTCGGAGTCAATGGAGGAAGCATATTTAGCCTAATGCACTTGCAGCCGAGCCAATAGGTCTATCGCAGGCAGATCAGAAGTCATGGCGAGACTCTCCTTTCAACACAAAATTCACGACCCATTAAACTTACTCTGTGGTAACAGCTTCTTTACAAACGGAGACGCAGAGAAAACAGAGGCTGTCATGCACTTCCTGAAAGGATTTACATACAGGAGAGGAGTACATTCGCCAGGTTATTGCCATTTCACTGGTATTATCTCCAATCAAGGCGTAAAGCCTGCTCTGCTCTACCTAACTGAGGTAAACGATTAAAAGAAAAGCTTTCTGCAGCCTCCAGTCAGACCCGGTTTGCCTCCCGGGTCTGAGTGGCAGCATCGCAGGGGAGAGGGCTCAAATCATTGCAAAGTATCCCATCGGAGCAGAAATTACAAGCAAGATGTTATGCAGCGTGCAAATATCTAACTACTGATGTGCACTCTTCAAGATGACAGCTAAGGAGTGATCACCAAGATGCTCACAAGGTAGAAAGATGTCTATAGGTTATTTTACCTCCAGCTGACAGGCAGGAGATCTGAACCAACGTGGCAACATGCTTAACTGGGCAGGGAGCACCCATCCAAGAGCAGAGAGAAAGGCTGACTGAACAGATTGATTACAAGTGTGTGTGTGTAGATCCACTAGCGTCCTCAAATATTTTCTGTTTCATTTTCCTTAATTATTCTTCCCATAGCACATTAGGTATCAGGCATAAAAGATAAAGTCATCTAATAACCTTTATGATGTAACAAAACTGCACTTCAACAGCCGTACCACATTTATAAAGTAGTTGATGGAATGGAGACTTTTACTATAGACCTGCTTTTTTCAGTTCCATTCATTATAAAAATGAAAGGCAGGATTATCAATTGCACCCACTTATTCTAATGTGTATGAAAAATAATAAGTCTCAGTAATAAACTTAATTGCAGCAATATTTCCTATTGGTAAGAATCCCTCTGTCTCAGGAAGACACAGAACTTCAGGAAAAAGAGGGTAACAGAAGTCACCTTCCCATTAGGAAATGACAACGTCCTCTAGATGATATGTGGCTATGCTTCTCTCTAAGTATTAAGTCAAATAAAATGTTGGTGATTTTTAGTTTCTGAAATGCAATGTTTTGGGGTTGGGGAAAAAGGAAATGTACCCCTCTACACCCTTGCCCATCACACTATAAAGTGAATTTGCATTTACAATGTTGCTAGCCTCCCTAATGTCCTGCCGTTTACAGGAAGGCTGCTGGCTGTTACCTAAGAAAAGGAGGAACTTGGAATAAGTGTAAACTTCATTCCCGTTTCCAAAATTTATGGATGCAAGTCACACTTGCTAATGATATTTTTTAAATATAAAAGACTGTACTAGCTCAGAGCTTGTAATATGAATGCAAATGAACTTGTAATTATACTATGCAATTTTCTACTTTTAAAAAAACTCTATGAAAATAGAACAGACCTGAAGAGCAATATGAACTGCACTCCTTCATTGTGTTCCTTCATTATGCAGGAGTTGCCATAAGCAATCTGCTCTGTTTTAATGTAAAACACTTTTTAGGCCATAACTTTACAACACAAATGCTCACAAAAGAACATATATCTGTATCTAGATATATATATTTTTTATATATATATATATGGTCAGAGTTCCTTCTCTTGAGTGAGAAACATTACTAAAATGCAAAAGAACAAGAGGTTTGGTGCAATGGGTAGCAGAGCTTGCTTTTGTCTTTATCTGTAAAGTTTATTTTATATTCAACATTCCTATATCTGAACTCTCAACATTCCTATAAGGCAAAGTGTAAAGTTCTGCATCTAGGTCAGGAATATTCTAGATATCAATCCAGGCAAGGGGATGATGAGATTGAGAGCAGCCCTGCAGAAAAAGACGTCAGGGTGCTGATGGATAAGAAGCTGAATGTGAGCCAAGAGAGTGCACTTGCAGCTCAGAAGGCCAACAGCATTGTGGGCTGCATCAGAAGATGTATCAAGAGGTGATTCTGTTCCTCTTGTCCGCCAAGACCACATCTGGAGAACCGCATCCAGCTCTGGAGCCCCCAACACAGGAAGGACATGGATGTGATGGAGCAGGTCCAGAGGAAGGCCACAAAAATAACCAGGGGGCTGGAGCACCTCTGCTGCAAGGACAGGCTGAGGGAGGTGGGGTTGTTCATCCTGGAGAAGAGGAGGCTCCAGAGAGACCAAACAGCAACCTTCCAGACGTTAGGAACAAGTTCTTCACCATGAGCACGGTGGAACATTGGAACAGGTTGTCCGGGGAGGCAGTTGAGGCCCTGGAGATACTCAAGGTCAGACTTAACAAGGCTCTGAGCAGTCTGATCTAATGGAAGATGTTCCTGCTTACTGCAGAGATGTTGGACTAGATGACCTTTGAGGTCCCTTCCAACCCAAGCCATTCTATGACTCTATATTCTCCTTCTTGATATACTGAATAACCAGAATGATAAACTATTATGAGTTAAATATTAAGAACTGCAGGCCAAAGATGTAATTTCCACTAATCACTGACAGGCTGCAAGAGTTGAAGACAGGGATCCCATAGTACTTGTTGAAATAGCTGAAGGGAAAGCAGCATCATCTTCTTACTTCTTGATTAGATTTAAAATAACAGGACAATGGCCACAAGCTATTTTAAATGCCCATCAGTTGAGATGCATTTGGTCTTACAAGCAACAGCACTGCGTAAGTTGTTTGAAGAATTGCCTCAAAATAACATTAAATTATCCACTACTGATACCCACACTCCTGGATTTTAAGTAATTTGTTGTACTACTCAATTTATGACAAGAACTGGAGTTGTAGTAAACCCATGGAAGAAGCACCCTTCAGAGTAAAAATGTTTACCTGAAAAGAAAAGATAATTTGCAGCATAATTATTGCAAGTGAATTCATTGGTAACTCACAGTCATGTTTTCTGTCTCCATAAGAACTGGGTACTCAAAAAAAACTTCTTGCTTTCACCTCACAAGCAGGTTAATTAGCATCAGTTGATCCAAATTAGGCATTCAAGCAAGGAATGGATCTGCTTTCCTTTCAGAGCAAACCCAAATGAGGACCATCTGCTGCAAGATAGATCTCCAGAGCTGCTTCTCCTAGCATCTGCTCTGGAGATGCAGATTTTTAGCATTCTTTTGGCCAAGGAGAAGAAAGTTTTATTTAATCCACTGGGTTTTGTCCAGCTGCAGTTTATGTGTTTCTCCTGGCTAACTGGAGAGGTCCTTGGCTCACTAGAGAGGTCTCCGAAGACTGGAAACTGGCCACTGTGACGCCCATCCACAAGAAGGGCCAGAAGGAGGAACTTACAGACTTGTCAGCTTGACCTCAGTACCAGGCAAGGTTATGGAACAGGGCATCCTGAGTGCAATCACACAGCACCTACAGGATGGCTAAGGGATCAGGCCCAGCCAGCATGGGTTTAGGAAGGGAAGGTCCTGCCTGACCAACCTGATCACCTTTTATGAATGCAGGGAAGGCTGTGGATGTAGTCTACCTGGACTTCAGCAAAGCCTTTGACACTGTCTGCCACAACAAGCTCCTGGCAAAGCTGGCAGCTCATGGCTTGGACAGATCCACTCTGAAATAGATCAAGAACTGGCTGGAGGCCAGGCCCAGAGAGTGGTGGTGAATGGAGCCACATCTGCTTGGTGACCAGTCACTAGTGGTGTGCCCCAGGGATCAGTGCTGGGCCCAATCCTGTTCAATATCTTTATTGATGACCTGGACGAGGGGATTGAGTCGATCATCAGTAAGTTTGCAGATGACACCAAGTTAGGAGCAGGTGTCAATCTGTTGGAAGGTAGGAGGACTCTGCAGAGGGACCTGGACAGGCTGGATGGGTAGGCAGAGGCCAATGGGATGAGATTTAACAAGGCTAAGTGCAGGGTTCTACACTTTGGCTACAACAACCCCAGGCAGTGCTACAGGATGGGGACAGAATGGCTGGAGAGGAGCCAGGCAGAGAGGGACCTGGGGGTGCTGGAAGATAGTAGGCTGAACTTGATCCAGCAGTGTGCCCAGGTGCCCAGGAGAGCCAATGGCTTCCTGGCCTGGATCAAGAACAGTGTGGCCAGCAGGACAAGGGAGGTTATTCTCCCCCTGTACTCAGCACTGGTCAGGCCACATCTCAAGTACTGTGTCCAGTTCTGGGGCCCTCAATTCAAGAGAGATGTTGAGGTACTGGAACGTGTCCAGAGAAGGTCAAGGAAGCTGTTGAGGGGCCTGGAGCACAGCCCTATGAGGAGAGGCTGAGGGAGCTGGGGGTGTTTAGCCTGGAGAAGAGGAGGCTCAGGGGTGACCTCATTGCTGTCTACAACTATCTGAAGGGAGGTTGTAGCCAGGTGGGAGTTGGTCTCTTTTCCCAGGCAACCAGCAACAGAATGAGAGGACCCAGTCTCAAGTTGTGCCTGTGGAGGTATAGGCTGCATATTACGAGGAAGTTCTTTACAGAGACAGATTTGCATTAGAATGGGCTGCCCAGGGAGGCAGTGGAGTTGCCATCCCTGGTGGTGTTCAAGAAAAGACTGAATGGGACACTTAGTGCCATAGTCTAGTTGATTGGATAGGGCTGGGTGATAGGTTGGACTGGATGATCTTGGAGTTCTCTTCCAACCTGGCTGATTCTATGATTCTCAGGTGAAACTGCTAATCCAGTGCCCACACCACAGAACTAGAATCACATTGCATAAAGGCCATGACCTTGTAAGGTTTTCATCAGTGTATGTGTGTTACGTCCATCAGTATTAATGAGAATGGGACATTCTCTGAGATGGAATAGAGCTTTTATTGCCATTAAACTAATTCATGTCTGTCAAGCTGAGGCTACAAAACAATCATAGAATCCTACAATGGCTCAAGTTGAAAGGGACCTCAGAGATTATCTACTCCAATCTCCCCACTACAGTCAGGGACTCCTCTCAACTAGACTCAGCTGCTCAAGGCCTCATCCCACCTCGTCTTCAACACCCCCAGAGAGGAGGCAGCCAGTGTCTCCCTGGGCAGCCTATTCCACAGTCTCACCACCCTCCTACTGAAGAACTTCTTCCTAAGATCCGGCCCAAACCTACTCTCCGTCAGCTTCAAACCATGCTCCCTTATCCTTTTACTAGACAGCCTTATGAAACAGTCTCTCTGCAGCCTTCCTGTAGGATATCCTCAGGTATTGGAAGGCAGCTCTGAGGTCCCTCAGAGTCCTCTCTTCTCCAAGATGTACAACCCAAACTCCCTCAGCCTATCCTCATAGCAGAGGTGCTCCAGCCCATGTTACAGAGAAATTATTAAGAGCTTTAGTTGTTGCTTTCAGAGAAACTAGAAGTAAAATACATTTGTTACACTTTACTCAATTCAAGTGTGATTTTTGGAGTGTTCCAATATCTGAAAAAGAGAAACAGCCATTCTTCCTGCTATTAACATCTTACTAAAATACAGAACAATGTCCAGACCATCTCTTGCCAGCTCAGCTCTCCAAACAGCAGCTTCCTCACAAAACCACTCTTCACATTTACTGATCTATATTATAGCCCACAGCAGGACTGTCTTGATCACTCTGGAGATACTCTACGTGAATAGTTCCTCACACAATAGTGGTTTCAGCTTAATAAGTTCCTTTAAGGCAATTAGGCACTCACTGGAAATAATACCTGCTGCATTATCAGCAACTATGGTAGCCTATCTCTTACCACTGTAGCCACACAGTTAACTCCTGAACCTCTCAGAATTAATCCTAATTTTGTATTCATCTTCTGTTTTCTCAAATGGGGAGAAACTCAGCCCTTTAACTTCATTCAATAACCTATTATGACCATTTTCTTACCTACTTTTACCTACTCAGCTGTCAAGTGACTGAACAGAATACGTTGCTGAACACTACTCTTGCCAATCCAAAAGATCCACATAGGAAAACTGTGGTGATCCTTCACGGAAAATGAGAAGAGCCTCTATCTTCTAGCAATGGACACATCAGGAAGAGGTTATGATAATTCCTCACCACACAGTGTAATCTGGTGAAACATGGTTTATCCCAAAAAGTCCCAGGTATCTACCAAAATGAAAATACTGAAAATTCAATTAAGTCTTGAAAGTTTCAGGCACTCGTTACGGGTTTCCAAAGATGTACTTAGATCTGCTCCTACTGTGTTATGGCTTGGTCACAGAAGGAACTTTTCCTTTCATGCATCTAAATAAAGACGGCACAATCTTTCAGTGAGACGTGCAAAAATGGATCAGGAGCTTGGGACAAATCCCAGGTCTGCCACTGCCTGCCTGTGTGTCCTTGGATAAGTGATGTGAGTTAGGATCTTCCCCCACACACACTATTTGAAATTTACCAAACTAGCTCAGACTGCTTGGAAGTAAGATGAAGCTATATTTACAGCATGGAAAAAATTACAAGCATATACACAATATATTTACGAGTATTTACAATTATATGCAAATTAGAAATAATACAGAAATCCAAACTCCCTCCCAGACAACGAAACTGCCCAGAAAGGCTCAAAGCTACTCCCTCTTTCTCCCTTTCTCAGACAAGCAAACAAAACCCAAAAGCCAGCAAAGCTTACCTGTTAGTTGTTAGCTGAGAGTAGAGAAGAGATATTAGAGCGGATTGAAGGAGAAGTGAATAGGGCAACATCCCAAGACAAAGTGAGGGAAGATTATTTACATTTTAGCTTTTTATCCCTCTCAGCAAAACACTGAATGACAGAGACCTCATCATTATTTTCTTTTCACAATCAATGATCTCATTTCTCTCATTAAAATATTCCATTTAGCCTCAAATCAGCATAATAAGTCAATCTGTACTTTTCTTATGTCCATCTTTGAGGTCCCCTCCAACCTAAACCGTTCTGTGATTTTATGATCTTTCGGTCTTTTTCTGTTTTTCCTCCTGGGACTGAAAATTGAGTGAATGGTCATGTGTATAACAATGGTTAGTGTCTATAGAATCACAGAATGGTTTAGGTTGGAAGGGACCTCAAAGATCATCCAGTTCCAACCCTCCACCATAGGCAGGGACAACTCCCACTAGAACAGGTCACTCAAGGCCTCATCCAGCCTGGTCCTGAACACCTCCAAGGAGGGAGCATCCACAACCTCCCTGGGCAACCTGTGCCAGTGTTTCACCACCCTCACTGGAAAGAACTCCTCCTAACATCTCGTTTAAATCTGCCCTCCTCCACTTTAAACCCATCACTCCTCACCCTGTTATTACAAGACCTTGTAAATAGTCCCTCCCCAGCCTTCCTGTAAGCCCCCTTCAAATACTGGAAGGCCACTACAAGGCTCATTCTTTAGCTGCTTATGTTCTCCATCACATATTAAAAATATTACTAAGCTAACTCTATGGAAATCCCTCTCCTCAACTGCAAATGAGCAACAGTTCACCCAGGGAAGTAATTGAGGCCCCATCCCTGGAGATATGCAAGGTGAGGCCAGACAGGGCTCTGAGCAACCTGATCTAGTTGGGGGCATGGGTGTAGAAAACCTTTGGAGGTCCCTTCCAACCCAGACCATTATTCTGTGATTCTGTGAACTCCAACATGCATTTTAAAATTGCCCTTCTAAAATCAATCTTCAAGTAGATGGCAGCAAGTAGGTGCCCTCCTTGCCAAATAATGGAATTTACAAAAGCACTGGAGATTATGAACCACATTATTTCCCAGATGGTCATGAAAGTGTCTGTGATTCTTCAAGTAGAGCGATCAACTTCTTCACAAATCCAAAAGGCTTCATATTTCAAATCCTGTTTTTTGGCAAGGTGCATTTCCCTTCACAGCCAATTAACTGCAAACTAATTTAGAGTGGGTTTGCTTTTGCAAACATAAGTGTCAGGTTCCAGCAGAGAACGTGTTGCTAAGAGCATGATATATGCACACATTGCAAGTTTCATTGTTCTCTCATCCACAGCCCCTCAGACATTACTGATGATCCACATTAAAAAAAAAAAATTAAAAATTGGATTTAATAAACCCCTTTCTAAGGAAAAGCTCATGGATGAAGAACATTTTCAGCATCCCTTCTATACTGAAAGCCCACATGTTCCACCTTGTGCTGGTTTGAGGCTAATTGGAGTATTTTAATGAGCGAAATGAGATCACTGGTTGTGAAAAGAAAATAATGATGAAGATTATATCATTCATTGGTTTGCTGAAAGGGATGAAAAGCCAAAATGTCAACAGTCTGTCCCACTCTGGTCTGTGATGCTGTTCCCTTTTGCTTCTCTTTCAATCTGCTCTAGTATCTCTCCTCTAATCTTGGCTAACACATAACATCTTAAGCTTTGCTGGTTGTTTTTGTTTGTCTCTCTGGGAAAGCAGAGGGAGAAAGAGAGGGTAGCTCTGAATCTCTTCTGGGCAATTTCCTCTCTCTGAGAGGGAGTTTGGACTTCTGTATTATTTCTAATTTGTAGATGCAAGCCTTATGAGGAGTGGCTGAGGGAGCTGGGGGTGTTTGGCCTGGAGAAGGGAGGCTCAGGGGAGACCTCATTGCTCTCTGCAACTACCTGAAGGGAGGCTGAATCCCGGGTGGGGGGCGGGGAGGGCTTGGGTCCTCCCAGGCACCCAGTGGCAAAACAAGAGGACACAGTCTCAAACTGCACCAGGGCAGGTTTAGGCTGGATGTTAGGAAAGTTCTTCACTGAAAGAGTGATTGGCATTGGGATGGGCTGCCCACGGAGGTGGTGGAGTCCCCGTCCCTGGAGGCGCTTAAGAGGAGGCTGGATGAGGCACTTGGTGCCATAGTTTAGTTAGTTAGAAGGGTTAGGTGATAGGTTGAACTCGATGATCCTAGAAGTCTTTCCCAATCTGGTCAATTCTGTGATCTTGTGAAATAGTTGTAAATACATTGTGTGTGTGTGTGTATATATATATATATATGCTTGCAATTTTTGCTTTGTTGTAAATATAGTTTCATCTTACCTCCATGCTGTCTGAGCTGGTCTGGTAAATTTCAATTCCGATACGGAGAAAGGAAAGGGGGGGGGTGTGGAGAAGTTCCTAACCCCGTACACACCTTCCTTTGGATTGTGCTCACACTAATTCAAACACACAGAAAAAGACAAGGGTATGGATATTTACTACAGAAAAGTCTATCTACCCATAGAAAACACAGGTCTGCTTCAGGAAGAATTCTGAAATGTGGCTTTCTTCTCAACTAGACAGTAAAAGGGGCTGCGGAGACGCCGTTTTAAACTCTGCTTCTTCCAAGAAGAAAGGTTATTGCAGCTTGTTCTTAAGATGCAGTCCACTTTAACAAGCCACCAACACATTTAAGCTCTCTTGTTTGGACAATACGGCGACTTCCTTTGACTAAGTATGTATTTATCTTCATTGTCTTTTGATTTTCAGCTGTTAGCTTTACAATCAAAAACTTCAGACTCAGAGGTTCCTGAAGATCTCGGCTTTTGTCACATCTTGTGATTTTTTGACAGCGAAAGATACCCTTGCCATTGTCGAGCACCATTTGTGTGAAAGAGAGACAGACGAGCATGGTGTTTAGGGCTGCACTCCCCTCAATTTCTGCCAAAATAACGAGTATTCAGGAGACAGCAATTGTGTGCAGTCAATGTCCTCAGCAAGCAAGGCTGTTTTTCATTTCCTTGTGTCACATTACATCTTCCTCTTTATATTTTCCTTTAAATACTGAGGCAGAGCACAGAGTTTAAAACATGTCATTGACACAAATAAATGTTTAAGCAGTCACTCTACCTCGAGTTCAGCTCTTGTCAGATCTGATAAGTTAAATATCACTGGATCTGGTCAGTAATTGGATGGAAGACCTCTGAGAAAAACTCAAGTGCTTAAGTAAGTGCCACTGGTTATTCAGTGGGTGTTTTTCTTAACCTCAGGCTCCTCCTAAAAAATGCCCTCAGCGCAGCATTATGAGCATTAGCTGAATGAGGCACTTTCAAGTGAGAGTTTAATGTGTTATTTCTGTTAGGCACAAGAAAAGGTTCCCAACACTTCCCTTTGAAACTTGCTTAGCCCACCTGCAAGTGATTTGGGCCAACTGCTATGTAAAATTGTTTTGGAAAGTGTGAAATAAAATTTTAATTGTGTTGCTGTTAACAAGAATATGTTTTGAAAATCTGTTATTTGAATAATGACTTCTGCATCTATTTGTCTTCACTGTCTGCATTCCTGACCTTTCCTTTTACCCAGTTCCCAAGTGTTTGGCTTCTCAGTGTAGCCTGTGGGTATCAAATCACAGATACTTCCTTTTGCCACCTAACCTCAGCATTTCCAAACCCAGATATAACCCCTCTTTATCAGCTGCTGTTTACTGACTGTTTTGCCACTGCTCCTTCCTAGTGGAAGTGGAACTGACACTGGTAGGACCACCCCTGAAGCTCATCCACCCTTGAGGCTGTGGAGCACATTGTAGCAAAAGACTGAGGAATGATGTGAAGCTGCTTCGTTTGCTTATTAACTCAAGACTTCCAGAGGAAGGCCACAAGGATCATCTAAGAGCTGGAGCACTTCTTGTTAGGAGGATAGGCTGAGAGAGCTGGGTTTGAAGCTGAGGCAGAGCAGAGTTAGACTGGATCTTAGGAAGAAGTTCTTCAGTACAAGGATAGTGAGACTGTGGAATAGGTTGCCCAGGGAGGTTGCAGCTGCCTCCTCCCTGGGGATGTTTAAGGCCAGGTTGGATGAGGCCTTGAGCAGCTGAGTCTAGTTGAGAGGTGTTCCTGATTGTGGTGGGGAGATTGAAGTAGATGATCTCTGAGGTCCCTTCCAACCTAAGCCATTCTATGATTCTCTGTACTTGGCTCAACAGTCCACAACTGCCAGAGCTAACACCTGCAGTTCAAATACAACAAGATCTCTGCGCTTTGGGACCCCTACAACACACCATTAATTTAACACACAGGTAAGACTAGCTCCTGGGGTGTCAATTTTCCATTTGTCCAGCAAGAAGGCTGAACCCTGGAGGTCCCAATCCCCACAAACTCTGAAGAGTGAATAACTGCACAAGCCTGGAAACCTCAGCTCCGGGCAGCATGCCAGAGTTCATCCAAACATATTTGCTTAAGTTGATATTGCTGTAGTACATTTCAAAACTTGACAAATCATTACTTTCTGACATTCAGCATTCACGGTTTTTTTTTTTTTCCCTCTTTCAGCCTTCCAGGCAGAAATGTAAATTGCAAGTGCCACCATAGCAACTCCATGCAATAATATAGATCTTCAAATAACAATTTGAATGAAGGTTGTTTAAAGTATTTGTATTTTGTGATAAATTTATGGGTGTCAACTAGATCAAAGCTTCATCTCTAAAGGGCGTTTACTGTTTATTTAAAAAGACAATCCTTCAACTCAAAAGAGATTATACATTAGCCTGAGACAAAACACGGAGGTTTAACAGAACATCTCAAAAGCACACCACTTATTTATATTAGAAAACTGCTTAATGGTACCGTTCAGGTTCCTAAATGTCTCTGTCAGTCTTTCTTATTCACTTTGAGAAGAATTATGACAGAACCCAGGCAGAACCTATACATCCCAGTGTTAGAGTCCTCCACTCCCACAAAACCAGAAGATTTTCAAAGATTAACAAATGGGATTTTAAAAAGAGTGATTGTTGTCATATGATTAAGGCTCAGTTTGAGGCTCTGCAGAACACACCTAGAAGAGGTGACCGTTTTGTCAGCTCTGTGGCTCTTCTGGCTGAGGTGGTGTTTCTCCAAATCAGGGTAGCAGTCAGAGAATCAGAGAATACTGTGGCAGCCCTTCCACCTAATATGAGGGCCGAGCTCCAGTTTTAGCTGTTCAGCACGCACTGCCGCAACTTTTGGAAGGCTTCCTTTCACATGCATTGCACATCAAAGACCAAATCTGTCTGCCAACCTCTAGCAAAACTGACAAAAACAGCAGCATCCATATCCACAGAAGAAGTTACATGGAATCAAGCTTATGTACAGATACAAACAAACCCTAGTTATTGTTAAACCAAATAACCCAGCTCCTTCCTGATTCCTTCATGTCTCATCAAGATCTGTCTCAGTGTATCTCCCTGTACAATAAAGCTTGTTTCCTCAACATAAACACGAATTAGAACAAGAACACACCAAGATGTTTGCCAGCTTTCAGAGCAGGGACAATTCCATGCTTTTTGGGAAAAAAAAAGGCCTTTGAACGTGCAAACGTGTTCACTCTGGGCTTCAAATACACCACAGGCACAGTCTTCAGCAAGAAAACAAAGTCCAAACTTAATTAAACAGATAATGGACCACAAAAGACCCACAGCACTCAACTGAATAGCTACCTTCTGTTGTTTGGGACTGACAAATGTCAATAAATACAGCTCAGGAGTGGGTGGTAAGCAGGACTGGATCCACCTGGCCTGTTGATGAGGAAGAAAGAGCAGTGTGACTACTGCAACCAGCAACACACATGCAAAGGTGCATACTGGATGAGAAAATGGAAGTGTGCAGCTCCCTCAGCCTCGTGCCCTGATAGTTCAGATCTGTAGCAACGGATGCTCCAGTCCTGCCTGTCACTGCCCATGTTTGTACTCTGTACACAATCCCCTGTGAAGACATGAGTGTGGTTTGGGTTGGGGAAAATAGAGTTCATGGCAAAATCTACTCAGATTCAACAGGATGGGTAAAAGAAACTATAAGCTGCTAATGTTTGTATCCAGATAGCCATAAATCCACCTTCCCACTTTTACTGCTCTGTTAACGTAGAGTCATAGAACAGAGAATGGCTTCATTTGGAAGGCACCTTAGAGATCATCCACTCCAACCTCCCTGCCATGGGCAGGGACACCTCTCAAATAGACTCAGCTGCTCGAAGCCTCATCCAACCTGGCCTTGAACACCTCCAGGCAGGAGGTACCTACAAATGCCCTGGGCAAACTATTGCAGAATCTCACCACCCTTGTACTAAAGAACTTCTTCCTAAGATCCAGTCTAACCCTGATCTCCTTTAGCTTCAAATCTTCATTCCCCCTTGTCCTGTCTCTAGACACCATCAAGAAAAGTCCCTCTTTGGCCTTTCTATAGGATGCCTTCAGCTATTGGAAGGCAGCTCTAAGGTATTCTAACCCAGGGTGGGGTTTGCAGTCTGACACACCTGCTCTCAGCTTTGCCTCTAACGTAGTCTGGAAACTGAACCTCCCTCTCTCCAGAGCACAAATTTGCTCCACCTTCAGAAGAAGATTTTGCATTGAGCTCAGGAAGCCTGAATTTTGTGAGTGTTCTGATGAGCCATCAACTATTTTAGATACTATTTAAGCTCACCAACAGATTTCAAAATGAAACAAAATCTTCCTCTCATCACATGCACAACAGGATATAACAGATGTCACAGAGAAACCAAGTAATAGCAGTTTTCATGGTTGAATTCAACAATTACCTCTGTGCTCCACTCTGTGGACTCTGCCATAAAGCCCAATAAGCATGAAAGAGACACCTGCCCCAGGAGTCCAGTGTGAACTTCTATAAACAAAGTCTAGCAAGGCACAAGGCAGAAAACCATTCAAATCCACATTTCTCATGCTAAAACTCACCCAAGAGGTTATTTCTAATCTTGACTATGCTATGTCCTGTTGGAACAAAAGAGATCGTACACTGCCAGAGCAAGAACAAAGCTGATGTCTCTTCTGGGAAGAACAAAGAATATCATGCCCGTATTTACACACTAATTTCACTCTCAGCAGCCCTGTTTGCTGGCAGGAACGGGATCTTGTAGGTAATTCCATCGCTGACCACTTGCAGACAGCACACTGCAAATGCCTTCTTACAAAACTACAGCATTTGGCAGCTCCTTCCATGACCCTCTCTAGATGAAAAGCCCAATGAAGATCCTTTTCTTCGGCTCATTGCACAGGAGTTGTACACAGGTTTTCTGTCCCTGTGTAATTTTCTTCTGCAATGTAGACTCAAGGTTAAAACAATGTCCTTTCTCCATGGTGATATCTGTCACTGAACTATCAAAGTATGCACGTTAGAGAGCTTGCCAAGTGGATAGTCAAGTGATGCAAAGATGAGCCTTTGAGGCATATTGTCACCTTAGTGCGTTCTCTTTAAACACTGAAAACAGACTTCTCCTTTTTCCTATCGGGGGGAGGAAGAGAGGCATTAAATGGCTCTTTGGGTACAGCAGCCTTCACAGGTTTTGCATTTATAGCAGCCCCAGAGGCTTCAACTGAGACTGGAGTCCCTTTATGGTGAGCAGCATAAGATACAGCAAGAGAAAAGCCTTATCTCAAAAACTCATAAACACAGCTAATAAGAAAATATCCTTATCCCTGTTTCTATAACAAGAAGAATAAGCATGGGTTAAGAATGAGCTTTTCTCCAAAATCCCAGTGGAATTTGTGACAAAGCCAGAGGGAAGAGCCTAGCTCTCTGTCAATAGCTAGGCTGACATTTCCACTTCAAGTCAACCACACAGACCTCATCTTTCAGGCTCTGCAACTCTATCACATCATGCATGGCCTTTGAAGAGACCTTGCAGACCAGTAAATCAACATTTACAAAGCTAACTGCATACACAGACCTTTCTGGAGTAATGTCAGTTTCTCAGTTTCTCTGTATTTACCACGAAATATGGGAGGAGAATCACAGAAACAATCCAGTTGGAAAAGACTCTCAGGATCACTAAGTCCAACAGATATCCCTACTCTACAAGGTCCACCCTAAACCATATCCCCAAGCACCGTATCTAAATGACCTTTAAATACATCCAGAGCTGGTGACTCCACCACCTCCCTGGGCAGCCCATTCCAATGCCTGACCACTCTTGCTGGAAAAAACTATTTCCTAGTGTCCAGTGGCATCTTGAGGCCACTGCCTCTTGTTCTATCACTAAATACATGTGAGAATAGACCAGCAACAGCCTCTCCACAACCTCCTTTCAGGTAGCTGTAGACCACTATGAGGTCTCCCCTGAGCCTCCTCTTTTTCACACTAACCATCCCCAGCTCTCTGTCACTCCTCATAAGATTTATTCTTCAAGGCCTTCCCCAGCTTCGTTGCCCTCCTCTGCACTGGCTCCAGCACCTCCACATCCCTCTTGTAATGAGGTGTGTGCTGGTTTGAACTAATTGGAGAATTTGAGCGAGAAATGAAAATACATGGTGTCACTTCACTCAGAGCTCTACTGAGAAAGAAAAAAAAAATGTTTTAAGAGTTGTAACCCAAATATAGATAAGCCAGACAGTTTCAGGCCTCTCGGGGCTGCAGGTGCTTCTCTTGCATGGTTCCTTTGTCTCTGCCTTTGTAGCTAATTCTCAATAATTCCACTAACCTCTTTCCTACTGCTAATCCCCCTGGCCGATCTACTGCCACCTAACTGCTGCATCAACAGATGGTGAGATAAGATTGGGGAAGGGGGAAAAGGTGTAGGGGTGGATAAAAAACCCTCTTAGGGATTTTGATCTCTGGGAGAGGTGTGGTGTTTCTGTATTACCTTTTCACTGTATATATCTGTAAATATCTGTTATACATTGTAAATATCTGTTTGTATATTGAGAATTGATGTAAATATAAAGCTTCATTTATCAACTTCCAGCGTTCTGAGTTCTAGCCGGGGTTGTATCAAAAGGTGGGGGGGCAGGTAACTGCTAAACCTCCGCAAGATGCCCAAAACTGAACACAACACTCAAGCTGTAGCCTCACCAGAGCAGAGTGCGAAGGGACAATCACCTCCCTGCTCCTTCTGGACACAGCATTTTTAATCCAAGCCAGGATGCCCTTGGCTTTCTTGGCCACCCAGGCACACTGCTTGGTCATACTCAGTTGCTTGTCTTTTACAACCCCCAGGTCCCTTTCTGCCAGGCAGCTTTCCAGCCACACTTCCCCAAGCCTGTAGCGTTACTAGGGGTTGTTGTGACCCAAGTGCAGGACCTGACATTTGGCCTGGTTGAAGCTTTGGACAGTACAAATCTGAGCTGTAGGAAGTACTCAGGCCATGCATCTGGCATAACCTCTAACCTTTCTCATCTACCTGGTCTGCAAAATCAGCTGAGAATGCTCATTTTGCTATCTATACACCTGGCCTACTGTTTGGATATTCATGGTGATTTACAAACTGCCACACAAAAGAGCTCAAAATAGGACACTTTAACAACACTCATATGGGAACTATCTCATTTTAGTTAAAAGGGCGTAGGATTACATGCAATTAAGAGCTCCCAATGATGTAATAAAGACTTTTTTTTTTTTTTTAATCAAGGCAAGTGGGCAAGAAGCAATCAGCTTTCTGTCTAGAAACAGTAAAATGATGACAGTCTGATTGTTCTTAGGGTCAGCAAGGCCAAAATGTGCAAAATGACCTTCATTAAGTCATGCATTGTACTTTTGCTAGGGGACTGTTGCATCTGCTTCTTTCAATTTGGCTTGTTTAAGTAACAAAGCTCCCAGTGATCATCTAAACCTCATTTGAAGCACCTGTGAACAATTCATTATATTAATATAACAGCAGGGGAGGAGTACAGATACTAATAAATAGGTTGGTGAGCAGCTTTTACTGCCAAGGTTGCTTTATCCCACAACGAAGTGTCCCCTCCACCCTAAAGCTGAGGCACTGCACTGGGACTGGTTGTACCACACACATCTGGTGGTAGGGGAAGCTGGAAATTCATTTTTCCTTTCCAACCAATTGACAAACTTGTGTCTAATACTTCTGAGAGGCTCCAGTGTGATTTGAAACAGTTTGTTCTCAGTTAACACAGAACAAATGTTCTCCAGTTAAAGGTGGCTGTGAAAGGCATTTGGTAACGATTTGCACCAGCTGGGCTTCTCTTGAATAGATTTGTGTAAATCAGCACATAAAAATAAGCCAATGGTCAATGCCTTTAATTGCATTTGGATGTAACATAGCAATAGCAAATACCTGAACTTTCATGTTTTTCCTCACATTCTTCGATTTCAAAGAATAGTTTTTGGGTTTTTTTTACAAAAAGAAGAGTAGCAAAAAAAATAATTTTGCTGTTAACATCTATTTAGTCACATTTTACAAATGTCAGTGAAAAGCAAAGGGTCAGCTGGGGAAAAAAAAAAACAACTGTGTGCTATGGATCAGTACAATTACAGAATGCAGAGTAGCACGGGGTTACAGCATCAGCTTAGGAGGAAAACACCATCTGCAGTGCTGGGTGTACACGTGGTAGAATGCTGCTCATAGACCAGCATACCTATCCACCCTAAAACAGCAGGAAAAAAATTGTTTATGTTACTATACTTCAAGATCTTATTTTATATTTGGGTAGCTGTGAAGCAGCCTTGTTTAAGACGAGCAGTTTGCAGGCCACACCATCCTAATTCTGCTTTTGCTGCAGTGATTTTTTTTCTTCCATTGCACACAGGGACGATAAAAGCCCCCGTAGAAGATGTAGGCTGCATTCCTCATTCTACAAAGGATCCTGGGAAAATATAGCAAGGCCTAACTTTCAGAAGAGTTAAATTTATCTAAATCAATATGTGTTAAGTACCTCTTGTACTGTCTTCCATCTGTATTATTCTGCTGGGTATGGAAGTATTTCCAGATACTTCAAGACACAGAATCCTCAAGGATCGTCTATTCCAACCCCCCTGCCATGGGCAGGGACACTTTCCACTAGATCAGACTGCCCAGAGCCACATCCAGCCTGGCCTTAAGCCAGGGTAAGCTTGGATGAAATAGCATTGTTATGGCACACTGAGAAGTCTGAAAGGAATGTGTAGTTAATAATTATAAAATATCTTGCCCTTACAGATCTAGTTGGAAGTTTGTTACCATTATCACTCTGGAAAGCAAGTAAAATCCATACAGAAGTGTCTCAAGACAGCTGAAGTGGAATAGGCATCACCCTGTTTTCATCCCTTTACATAAACAGAACTGGAAGAATATTGCATCTATCAACAGCCAGGAGGGAGAACATTTTAATCACAGAAGTTAATACCATCAATATAATTTTATATCCATATAACACAGTAAACAACATAGCTCTGATAACATCACAACCTCACTTCTTCTGCATCACTATGGAAATCACTTATTTCATTCATCCAAATTTCTCTTCATAAGGCAAACTTTCTATTCTGTAAATACATTTGTTGGTTTCTCAACATCCAGTCAAACATGTACAGAAAAGCCATGGAGATACCAAATTTATATTTTCAGCGTTGGGCGTCTCATTGTAAACTTAGAAGCCATAAAGTAACCAAACACCATTAGCTTTTTGCTGGAATTGATTTGTCCAAAACTGCTGTCAACACTGTTTGTGGGGTACCAAATACAAACAAGGAATTAAAATCTACCATTAGCTCTTTGCTGGAACTGATTCGGCCAAAACTGCTGTCAGCACTACTTGTGGGGTACCAAATACAAACAAGCAACCAAAATCTACCATTAGCTCTTTGCTGGAATTGATTTGGCCAAAACTGATCATAATCAACAGTACTTGTGGGGTATCAAATACAAACAAACATTTACACACATGCTATGAAATCCTTTCTAGCAACATGAAATTGAAGAAGGGACAGAAATGCTTTTATTAAAAAAGAGGGAAAAAAGAGACCACTTTTATCATTTTGTGCAAGGGGCACTCATTTGAAACCTTCCTTTGAGCTGAAGAGGCTCCCGTGACACAAGCAAGTCGAGGCATTTTCAGTAATTGTATCTTTCCCATCTATCTTCTGCATAGAGAGCTATGAAATAAATACTGTGTGTGAGCATGTATAAAAATGTGCTCGAGGTACTTCTGGTAGATAGAATCTCATCCCCTCGAAATTGCCTTTCACATGAAAGATGCCCATTGACAACCAGCAGTTTAACTAGCTAGGGATATATACAGTCAGCTACCACTCAGCCTTAAACTGTTATCTGATTTGTCCCATAAAGCAAAATATATGAGGTACATGATACAGCAGGGGGATAATGTACAATAAACATAACTTACACTGCAGGAAAATGAGTTCCTGCAGTTGGATTGTCTCACAATGGAATCAACCGTGCAAGAACCCACCCAATCCAACCACACTCTTTTCTTGTTTATACGACTTTACCCTATAAGCACAACTAAAACCAGTCGTTTCAAGACAGTTCTCTGGTAGTTTGTAAACTATTTATTCTAGCAAAGCCTACCAAAACTACATTATTCCCACTTTCTGAAAATACAACCTGCATGACTTGCAATAGTGGCCAGAAGTACAATCAGACTATGCTTTTTCCTCTGAACCTTTACAGAGCATGCAGTCACTGCTGTCTTTGCAGGTTTCTTCTGAAGACAAAAGAAATTATGGTTCATGAAGACTGGAATCTATTAAAAGACCCCAAAATTATGAAGTCAAAAGGAATCAGGAATCATTAAATAAGATAATAATTCCTTTAAAAATGTAAACATGTCTCCATTAAAAGATGAAGGAACTACTTTTACTTGTATGTTAAATTCATGTTGTGCTGTAGGGATCTTCTTGTATTTCAACTGCAGGGGTCAGCCCTGGCAGCTGTTGACTATTGAGCCACATACAGAGAATCAGAGTGCCTTAGTTGGAAGTGACTTCAGAGATCATCTCCTCCAAACTCCCTGACATGGGCAGGGACACCTCTCAAATAGACTCAGCTGCTCAAAGCCTCATACAAGCTGGCCTTGAACACCTCCAGGCAGGAGGTATCCACAAATGCCCTGGGCAAACTATTGCAGAGTCTCACTACCCTTGTACTGAAGAACTTCTTCCTAAGATCCAGTCTAACCCTGCTCTCCCTCATTTCAAAACCATTTCCCCTTGTCCTATCACAAGACATCATTATGGAAAATCTCTCTGCAGCCTTCCTGTATAATCCCTTCAACTATTAGAAGGCAGCTCTAAGTTCCCCACTTAATGAATGCAGACTCTAGGTCATGTCTTGTCGATAGTGCTGGAGCTCTGTAATTTTGTACGTATCAATCACCACTTTAGATTGTTCACACAGCTTGCATTCTCAATTGGCAGCTATAGAATCCAAGGCAGAGCTTCTGAGATAACTCTTCATCAAAGTGTGACCTTGCTAAATGCTCTGAACACATAACCCATACACTATTAAAAAAGTACAGAGGTTGTGGCTTCAAGACCCAATGATCTGCTGAGTTTGTCCTATTAGTCACCCAGTATAAATAGGTCAAGTGGACCTGTGCCCTGAGGAACCTAGCAGGAGTTGATGTGGTCTTTGGCCAGGGAGCCTGGAACGTGTATTTTGATAGCAACAGGATTATTATTCTAATTTGTGATAGCTGAATGAAGGAAAAGAGCATTATTAGGTAACTTAATGAGATGAGAACAAAGGGAGATGGGGCAGGGAAAAGCATGTGCAGGGAATTGGAGATAGGATGCCAAAGGGATGGATGTAGTCCAGAGCAAGGTGGCAAACCAGGTCCCTCCACATCTTCAGGGTGGGCAAACAACACAAATTCTTCTAATTGTAGCTTTTACATAAGCAGGTTTACGCACAACAAATTCATTACTGCTCTCAAAACCAGCCTTTGATTCCTTCTCACTACATTTCTGATCTACAACATGTCCTGGAAGGCTAATAAGCCTATTAGATGTCCTGGCTTGCCCCACCCTTCTGCTGATGGGGGAAGCACAGGCAGAAGGAAAGCAAAGGCCTGGGACATTGTGTCCCCTCCCAAAGTGATACACAGGTAACCACAGGTATTTAGGTACTTATTGGTGTCTTGCCCAAATAAGGGTAAGCAAGCCCTGTTTTCACCTAATATGGTCAGTTTAGCAAATGCCATTCTGATTTTGGTGAATCTCTGTGGCCAAAGGAGCCACTGCACTCGGGCAAATAATATAAATTGAGCTATGTTGCAAGCTGCTCTGTATTGCCTCTGCCTCACTGCTCTGCCTCAGTGTATGCTGCTCTGCTCTACATTCTGCTCTGCTCAAACAATGTCCTCTGCCTCACTGCTCTTGGCTTGGACAACATGTTCTGGCCTCATACTTCAGATCAGCTTAGCCCTGATGTTTTGGGCTTGAAGTACCTAAAAATTTAAGTGCTTCAAGTTTACCAGGAGAAGACATTAAGTGCCTCACAACATGGTGAGAAGTGCCACTCACACTGTGCTCTCTGCACATCTACAAGAGATTCTGCCTGCACCTCTACAAACTTCTGTGCCAAGAGGAACCAGGATAAGGTCAGAGTTCATCTGCCTCTTTCCCAGCACCCTGCTCAAGTCTGGGAAGATCTAGAAGCCTCTCAACAGCTATCAAAACACCGAGCGGTTCCAATACTGCTGCAAAGGAGCCAGGGACTATCTCTGGATTCTACTCCACTGCTATGAGTAGAGCACACTTTTTCTAGGGCTCCAGACTGCCTATTTGTAAGTGGGGCAAAGCCATTTTGTGGCTAAACTTTTCCAGTGTTCTGATTCTCCTAAATTAATGAATTGTTCTTAAGCATCCTTGTGAAGATTTTTTCCCGACCAAATTAGAACCCATATTTAACTAGTTTGTATATAGTCTGTGGGTGAGGCTTTTAAAAAATAAAATAAGTACATATTTTATAGTTCCTGCCTCATTAATTGCCCCAACTAAATCACAACGTTAATGCACTTACAAGTTCTATGGCTTGTTAGCACGATGCAGACTTAAAGAGTGCGAAAAAACCCCACGACATAGCAGGCTAGAACAAACTTGACCATAAGTGGGTTTGTCGGAAAGACTAATTCCCCTACAGTTTCCCAGAGTTACTCTTACTGTCAGGGGTTAACTGCAGACACTGAAATTTTATCTGTTCTCCTTGACTACTTCCCTCTTGTGCTGCCTTTTCTAATTATTTATTAATTAGATTATAAACACTTCCTACACAAACAGCAAAACACTGCCTCTGAGCTGGTTCCTGCTAACTGTAGCCTTTCAAATCTATATTATCTCAATGTTTTAATTTCAAACTGAATGTAAATTAAATTACTCTTTCAACAGAAACAGTCATTTGTCATTTTTCCCAGGCACACAGTGACAGAACAAGAGGACACAGCCTCAAGCTGTGCCAGGGCAGGTTTATGCTGGATGCTAGGAGTAAGTTCTTTACAGAAGGAGTGATTAGCATTGGAATGGGCTGCCCAGGGAGATGATGGACGCCCCATCGCTAGAGGTGTTTAAAAGGAGGCTGGATGAGGCACTTAGTGCCATGGTTTAGTTAATTAGGGTGATAGGTTGGACTCGATGGTCTTGAAGGTCTTTTCCAACCTGGTTAATTCTGTGGTTCGGTGATTCCTCAGTGCAGGATTTCTTCACTCTTCAGGAAGCCATTTTTTAAAAAACAGTAAACAAAATTGGTTGCTGACTTTAGGCAAGCCCTGTTATCTCCTGTTACTGCAGATCTATGCTTGGTGGAGAGATGCCATCAAAGTAGTTTTATCATATTCCCATGCTACAAGCTATTGCTTGTAGCCATTGTTTTGCTATTGCTACAAGCTTACATAAAGTCTTGCAAGCTGTTGGAAGTATAAAATCCTAGAGTGGCTTAGGCTGAAAGGGACCTCAGAGATAATCTACTCCAACCTCCTTGCCATGGACAAGCACACCTCAACTAGACTTGGCTGCTCATGGCCTCAATCAACCTGGTCTTCAACACTCCCAGGGAAGATACATCCACAGCCTCCCTGGGCAACATTTTCCAGAGTCTCAACCACCCTTGTACTGAAGAAGGTCCTCCTAAGATCCCATCTAACCCTGCTCTCCCTCATCTCAAAACCATAACCCCTTGTCCTGTCTCTAGACACCCTCATGAGAAGCCCCTTTGTAGCCTTCCTGTAGGATCCCTTCAGGTACTGGAAGGCAGCTCTAAGGTAACCCTGGAGTCTTGTTTTTTCTAGGTTGAACTAACCCCAGATCCCTCAGCCTATCCTCAAAGTAGAGGTGATCCAGCCTAGTAGTATTACACCTTTCCAATGCACCACCATCTGTTTCACCACTGTCTGGAAGCCTACTTCAAGGTATTGACAAACACATTTCTTGACTTCCTGGACTTGATTAAAAAGTTTGGTTTAACACATTTTTTTTTCTATTAAATTGCTATAGAGGGACTAGTTTTTGCAGTTAATTTCTTCTCACTCTACAGCACTTCCCAGCTTGAGCCAGACAGAGTGGATTAGGGAGGTCTATTAGCAAACCAAGTGACACGAACCTCTTCCTATTTGGCCAGTGACCCCTCATGTCCTCAAGGAAGACGTGGAGAGGTGTCACTGATCCTCATGAGACCCTCCTCTTCATAGACATGGAAAAAGGCAATTGGTGCCAATTGCTCACTAACCTTCTCCACTGTTGGAAATCTATTGGCCCGTCTGGTTATGAAAGCATGGTTGGGGAAATGGAGGTGCGGGGTGTGGTGGGAAGGGTCACACATCTTCATCAGCAAGGAACTAAAGGAAATGGAAATATGAGTGACATTATAGAGTCTGGGTTTTCATCAGCATCACAAAAATAACACTCAGCATAAAATTAATGTATTTTCCACAGGACCTATTTAAATGTGGGACCAGAGTCTCTTCCTCTTGACAACTGAATTACAGACAAAGATCTCCCAGAACTTGTCTCAATGATAAGCATCTTAAGTTTCTGTTGGAGAGGAGGGCCATAAAGACAGTCCAAGTGCTGGAACACCTCTGCCATGAGGATGGACTGAGGGAGCCTAGAAAAAACAAGACTCCAGGAGGACCTTAGAGCTGCCTTCCAACACCTGAAGGGAACATACAGAAAGGCTGCAGAGGAACTTTTCATCAGGGTGTCTAGAGACAGGACAAGGGGGAATGGTTTGAAGCTGAGGGAGAGCAGGGTTAGACTGGATCTTAGGAAGAAGTTCTTCAGTACAAGGATGGTGAGACTGTGGAATAGGTTGCCCAGGGAGGTTGCAGCTGCCTCCTCCCTGGGGATGTTTAAGGCCAGGTTGGATGAGGCCTTGAGCAGCTGAGTCTAGTTGAGAACTGTCCCTGACTGTGGTGGGGAGGCTGAAGTAGATAATCTCTGAGGTTCCTTCCAACCTGTGCCATTCTTGGACTCTACAAATTGTTTGCTATTTAGGACACTTCTGAAGAATTTGATTCAGGACTGCTTGAAAAGGATTGCTGTGACATCTGACACTTGGTATCAGCTGTGTGGGGAGGACTCAGAAGCGACCAGTTATTCTCAGAGGTTTTCTATGTCTTGAGTCCTTACAAATAATATTAACTGTAGAGTTTAAATCAGTGCTGTCGGGGGACACCCAGTGCTCCTCTGAACGCAGCAGCCCAAAGCTGCCAGCAGCATTACCACTGTTCTATTGAAGCTTGCTGTGAGGTGGAAATACTACCCTGGAGTTCATGGCTTTGTAGCTGTAAGGAAAGATACAGCTATCAGATCTTATTATACCATCTTACACACAACTGAGTAGAAAGGGAAAATCCAATACCAGACTCTGGGGAGCAAGAAATCATAGAAAAGTTATTAGTGAATGGGAAAGGAAAAAAAAAAAAAGGGAAAAAAA
>VWZI01005957.1:262150-318693 GCA_013396835.1 Psilopogon haemacephalus
ACCAAAAAAAAAACCCCACAACCCCACACCACAAAACCCTAATCCAAAACACAAAACCCGAGCAGCTGGAAGGAGCAGGTTTTTAGCCTCCCAGTAGCATAGAGACACCCCCACTGAAACAAGAAAAGAGTTTGCATCCCTATGGTCTTTGTGTGACTGTCATACTATGGAGTAAATTCTCCTCAGCCTTGCTCTCCTTACTAGTTTTTAACCAACACAATCCAGTTCACTAAAAATATTGCATTTGTGAAAGGCTGTGGAAAAATTAGTTTGCCTAAAACTTTTTTTTTAAAAAGATTTCTGATCAAAATCCATGAAAGGGACTGAGATAAGTGAAATTCATGTCCAAGTTCATGCCCTCCCTAATTCAAGTCCAAATAGGCAGTCTCTCACTCTGCTTCCCTTTAGCTCAATGAATATTTATCCTCACAAAATGGAAGGGCTTTAAACAGAGAGATCAAAAGCAATCTGCAGCACTTTGACTTAGTCTTCCTTCAACAGAGGCTGGAGGATGAGACATAAAACCCCTACTCCCAGTTATATGCCCACCTGGCTTCCATATGGGTGCATCTCCCCATCTGTACCACCATCTCACAGGACTTCAGAAGGCTGTGAATAGGAAAGAGCTGCTGATTTTTATAGCAAAACTATCAGGTTTATGATGTCCTCATCAGAAAGACACAGAGATGTTGGAGTGAGTCCAGATGAGAGACACAAAGATGAGCCAAGGGCTGGAACTCCTCTGCTATGAGGATCGGCTGAGGGAGCTGGGGTTGTTCAGCTTAGGGAGGACTCCAGGGAACCTTAGAGTTGCCTTCCAACAGCTGAACAGATCCTATGGAAAGGCTGCAGAGAGACTTTTCATAAGGTTGTCTAGAGACAGGGCAAGGAGGAATGGTTTGAAGCTGAGAGAGAGCAGGGTTAGACTGGAGCTTAGGAGGAAGTTCTTCAGTAGGAGGGTGGTGAGATTCTGCAATAAGCTGCCCAGGGAGGCTGTGGATGTCTCCTCCCTGGGGGTGTTGAAAGCCAGGTTAGATGAGGCTTTGAGCAGCTGAGTCTAGTTGAGATGTGTCCCTGACTGTGGTGGGGAGGTTGAGATAGATAATCTCTGAGGTCCCATCCAACCTAAGACACTCTAGGATGATTTCACACACAATTACAGACTGAGAATAAACTTTGATAACTTGCAAAAAATATCAGAGGTTCATCTGCTGCTGAAGAAATAAGGCCTGATTCTAACAACTACTAGAAAAGAAACTAAGCCTTTACTTTCCAGGACAGAGCTGGTTTTGTTTTACTACAGATCTGTGAGTGACACTATAAACACTGTGTTTGTTAAAATATTAATACAACTACCTATGCACAAGGAAGAAATAATTAGGTGGTGGCTTTTACCTCCTGACAGAGGGAAAAAGCCAATTAAAAAAAAAAGCAAAAACATTCCTTACTTCCCTGAGACAGCCCTTGTAGGTTAGCTACGAGGAACTCATAGGTCACATAAAAGTGCAATGATAAAAAATGCAGGTGCTGTGAAACATTTATAAAGTGAAAGTATGAGAGAGGATGTAGTTTGGAATCTGAAATGACATTTTGGCATGGAACAGATCTCCCACGGGGCAGTTCTGAAACTTCCAGAAATTCTTAAAATGACATCTTTCAAAATGAGCAATCATCAAACGTGCTGCAGTCCTTACCTCAGAGCACTTCACTCTATAAGCCAGGCTGGGAATATGCTAAAAATAAGTTGCCCACTATTTCAGCTTGCAGGTCTGGTGTGGCAGGCTCAGATGTGCTGGGAGATGTGACCCAAGTCAGCAGTGCCCACACCATTGAGCACGGCTGAACCCAGTTCCAGTCTGTGTTCACTCAGCTTGTTTTGACACACTATAAGAACCACGGTGGAAAAACTCATCCACAGAGGTGAGCGAAAGGCATATTAACATCAGCCAGAGGGACACAGTTGTTGGATCTCTGGGTAGACACAAGCCAGCACAACCCACCCAGAGATGCAGCCTGACCCAGAACAGCTCCAAGGGGCTGATAATACTTAGTGGCATCTCTGCCTCTTGTTACTCTTGGGACAGCATATCACAGAACCACAGAACTTTACAGGTTGGAAGGGATCTCCAGAGATCACTGAGTCCAACCTCACTGCCAGGGCAGGATCCCCTAGCGTAGTTCACACAGGAATGCATCCAGGCAAGTTTTGAAACTTTCCAGAAAAGGAGACTTCACAACCTCTCTGAGCAGCCTGTTCCAGGGCTCTGTCACCCTCTGTGTAAAGAAGTTTCTCCTCATGTTGAGCTGAACCCTTCTCTGTTCCAGTTTGTAGCTGTTGCTCCTTGTCTTATTGCTGCTGACCACCAAAAAGATGTCATTGGCTCTTTTGGCCACAAGGGCACATTGCTGGTCCATGCAGAACTTGCTGTCCACCAGGACTCCAAGGTCTTTCTCCACAGAACTGCTTTCCACTAGGGCATTTGCCAACCTGTACTGGTGCCTGTATGCTTGTTTTATGTGGTTAGTGGCACAAAGAGTGCTGTCAAAAGGCTGAGGTTACATTATTGACTCTGTTTAGTTTAGAGAGGAAACGGAAGGGCAGGAAATGAATGGTACAACACAGGCATATACCCATTTATTTAATAATTCAATGGAATTCAGGAAAAAAAGCTGTTGAAAGTCAATTTCTTCTTTGTGCAATGCATAATTAACCCATGGACCTTTTTTCCATAGCCCTTGCTGAACATTAAAGCATAGTAGGATAATATGGCATTGCTACAGTGCTTAGGTTTGCTGTGGTTCTTTTCTTTACTAAAAAGGGGGAAACCTGAGGTGCTAACTATAAGCTGACAAGAGTCTGGCACTTACAAGTACAGTACTTCACAGTAAGTTTCTTTTCTCTGAATTGGAGTTACCAACCATTGACAAAAAAACCAGAATAAAAGAATAAATGTTCCATTGCTTTCACCCACCATTGATCTTCCCTTCCATGCAAGGATGCTCTTGCATTCATTTCCTTATCTACTACAGATACAAGCAGAAGTCTGCCTTCTGTCCCCAAATGAAAGGCTTGTGGAAAATAAGACCTCTTGGCACAGACTGGAGGAATACTCTGCATGAGATTTACTTTTATAAACTTGTAGAAACACTTCCATCACCTTTGCCTTGACTGTGCCATTGTGAGAGAAGCAGAGTTACATTGCTGTACCCACACCAGTCAGCTCTCTGTCACTGGAGGTGTTATCTATGCCCATCTGCTGGCACAGCTCCACATTTGATCACTCACTTCTTTCATTTCTACTACAGGAATCAGGTTAATTTAAACAAAATCACTGAATGCTAGGGGTTGGAAAGGACCTTGAGAGATCATTGAGTCCAAGTCCACTGACAGAGCAGCATCACCTAGGGCACACACCCATGTGGATTTTTAAAGTCTCCAGAGAAAGACTCCACAACCTCTCTGGGCAGACTGTTCTAGGGCTCTGTCATAGGAATTTTGCTCCTACGTGTCCTTCCATACATCCAGGTCAGGAAACAACTCTGCACACATTCCCATGCTCTTTGGCCTTCTGCACAGCAACTAGAAAGAGCAAGCAAAACCTCACATGGAAACATGAAATAGTCTCTTTTCCACAGAGAAGCCAAAGACAGAAGGGCAACACAGGTTCAGGCCAGAACCAGAGCTGCAGCTTTGCACTAGAACTGAGACCTGTGGGGACAAATTTCAATTCAGTCCTCTTCTATGCTACCGCTATCAAGTGTAGAAGGAGAGGCCGTGAGAGCTGTTCATGCAGCAAGTGGCTCTGCAAGAGCCCTTCCTCTGCCTGGCTGCTGTGCAGTCTCACTCTGTTATTTACCACTCAAGACTGTCTCTGAAGAGAGAGATTGCTCACTTCTGTACAGGCTGTTCCAGGCACTCAGCAATATGGAATACGAGGTTTGCACGAGTGTTTATTAACCTCCATGGAAGAGCACATGTTATCTCATTTCGTAGGCAAGAAGTCCATAAAAAGACTGATTTAGGCATTCAGAACCAGTGACTACCCCTTACGTAAGTAGTTCAATGCACAAAAGGATGGATTCTACAAATAAAAGATCACACCTATTTTAGGGTAGTTCTTATGACAAAACCAAAAACATCTCCCTGATTTGCCTCCTTTTCAAAAGCCATACTGCCTTGCATAAACATTTTTCCCACTGTCCTAAGTCAGCTGGAGGCAGACAACTCACCCCAGAGACACCAGCCTAACAGTTAAAAAACATCAGCCTAGGTTTATGATGATCTTGCTTTCAATTGTTCATTTCCTTGGAGTTATGGAGGAAAAATCCACTTCTCCAATCACACAATGGCAGGACCAGGGCACACAGTTCCCACTGAGTAAATGTTTTCTTTGCAATGATCTAACCCAGCTGTGGCCGGGCAGGGCACTGCCCCACCGGAGGTTTAAATGAGGTGGTGACTGTGACAGGGCAAGCCCAGTTCACTGCCCCACCAGAGGTGTGAATGGGGCAGGAAACGGTCTTCCTCCCTCCCCACCTCTGTCACCGGAGGCTTAGTACAATAGGTGTGAAGTGCCTTCTCCCACTCTCCGTGGGCTTGAACAGGGAGGCAACAAATCACCTCAGTATATATATGGCAGCTGGACAGATTGGAGCAGGACTTGCTCAGACCTTCACTGGGACTCACTCGGACCTGCACTCCGACCTGAACCAGGACCTGCACCGGGACCTGAACACAGACCTGGAGACTTTGAGCCGGACCTTGAGGAGCATCCTGGCTTCTTGCTGTAGGACCTGCCTCTAACAGTAAACTGCAGCCATTCGTAGGAACACCGCGGAGCACCCCTGGCTTTCCCCTGCCTTGTTTCACGATCGTGGCTTCGTGCAAGCTGTGCCTACAGTCATCTTGGACTCTGGCAGGCATTGGACTCCGGACACTGCCGTGAAAGAGACAGTCTCCCATCTGTAAGTAGGGCAAAGCTGTTTCATGCCCAAACCTTTTAATTTTTCCTGATTTTCCTGAATTATAAGAAAGGCATCCTTGTGAAGACTTTTCCCGACCTAATTAGAACCCCGACTTAAACCAATTTACACATAGATTGTGTGTGGGGCTTTTGGAAATTATAAAAGCTACATAACTTATAATTTCTGCCTCTTCAATCGCCCACAATCAATACACCAGCCTTCTATCAGAAAGGAAACTTAACAGAAAGAAAGAGAATTGGTGGCCATGCAATAATTTAGTTCAGAAGGACTAAATTCAGCAACCAGAGCAAACAATGGCTTTATTAGGTGCTACCCCAGGTATTTGTGTGCTTTTAGTACACCCTGACATGTAATTGTTTGGTTGACTAAATAGTGGCATAGCTTCACAGATGTCAATGAAGCTGTAACAGTCCACCTAAGGATGACGTACAGAGCTGTATATGTATTTCCCCCCCTCATTTCTTTCATCATTTTAACATTAATTCTGCTTCCAGAGCTTTTCCCCTTGAACAGGGACAGAAAAAAAAAAAAAAAGATAGCAACAGAAGCTGGCCCTCTTGACCCATCAAGCTATTGCTCTGCTAATGGCACACTTTTGCCTTAAGGAAATCATAAAAATGGGGCTTTGTTAATTTTCTTTGTGTTCTTAACTACAGGTGGAAAGGATCTGCAATACTCTGCATGTAACAAACTACCTTCCAGTCCATTTTCAGTCTTAGGTAGCTTCACAGGATTTACCATGGTGGAAGACAGAGCAGAAGCTTTCTGAACGTTGTCACAACTGAAATCCTGCTGGCTCAGGAAGACAACAAAATGCAGATGAAAGGCTTTGAGCTATTTCAGCTTAGCTAGTTATACAAGCAAATCACACGTAACTAGGTTGACTTAACTTCACTCTAAAATTATACGATGGTAATGAATGAATTTTTACATTTTCTCTGCTATTAGTGACTTGCATGCAATAATCCCCAATAATATTGTCTCAAATTCCTGTGATACCACAAAAATATTAATGGAAGTGTAAAACTAAACTGCTGAAACTTAAAACCGATTAATAAAATATCCCATCAAACAGATCGGCTCACTTCCTAAAGCAAAGAACTCCACTTGATCTGAGAGCATTAGCTATTTGAAATGCTAAAACCATTTTCTTTTAGTTGTAAACTATTTCTTCCACAGGCAAGAAATTGTTTGTCACTACTCACATGGCATACTCACACGGCAGCCTTTCCACAAAAGCAGGAGTCCTGCTCTTTATCCTTGCTTAGGCACTGAAGCATCTAACAAAAAGTTAGAGATAAGTCTAGTGAGTTAATTGAGGTTCAGAAATGGTTTGAAAAGAAACATTCTCTCAGATTTTCTCCTCTGTTTGGGAAAAATATGACTTGTCAGTCAAAATGAGCAGACCCTCACTCTCATCTGCTTTGATAGTCTGGAGATGAAATTTAAAAAAGCCAAATTGAGAAGAGCTCCGCAGTAAATCCCCAGATGCAAAATCTCTTGGATTTGAATACCTGAGATCAAGCTAAATTCGCCGTGGAGATCCACACCTGAGCCTAACAGAAAAGCCAAACTGGAGCAGTAAAATAGCCCAGCACATCCTCATGACTTCCAGAAAAGCTACAAACATACTCTTGTTTCTTCTTCTCTGGCTTGGACCAAGCCGAGCACTTGGCACCCTCATTGAAGACACCAACACAAAGAGAATTCCCCAGACAGAGTCAAGTATGACCACAGTTCAGTCATGTTCATACTGGATGCCAGCCGGGACCAGCACACTCCTCCTCTAAGCAGCCAGCTGTGTTGTCAACTGCTGAGGAGCATGCAGAGCAGTGTAAATGAGCGTGGCAGTGACTCCTTCAGGCAGGGGAAGGGCCACTGGCAAATGAGAAAGCAGAAGAGAGAGCTTGGGGCATAGATGCTGCAAATGCGCCCCACTGAACTTCACTCCTTCAGTGAACCCCTCTGAAATGGCAGCTCTGCACGCATGCAAATACTTGCTAAGCAGCAGCCCTCCTTTGTGCAAGTGGAGTGAACTGATAGGACTTGTAACTCTGACACAGCACTGCCACCCACGGAACAGATGAGTCCCTACAGGAGGTGCACCCAAGCCACCCGGACTCAAATACATCGATAGACCACAAGTCTCCAGCTTTCATACAGCAACAGGATGAGCAGAGATGAGTTCTGCCCTCAGTGATCTGCCATCAAGCAAATCGAGGTCATTCAGGCTCAAGGCACCACTCATGGGAAGTGGGACCCACCTGGCCACCTGGGCTTTAAAACAAGTAAGAGAATGAACGACTCAACACCTCCACATGACACAGCTCTCATTTAAAGATGTCTAACCTAAAACTGCTCACAGGGGTTTTCTTTGGTTTCCTCAGAGGCTTCTTTGTTTTATAAGCTCCATTACATTGCCATTGAAAGATTTAATGATTGACATAGCACTCTCAATTTAAGCCAGATGTTTTATCTCTCCATCAAGCATCAAACCTACAGGCTGCTACCATGAACATGAGAAATCCTCTCTGAAATTTAAGGCTGATAGCACTCAATATTTTTATTTTAGCCAGATATTCCTCTGGAATATTAAAAGAAAGAAAGAAAAAAGAAAAAAAAAAAACAAAAAAACCCCAAACCCAAAACCCAAAAAACCCAACAACACCACACCCCACTCACTAAGTTCTAAATAACATTTATTTTAGCTACTGGCAGTATTTTTAAAATCCTTGGCTCCCTAAGCCTATTAACTTCTAACACTACTGAGTTCAGCTACAGGAAAAAAAAAAAAAAAAGAAGCAGCAGCCTCCTCTTGACATTGTATGTCATCTAAATGCTTAAAATGCAGTGGTGTTCCTGGGATTATTGCTGCATGAGAGAAAGGCATTTAAGAAGGGACACGGAAGAGAGCCACGCTCACAGACCAGGCTAAGCTGTACAGGCAAACACCTCTTCTAATTTCATTTTATTTATAGGTCAGCTGGTTTTATTTCGAAGCACAAGAGATTTAGTAGGAAAATCCATTACTGCCACTTGCTCTGATTTTCTTTCTCAATATAATTAAGCTTTGCTAATTGTCTATCATGATTAAACTCATGCCAATAACAACCTTGTTTCCCTATTTGGCTGGGCTCCAGACTCTTCAGAGCTCTTGTTTAAGGGCAGTTCTTCCTGTAGCAGTTTTGGAAAGGTCTTTTACCCAACATGTAGGGTGAACTGTTGACCTCTGCCAATACATTCATAGAAGTCAGGATTCCACCTGTGGATTTTTCAATGGAAAGAAGATAGTCCAAAAGAAAAGATGTGACCAACAACTGTATTTTTAGTGACAAGTGAGGTTCACTGAAGATTCAGAATCCATTCTTGCAGGTCAGAAAAATTACCTCAACTATAGATAAAAATGCAAAGGTGATGAAATGAATTATTACATCAGGGCTGTGTGAACTTCCCAGCAATACAAAGCTGATGTAAGGCATAGAAATTCAGCCAGAACACAGGATGGAGACAACAGGGGTTGGGGTGGAGATTTAAAAAAAAACAAAAAAAAAACCAACAACAAAAACAAGAGAGAGAGAGAAAGACAGACAGAAAAACAGAATCAGAGCAGTTGTTTTAGCACAAACTGCTATTATTCAGCTCCACCCCCCTGAGAGGGCAATACCAGGAGCTGAAGGACAAGGGGCAATGGCTTCAAATCAGAGAAGAGCAGATTTAGACTGGATGTTAGGAAAAGGTGGTGGAACACTGGAACAGTTGCCCAGGAAGGTGGTTTGGGCCCAATCCCTGGAGATATTCAAGATGAGGCTCAACAGGGCTCTGGGCAACCTAATCTAGTTGAGGATCTCCCTGCTTACTGCAGGGGGGTTGGACTAGATGACTTTTGGAGGTCCCTTCCACCCCAGACCATTCTAGGATTCTATGAAGGCAGCTCTGTTCTGCACTGGGACCCACTGCCTGACATAGGGACCCAAAGGATGACTGGAAGCAGGACATAGCTGGGAAGCCTAAACCATCCTTAGCTTCTTCCTGTCCTCACTTTACTGCCCACCCTTTAGAAATGTCTCTTGATGAAGAGTCAGCGCTTGGCTTTTAGCAGGGTTCATTGGCAAATTTCTGGCAACTCAGATTTTCAGGAAGAAGTCTTGATTTATTGACACCAAGGTGCTGTCACCTCCAATGCTCTTTTTTCCCAATAGCTCATTTGCATCTTTGCTCAGGAATCAGGACTCCCATTGCCTACTGCCCTGGGCAGTGCTGCCTGCACATACTTCTCTCAGTACTGGGGAAAAGGACACAGGCATATCTCCTTCAAAATAGGGAGCCCAAAATTTTGGAGCTCTGTGCTTCCCAGTAAGAGAGACAGAGTCCCATGATCTGTTTTAATTAGGGTGCTACCTCCACATAGAAACCCAAGTGAACGTCAAATGAGCCTGAACACCACTCAAGTGTCCTGGAGTCCCAGTTCCAGAAGTAAAACAACCAGATCAGAATGTGCTCCACCTCCTGGCCATGTGATACCTGTATCAGGACTTTCCTAGCTCCTTCACAGCTAACTCTGTGCACTTCTGCTATCTAACACATTCTCTGCCTCCTCTTTCCCTTAGAGAAAGAAAAAAAGCCACTGGCCATTGTCTCCACTTCTAATTTACACTGTAACCTCATTGGGCCAGGACCAATGTTATGTGTTCATACAGCACCTAACACAAAGGCAACCTAATCTCAGACCCTTTTTTAATGCAAATGCAATAGAGAATCTGGCTGTTCGAATAGAAAGGGTAATTTTGGTTCCCCCTTGGTAATGGACTTTTTCTCTGCGAATAGATAATTGGGCTGTTTTGTCATTATTCTTTTAAAGTGAGGTTAAGATCCTATTGGTGGCAACGTGAAATATGTATTGTGAACTAATCAGCAGTTCATACCAAAATGTGCTGGGGCAGAGATGGGCTGTACTAACACAATTAGAGGAAGCATTTGGCTGTGTACAGATCATTATGCTACTGCATCTCCTTCTTCTTCAGATCACACATAGAAGGGTTTGAAGACTAGAATCATGTCCAAAAAAATTATGGGTCTAGACAGAGACCTGCCTAAAGGCATCTGCTACATTTAGAGCAGTTTAAGTTACTGCCTACTCCAGAGGAAGCAATCAAAGAGGCAGTGGTACTCAAGCTCTCATCTACCACAACATGTGGTAAAACAGCCCTCAGTCCAGTGGCAGGTTAAGATGAGCTGTTTTGCTTGGCTTTGCAGGGGACTAGAAGGACACACAGGAGCAGTCAATGCATCTCAGCTGGGGACAGTGGCTTCTAAAGCAATGCAAGTGAACTGCAGGCAGCTGGTTAGGTTTCCTTGCTCCACAGTCAGCAGGGTCAGCTGAAGGAATGGAAGTTTGATCATTCATACAGGCTGCTAGTCACCAAAAGGTTGTTTCTTGCCACACAGAGAATAATTTTTTTCATGATGCCAGGGTACAAAACTAAAAAATAATAAAATCCTTCATCAACTTTTTTTTTTTTGTTTGTTTGGGTTTTTTGTGTGTGTGAAATACATTTCAAATGCAGCAACTTCTGTCTCGGTGCTATTTGTTTCAGGCCGAGGGAAAGCAAAGGACTGCCAATCTTCCACCATTTCTTAGCATGAAGGCCAGCTTATCAGAAAATAACATCAGTGGCAGGCATTTAAAACACATTTATTCCAAGGTTTCTCCCACCCTTTCCCATGGATAGTAGATTTTTAAATGCTTCTAGATAGCCCAGCTTTTCCAAACCAATAATGGACTATTCTGGTCAATCTTTTAATGCAGTGAATTTGATTTGCTTCCGAGTGCAAGTCAGGGATGATATGAATCACAAAGCCATAGAAGAAATACACTTTGGATCTGTTAGAAACTTTCTTCCCCGGCAGCACTCACAGAACCAAGATTTAAATCAAAGAGGTCGTCTCCACTAGCATGGAGAAAGAAAAATTCTTGGCTTCAGGATTTACACCTTTCTTTACTAAGATGGATCCTACCTCTGACAACCTCCCACAGACACTGCAAAGAAAGCCTGCTCATTCCAGCTGCTTACCTGAGCCTCAAAATTCCTTTTACTCTTAGATTTTAATCCTCTAATTATGCGACTTGTAAGGTACTGAATACTCTGCTCGTCCAGGCTATCTAGCAGAAAGAAAAACATGCTGCCTTTCTGCAGCCTTTAATTCTCACACAGTGAAGAAATATTGGACCAAAGCTATAAAAGCCAATCTAAGAAAACAATTAGCATACATTGGTTCTTTCAAATGGCAGGGGGAGGGAAAAAAAAGAATTGTCCAATGTATTTGAAATTTCAATGCCTTACGTCGCCCCTCCCCTCCCCCCCAATGCCTTAGGCGTTAATGGCTTTTTAACAGGACACAGTATGCAATTTTCTTAAGGCAATTTTCAACGGTTTTCACCTTCATAAAGAATGTACTGGGTTAAGCTTTCCCTGCTGGCATCATAAGGATGATTTCTCCAGTTAAAAAGGTCTTCAAAACAAAAAAGAATAATAATAACAAAATAATTTCAAAACAAAGAGTTCATTTACAGTTTCTTTGCTGAGCAGACAAACCACACTTTAGGATCATTCAATGACAGCCTATGGGACAATTGTCCATTTGAACCATTACCATACCGCAATATGCATCCCAGCAGACCCTGAATACATTCTTACACTCTAGCCCTGACCCTGCTGTATAGAGAATTTAATCCTCTCTTATTTGTGACTCAAGAGACCCAGGTCATGCTCCTGGATTTACCATTGCTCTTCCCTCTGGTACAACGCCCTGCAAAAACCTCTGCCTGCCTCTCTTTGTTTCTCCATCACTAAGGTAGGGATCAGGGTTATCTTTATAAACCGCTCTCCTGGAGAAGGATCAATGTATGATTGTTAAGTTTCACCCTTTGGAGTGTCTCTCTCAGAAAGCAGAGAATTTTAGTCTTCATTTAGAGCACAAAAGCTGGTGTGTCTATAGCATTTTTAAAGGCACTTTCACATCAGGCTCTAAAAATGTGTAAATGAAAACACCTCTGAAACAAATTCTGTTTGTTTTCCATCTATTGTCTGTACATACCGACACGTAGTTCATCTTACCTTCAAGGGGAAAAAAAAAAAAGGTTGCACTTAAGCACTTATTTCTGCTGAAAAACCATTCGTATAAATAAAAGAGAGACACAGAGAGACAAAGTGCTCTGTATGGACACTTTGAGCTGACAGGGAAAATGCTCCTACCACAACAAACTGGAGCTCACTCTGGGAGGACAGCACTACTCTTGATTTTCATCTCTGAAAGAAAATGAAGAAGAATGAATAGCTATGCCTCACTTACTCTTGAAGCAGATCAAAAGGAATATTCTGGTATCTATTTTTTATCCTCCTGTTCTTGTAATGAAAACAAAAGACCTAAATATTTGATTGCTTCCCCTCTGTGTCAAAAATAATAGTTCATGTCCTTTCTAGCTTGACAGAAAGGAGACTGGTTAGATCTAAGTCCTTTCATCTGAAACACCATCACACAGGTTTGCTCCAATCTAACCTATTAAAATAAAGTTGAGCTCTGAAAAGCTGCTTCCCCACCCCTCCCCCTTTTTGGATCTGCACTGCAAGCAATGATTAGATTGCTTTTGCCAATAAATCTATAGGGATCAGTGAACCAAAATAGCTGTTCCCTCTCAAACCTATCAATTAACAGGCTTCCTTTGTTAATGATGTTACCATTTCACCATTTGTCTTAAACCCAACTCTCTTCCATCCTGTGTCCTTCAGAACAAACCAGAGCCATGCTAAAAGGCTGTGCAAAATGCATTGGGAATCCATGTTTGTGATTCTGTATTTTAGCAAGTTCAGCAACACTCAGTTTTAACTAGGTGGAATCTCAGCCATGCAAGAGCTTTCAAAAGTACATGGTTCAGGTCAAAGCACATCTCAGCAAGAAAACACTATGCCAGTACAGGGAAAATAAAGTGACCAGAAGCTGATTTGAACTAATAAAGTCATAAACAGATAAGGGAGGATAATTGTAAGAAATTTATATGTAGGGATAAGGAATTCAGAAAACTACATGCAGCATACAATTAGAAAGAATTGAGCAAGTCGTGGGAAGAGTGACCTCATTCCACAGAGGTCAAATTATTCAAATAGCAAATTCTTGCTTGTCAGTACTAGCCTTAAATATGGGTGTTTTGACTTTGTAAGTGGTATGCTCCTTTCCTGAAGCACTGCATAGCACATTTTACTACAGCACAGACTCCATTTTTTTACTACAATTTTCCACCCAGCTGCACTTCCAGCAAAATAATTGGCCCAAAGAACCCAGTCTTTGCACCCAACTGTACCCCCATGCTGCCACTGTCCCACTTTGTCCTATCATTTTCCATCTACAATGGATTTGGTTTACACAGTCCTGAGTATGATGCATGCATTTATTTAAACGGAACTTCCATTCCGCTGATTGCTGCTGCAGAATGAAGAAAGGCTGAGAGAGCTGGGGCTCTTTAGCTTGGAGAAGAGGAGCCTGAGGGACAACCTCATTCCTTTGTATAAAGATGTGAAGGGCAGTGACAGAGCCAGGCTCTGCTCAGTGAGAGCCAATGATAGGGCAAGGAGCAGAGGAGTTTCCACGTGAATAGGATAATATTTTTCACTGTGTGGGTGCCAGAGTCCTGGAGAAGGCTCTTCAAGAAGGTTGTGGAGTCTCCTTCTCAGGAGACATTAAAAACCTGCCTGGATGCCTTCCTGTGTGACCTGCCCTGGGTGATTCTGCTCTGGCAGTAGGTGAGACTCAATGATCTTTTGAGGTCACTTCCAACCCCTGACATTCTGTGACTCTGTGACTTCTGTTTCAAGTAACCTGAAGAGGAGGACAAAGAGAGACCTGAGAAAACAGTTTAGTGGAGTTGTGCCAGTCTGATGCTAAACAGATCCTTCTTTCAAAAAAAAAAAAAAAAAAAAAAAAAAAAAGGGAAGTATATCAGGGCATGATTAGTCTCCGTAGCAAGAACTAGGTAAGAGAATGAATCACATTTAACATTAGGAAAGCAATAATGGAAAATACCTGTCTCACTGGCAGTTCCCTTAAGATAAACAATCTGACAGTGCTGAGCTGAACCAGTCTGCCCACAGCTACACAGAGAACTCTGCAGAAACAAATACCAGCAGTAGTATTTCTCTCGTTAGCTTATGCATTTCTATGTTTAGCAAAGATATGCAATTTAACAACACCTTGTGTTCCAGAAACTTGTTAGTCACCCTCTGAGACACTTAACATTTTAACAACTTAAAGAAGTTAAAAGGAGCAAAAAATTCTCAAGTACCTTCAAAATAGTTAACACTATATAAAGACCAGAGTAGTTTTCTCCTGTTTCCCTTTCCTCATCATGTAACAGTCTCTCTAACATTCCCAAACTCACCCTCTGATCATCACTATGTTGAACACTTCCTACCATGAGCAGAGCAGTCATGGAGAGTGTGGAGCACTGAATGCTGCCAGACTGTTGATGCAAGGAAACAAATATGAAACCCACAACAGTTTTTGTCCTCTATGATGAAAGTCAACATCAATACAGAATACACCACTCAAGGATAAGCCAGCAAAGACTCAAGGAGAAGCCAGTCAACAGAGCACTCCAAATCTGAATTCATCCATTTCCCTAGCAGAACTGATTTCACGTTAATTTTAGAAGAGTACCACAGCCCTGCCCTACAGCACTAAAGATCATCCAAACAGCCATTATATCATGCAAGGGATTATCAACTGCCAACATGAAATCAGAACTAACAATGGAACCAAGTGGCCGAAGAACCTCATCTTATATTTCATGACCCAAATTCACTCAAATGACTGCTACAGAATCACATAACTCTAGAGGTTGGAAGGGACCTCCAGAGATCATCAAGTTCAATCCCTCTCCTAGGCAGGATCTCCTAGGGTAGTTCACACAGGAATGTATCCAGGTGGGTTTGGAAAGTCTTCAGAGAAGTAGCTCATAATTTCCCACTCCTCTGGCAGAAGCAAGTTCTAGTCTGTCTGGCTCGTGCCCACATGCCAGGCTCAGGGTACTGACTGACATGCTCATGGCTTGTGAGTAGAGCTGGTAGAGAAATCATGACATAGAGAGAGTCTTTGCCACCTCAGCTGACACAAATGACATATCCCCAGGACAGAGTTGAAGTGGGAGCTGCAGCCCTGTGCTGTGAACTATGCCTGCAGCCTTCCACCTCATCTTACTACCCAGCCAATACTGCATTTAATCGCTGACTTCTACCAGCCAGAAGAAAATGAGATGGTGAGAAATTTATTAGCCTTTATAATCATGCAGAACAATCTGCTGTACATCACAACTGAAACTGGAAAATATGCCTGACAGTAGAATTTCACCCTCATTAGATAAAATGAGGAAAGGTGATATTGTGTGATCCTTGCCCCATGCTTCCACTGTGTGTGAGAGAGAGAGACAACTGGCAACAGCATTTCTTATTAATTCCATATTAGCTCTTTGAATAGACAGAGGGACAGAGGTCTCCTTTCTTCTCACGCTTTTTGCTGGTGCACTGTAGAGAAACATTTTATTCACAAGACCACAATATTTTGGGCTATAAGTCTTAAACCCCACAGGTGAATCCAGAGCTAAGCATGAGGTATTTCACTTTCTGATACAAATCAAGGGGAACCAAGAATTAACTTTAGCATAGCTGAGATTAGTATGGCAAAACCCCACTCAACATGACCAACACAGAGACATGTGCCCTGTGCTCAATCTCTTTCCGGCACAAGAGGATCTGCTTCCATTCCATGCCCTGTCTTGAGTCCAGTCTGAGTGATTTGCTTTGAAAAATGGATAATCAAGGAGAAGGGGCTGCATTTGTTAGAAAAACAAAGAAATTATCCCTTGCTCTCCCTGTGCTCCTTGATGACCAAAACATTTAGAGTGTCAGAAACCCAAATTCTACCTAGAAGATCTTCCCCATCTTGTGCCATTGATCCTTGCCTACCATAGGCTGTAGTCAAGCAAATTCCAGATAAACTAAACCAAACTAAAACACCCTCAGCTCCATTTCCCCACCCTGACAGATTTCCAGCAGCCAGGTACCTGAGAAGCCTCTGTTGCTGCTTACAGTCCAGCTCAAGAGCCAGCTCTCCTTCCAAGTGAGCCTGCAAGCTCCCAGGTGGGCAGCTCACTCCTCCACCCACAGCTGCCTACCTGGGACAGCTATCACTGCCTCCCTTTAACTTTTTCTCAGCCCTTCTAACAATGGTGTAAGATAATGGAACTAAAATTTACTGCACTCAAGTGTTTATACTTATCTTCTGTCTTGCAGGGAGGATTTTGAGTATTTCAAATTCACATTTTCAAAGTTTTTCTCCATCATCTATAAGCACTAGAAGCTTCAGAGCAAGGGGAGAGGTCAAAACCTGATGCCCTGAGAAACAGACAAGACACCTGAGAGCTGACAAAATTCATTTAAACACTGACATGATGCTGTTACACTGAACTGCACCGACTGTGTCCCGAAGTGACTGGGTTTCTTTCTTTAAGTACTTACACTGTGCTATCAGAGGATTTCAGAAACCTAAAGCACTGGAGATTAGTGCTTTTAGAACCTAACCTGACCTCAGGCAAAAGGGACGGGTGCCAAAGCTGTCAGTGATCTTATTTGCCTTACTCCTGCAGTACTGTGATTCTGCTTGATGGGTAACGCCAGAGTGGGGAGGGTCCCTTCAGACTAGCAGCACGGGTCAGTCATGGCACTCTGCATACAAATTGGCTGCACTCATTTGTAATGTTTCCCTTCCTCTGTTGCACTGCTTCTTGATTAATTAGTGCCATTAAAGCACCTAGGAAGAGTACACATGACAACTTGCCTCGCGTAACAGTGGGAAGAAAGAGCAGGTCCTCCTGAATTCAGAGAAAAGTCTCTGAAGTGTAAATAGCTAAAGATAATCAAATTCAGACGAGATTCAAATTAACAGACTATCAACCAAGTGACACTATTAATAAATGTCCACAACAAGCAGGGACAGCAAGGACTCCGAAAAGACCAACTGTAATTTAATTAAACAAATGAGAACATACTGAAGAAACCACAGCAGACAACTGCAGGAAAAGCCAAATAAAGATTTCAGCAGTAATTGGCGTTACATTATTCACTGTATAACAAGTTATCCACGGGACAGCAATGTGCCCTTGTGGCCAAGAAGGCCAATGGGATCCTGGAGTGTACTGAGAAGAGTGTGTTCAGCAGATCAAGGGAGGTTCTTCTCCCCCTCTACTCTGCCCTAGTGAGACCCCATCCTGAGTACTGTGTTTTGGGCTCCCCAGTTTCAGAGGAACACAGATCTGCTGGTGAGGGTCCAGTGGAGGGCTCTAAGGATGATTAGGGGACTGGAGCACTGCCTCATGAGGAGAGGCTGAGGGACCTGGGGCTTTTCAGTCTGGAGAAGACTGAGAGGGGATCTAATCAATGTTTATAAATATCTGAGGGCTGGGGTCAGGAGGGGCGGAACAGGCTCTTCTCACGTGCTCCTTGTGATAGGACAAGGAGCAATGGATGTAAGTTGCAGCACAGGAGGTTCCACCTCAACACAAGGGGGAACTGCTTTACTGGAATGGTCCCAGAGCACTGGAACAGGCTCTCCAGAGAGGCTGTGGAGTCTCCTCTGGAGACTTTCAAGGCCTGTCTGGATATGTTCCTCTGTGCCTTGAGCTAGATTGTATGGTCCTGCTCTGGCAGGGGGGTTGGACTTGATCTCTTTGGGTCTCTTCTAACCCTGTGACATCCTGTGATCCTGTGAACTCTATTGGTGTTCATGGATCTGTAGAATGGCTTAGGTCAGAGGAGACTTTAGAGATCATCTGCTCCAACCTCCCCACCATGGGCAGGGACACCTCTCAACTAGACTCAGCTGCTCAAGGTCTTCTCCAACCTGGCCTTCAACATTCCCAGGGAAGAGGCATCCACAACCTCCCTGGGCAACTTGTTTCAGAGTCTCACCATCCCCTAAGCTCCAGTCTAACCCTCTTTTCCCTCCTCTCAACACCATTCCCCCTTGTCCTGTTTCTAGACAACCTTAAGAAAAGTCCCTCTGCAGCTTTCCTGGAGGCTTTTGGAAGGCATCTCTAAGGTACCCCTGGAGTCTTCCCTTCTCCAGGCTGAACAACTCCATCTCCCTCAGCCTATCCTCATAGCACAGGTGCTCCAGCCCTTGGATCATCTCTAGAATCATAGAACCTTAGAATTGCTCCTCTCTGTTTACATAGCAAGGTGTAGGTGGGAAACCCTGGGGTTTTGACTGCAATCTTGTGCACTACAGACACTCATCCTGTGCATTCATAAAAGTTTTGCTCTCTGTGTAGCACACAGCAGGCCACGTGAATGCAGAATATCCAAATACACTCACAGCAATCTTGTGATGCAAGGCAACACTATTATTCTGATTTTATGGATAGAGTTTTACAACCTCATTAGTCTTGAGGCAACAAAGCTTTGTCGGTAGGGTTTGGCTTGATATTACAGAGCGTGAAAAATCACATCCCATAATCTACATGACTGAAATAGGCGAAGTTTCTGATGCAAATGCAATGAGTCTGACAAGACCCTGCCCATCAGCTGTGCTTGTCTTTATGGGAGTAGCTATGCTGGCAAAATACCTCTGCCACTGCTTCTCCACTGGAGATCCAGCCCACCAGGCTGATTGGGGAGCTAAGCCTCTATCCTCAAAGCAAAGAAGGCACTTGCCAAAGGATGGGGATGCTTGTGTTGCAGATGGAAACCAGCTTAGAATCATAGAATCGCTTCAGCTGGAAAAGACCTTTAAGATCATGGAGTGCAACCATTATCCTACTCTGCCAAGTCCTGACATGCAGCGGCAGATCAGACCCAGCAGAGTGGCAGAGCAGGGGGATCCTCTGAGCCCAACTGCAAAAAGGACTGGACAGGAGTGGGAGCAAAGACAGGCTACAGAAAAAGGAATATAGTGGCACTGCTGGGCATGCAAGGATGGAGGAATGAAGCTTTAAACCTGCTTCTTCAGTTGCTCAAAAGATAAAAGGGAAGGCTCTTGTCTGCACTTGAAGACAGAGTATTGCATATTACCCTAAACACAACAACCATTCAACAGCATGCACTGAACTTCTCCTGCAGTGCCTGCCCTGCTGCTGTTTAAAGTAACACTCAAACGCCTTTGTTTCTGGAAAGGTAACTCCCGGTCCTCAGCCTCTGTGCTTAAATAACAAGGCACACTACTGTGGAAAAAGAAAGCGTATCAGAGTGCACCTATTCCTTAGGTAACCCTCCTACTGTCTCCACTTGCTCAGGTGAGGACAAGGGAAAAACAAGGCCCAAAAAGAAAAGAAACTGAAATGAACCACAGCCTTTCAAAAATCACAGCAGTGATCCTCCTGAAGCTTCTTCCAGTATACAAATACTGCCTTAAAAAGTCCCAGTCCACAACAGCTGCATTGTAATGAGAGCTCATTTTCTCTAGACAATGCCACCAAATGGGTTGCCATTGAATTGTACCATCACAGCGCTTAATGTGGCAATCTCCTAATTGTCACCGTTTCCTCTATCACTTCACTAATCAATTAATTTGATTTTACTCTGTTTCAGTCACTCCTCACTGGACCCATGGGGCGGTGGGTGTTTCTAATGAGATCCTGTGAGGACCCTGGGTAATTGACCCTCAGCTATACAACATTTTTATCAACAAGCTAGAAGAAAATACGAAAACATTATTTGATAAAAACGTCAAACGGCTGACAAAGATTAGGAGAATGGTAAATAATGAAGTGGAGAAGGTATCGATTCAAAGCCACCTGATAAGATCAGCACAAGCAAACATTATGTACTCTGCAGTACAGCTGCTGAGGGAGTCCTAAATCCTAAGTAGGAATCAGGATAAACTGAATCCTGGGAACAAAGAAGCGCTTTTAAAGGTTGGAGAAGCCTGTTTTGGAAAGCCAAGGGCTAACACCCAGAAACACTCACAAATCATCACCAGGTATTGCCACTGCAGCACATGGACTATGAGGAGCAGCTGAGGGAGCTGGGGATGTTCAGCCTGGAGAAGAGGAGGCTCAGGGGAGACCTTACTGCTCTCTACAACTACATGAAAGAAGGTTGTAGCTGGAGAGGTGGGGGGGGTGTGAGGTGTGTGTGTATTATTGGTCTCTTTTCCCAGACAATCAGTGACAGAACAAGAGGACAGTCTCAAACTGCACCAAGGCAGGTTTAGGCTGGATGCTAGGAAAGAACTTCTTCACAGAAAGAGTGATTGGCATTGGGATGGGCTTCCCCGGGGGAAGTGATGGAGGCCCCATCCCTGGAGGTGTTTAAGAGGAGGCTGGATGAGGCACTTGGTGCCATGGTTTAGTTAATTACAAGAGTTAGGTGATAGGTTGACTTGATGATCCTAGGAGTCTTCTCCAACCTGGTTAATTCTGTGATTTTTGTGTGATTCTGTGACGAATGAACTCCATGACCATGTCAGCAGAATAAAGCCATGCAGGAACAGGAAGATTGGATCACCCTGTTCACATGAACTGGTGCAGCCACAACAGTAACCTAGCAGTGGTGGCCCTGTCATGGGTCTTGCAGGAGGCAGCCACAAGAATTATTAAAGGAATAGTAAATGCCTGTTACATGCAAGAAGTAAAGAACTTGATCCATTCCGTTTATCAGAAAAAAGGAGAGGGCATGAGCTGATCACATCTTATTAATACCTACACAGGACACTCTAGTTCAGTAATTGAAGTCTCTCTATGAGCTAAGCAGATGCTGTAACAGGAACCGGCAGCTGGGAATTAAACTAGGCAAGTTTTGACTTCAAATGAGATGCCAGCTTTTAATAGTGATAGTAATTAACAACTGGAGATGATTTACTGAGTGTTAAGCTGCATCCCTTATTTGTAAACTTGTACTTCAGAAGTGGATGTCTAATGACAGATACACCCCAGCTCAGCTGGATTAATTCAGGGTAGCTTCAGGAGGTCACAAGAAATGATTGCGCTGCTTCCTTCTGCCTTTACAAACCACGAGTCTCTAGATCAACCTCCATGCCTACACCTTTGGCCTTGAGTGTTTCCTTCAGGTCATTAGGTTTAATGTTCACTCTCATTTAGAATATGCAATTTAAAACTAAAACTGCTGCCTTAATTTAATGGTAATTAAACCTGAGATGGCCTCAGTGCAACCAACTCACTACTGCAAAGGAAGAGTTGGACACAGTCTTTCTGGAGCAGGCTGCTGGGAGTGGGACAGGTATAACAATGGCTGGCTCTGCTCCAAACGACAGGCAGAGTCCTTTAACTAAATGTCCACATCATAAGAAACCAATTCTGGTATGTGGGATCACAAGAACAGCTAAGGACAGGGAGAAGGACAGTTGGATTTGATGATCTTAGGGGTCTTTTCCACGTATTATGATAATAAGGCACAAAGAGTTTTCTGAAGCAGGGAAGTGCTTGAAAGAGTATGGCAAAGGGTTATAAAGGTGGTCAGAGAGTGGAATATCTCTTTTTTAAAGAAAGTCTGAAGGGCTTGGGGCTTTTTAGCTTACAGAAGAGAATACTGAGGTGGGATCTTGTAATACTCATAAACACTTAAAAGGTGGGTGTCAGGAGGATGGGGTCAGGCTTTTTTCAGTGATGCTCAGCAACAGGACAAGAGGTAACGTGCAAAAATTTGAACATAAAAAAATCCATCTAAACATGAGGAAGAATTTCTTTGCTTTGAGGGTGGTAGAGTGCTGGAACAGGCTATCTAGAGAGGTGGTGGAGTCTCTGTTTTTGGACTAATTCAAAACCTGCCTGGATGCCATCCTGTACAACCCAGTCCAGGTGAACCTGCTCTGGCAAAAGGGGTTGGACTAGATGATTTCTAAAGGTCCCTTCCAACCCCTGTGATTCTGAGTCCCAACACCAAAAGACAATTTTGTCACTGCAATAAGCTCAGCCCCCATCTCGCAGTAATGCAGGATTCGCCCTTGTCTACATCCCTTTTTCCTCACCTGTAGCATGATACGGCCCTTCCTGAAAAAGTTTTTCACAGTATTCCTCCTCCTCTTCCTGTCCCCTTGGCCCCAACTCTGAGCTTATTCAAGCCTCATGCTCAGGTTCAGTGAAGCACCACAGAGTCATTTTGTTGTGGCAAAATAAACCAGTTCCCACATTCACAGAGTTTCCAACAACATCTCTCTGTCACTGGTACTGTATGGAAGGACACAGGCTCCTAGTTAAAATAAATATGATTTTAAAAAGTTTTCACTGAAAGCTCTTTCAGCTGGTCAACAAATTGCGCAATGCTGCAAATATTATTTGCAGCCAGAGAGGACACAATACATCCTGGCTGAATAATGCACTCTAAGCAAGTACCCATTAGTGATGATGATTACACACCAGAGAACCTCATTAAGCCTTTGACTCTCTGGTATCCATCTAATCAAGACAATTGCACACCACTGCCATGCTTCTCAACTCTGACACGACCTGCTATGCTTCTGAAGGGGCAGCTCCTAAACTGCAAAGGCACCACTGCCAACAACCCAGTGAAAAGTAGGAAAGGCTCTATCCATGTGCTTAAACAAATCAAAGAGGGAATGTTTAAAAACAGGCTCCAATTATGGCAGTCCTGAAAGGCTGATGTCTCCTGAAGTAGATGTATGCAGACAAAAGTTCATCCAGAATGCTAAAACCTAAGTGAGGTCTATTTGTTCGCTTTCTATACCCTTTCATTCTCACTCTGTGCTGTAAGCCTGTACTCAGATTTTAGAGAACAAGAAATGTCTTGAACCTTAATAAATTCATATGCCTCCCCTAAGCTTCACATGAAATTAAATGAAATAGTACTCTGACCCAGGCCAATGGAGATACAAGCTGGAAAACTTTAAACCAAAGACTGAATTGTTTTTGTTTTTTTTCTCATACAACACACAGACTGATCATGTTGTCTTCTCCTCTTGCTGCCCAAGACACATGTTGTAGAATTAGCCCTTAAAATGTTAATGATGCAGTGCTTGCCAGCCAGGTATTTTGTACTTTGCCAATTGCAAAGCACTTTCCAATCATTTAGCTAAGTTTTCTAACAACTACTTATCAACCCCACTCCAAACACAGAAAATGAAAACTGGTGTGCATATAGAACAGATAAAACCAACACAGGATACAATGCACTGGGTAGAAAGGGACCTCTAGAGGTCCTCCAGTCCAACCCCTAAGTCCAGTAAGCAGGGGTGATCAGGGAAATCAAATCTAACCAGGTAGGCTGTAAAATCCCTTCTAGTTACTGCAGAAGGCAGAAAGGAATTGACTTGTTACATACCATCACATATACAGAACCATAGAATGGCTCAGGTTGGAAGGGATCTTAGAGATCATCTACTCCAACCTCCCTGCCTTGGGAGGGACACCTCTTGACCAGACTCAAATGCTCAAGGCCTCATCCAACCTGGCCTTCAACATCCCCAGGGAGGAGGTACTCACAACCTCCCTGGGCAGCCTATTTCAGAGTCTCACTACCCTTATACTGAAGAAATTCTTCCTAAGATCCAGTCTAACTCTGCTCTCCCCTAGCTTCAAACCATTCCCCCTTGTCCTGTCTCCAGACACCCTCATGGAAAATCCCTCTGCAGCCTTCCTGTAGGATCCCTTCAGGTATTGGAAGGCAGCTTGAAGGTCTCTAACAAAGGACTCAATAAATTGTTAGTTTACAGAGACCAGCGTATGGGATTTATTTCACAACGTTGTTTAGCAGAGATGACACAACTGAGAACCTCATCACTAAAATAAGCAAGAGTGCCTTAAGGCAATGTTACTGCTGCCACCACCACATGCTGCTTATATAGAGAAGCAAAATATTTTAAGATGGATAACCTCAGATGCAAACTATTTGGTTTTTGGTCTGGTCTTAAAATACAACTTGGGTTTTATAGAAATATAAAGGTGCTTAAACATAAAAACTAATGCTTGTGCACCAATCTATTTGCAGTGCTGTACCAAAAGAAGTGATGAGGAAGAACAGGCCCCAGACACCCCACCTTACTTGGTTTCATTTTTGTTGATCTATTCAGTATAAACAAAGACAGCTCTTGGAAACGGAGACCTGAATGAAAAGGACTCTGCTAAGCTTCTTGTGTGAAAGGAGCTTTCCTTTTACTCAAGTATCAGCAGGAAATCAGCATAAAAAACTTGAAGTATTCTGCTTGAGAGAAGACATTAAGCCTCCTAAAATGAAATTCATTCTCCTAATGTACTCATGAGAGTTTACTTGGAGATGCAGACAAGAGTGTTGCATTTAATCCTCCAACATCTGATCACGCAGAATGCAGAAGCCTTTATGCTGAACAGGTCTCAGTCACAAAAGTGAGAACCTCCTTTTGGCAAGGCTGGGTGGCTTCTCCAGCAGGTCAGCATCTCTCTTGCTGATCTGCAAGAGAGCTGTGTGGACCATGAAGGATTTCTCCCTTGAGATGATGGCACAGCAGGGCTATCTCTGAAGTTTCAGTGACATAATAAAAGTCTCTGTGCTCTGAAATATAATTAGTAGGCTAATGTGAGTCTGGGTTTCTCAACTGGCTGGAGCCTTGTTGGTTTATTGCACACAATTTAGTGATTGTGTTACCTTTCACGGGGTGCAAAAGTGCCTTTTCTTCTTCTTTCTTTCTTTCTTCCTCAATAACAACTATGGAAAATCAATAGATTTCACGAGTTCAGTTAATCCCCACAGCTGCTGTGTCAGAGTTAGGAGGAAACAAATTTTCCATTTCTAAGCTTTGGGATTAAGCTACTCCACTGGTGTGGTTAGAGGAGGAAGGCCCTTGGGTACCTTAGACCACGGTGCCCATTAAAGCAGGTGTTACTGTAAGCTGTGATTTTTAAGAGTAAGCCCTTACAGTTTATAAAGGTAAGGTAGTGCTAGACCATGTTCTGAGCTAAGAGAACACTTAAACATGTTGGACAGCCCTCAGATATAAAGCCACGGGGATTTCAATTTGGATAATGGATCAAGGTCCTCAGGGCAGCTCTCTCTTAGTCTTGCTGAGTTACAAGGAAGTTCATCCTAGAAGACTTACCTACTACTAATACTTTCTAAAGCAATTAGAGCAATATTGACTACTTGAAAATCCATTTTTAGATTTTTGTTTTCCCAAGGTGCTATCTTTGGTGACAGTGGAGAATCAGCAGGAGGTTGGAGAGCCCTTGGAAGCAGCTTTCCAGAGAAGCTCAGGTCTGATAGTCAGAAGTCACTAAGTGCCTTTGCTCTGGATATCACCACGCACATCAGATTTCATGTCTTCTGCAAGGACAACTATGTATGGTGTTTGACTTCATCTGCACGACTGCAACCTGCAAGATACCTCGTTTATGATTTATTTCCCTGTCCAAACTCTGATTCAGCTTTGACAACCAACTGCTTGACAGAGCCTGGGCACCTCTGGCACTGACCTGGGCACACAGGGGATCCTGCTGAAATGTGTGACACAGAGCCTACGTCTCCCCCAGCAAAAAAGGTTAATGTTTTATTTCACCTTCTAAATAGCCAGTTTGGGTCCTGTAAAGGGCCTATAAAGCTGGGCTTGACTAATTACTTTGTGGTAAAAGCGGTGACCTCAGCTGGATCATCGTCCTTTACTGCTGCCAGGTTTTATGCCAGGACAGTTATCCTGGTGCAAAGAGATGCCTTTGCATATCACAGACAAAGTGAAAAGTCCTTTCTGCTTCCAACTCTCATGTGGAATTTTTTGCCCGTGGCAAATCCGAGATAAATCTGAAATGTTTATTGAGTGATTCTCTTTTTGTGCAGCCCAGAATAGCTGCTGTGTGACAGTGTCATTTCCCCAAAAAAGTAATTTCTACCAGAGCAGGCAGCACATTGTGACAATTTGAGTACATGGGGCATGTTGAGGAGCTGTAATGGCCCAAAGGATAGAGATGAGCCTCAGCTCAGGGCTACAAGGGTTTATAGCCCCCCAGGACAGAGGTTTCTGCAGCTGTACAAGATCATTTTGGTGCCAGAAAGTAGCTCCCCAGGGAAAGACCCTGGTGTGCTGGTGGACAGCAACTTCTCTGTGGGCCAGCAATGTGATGTTTAGTTTGGGGAAGAAAAGGCTGAAAGGGGATTTGATCACAGAATCATAGAATGGTTTAGGTTGGAAGGGACCTCAAAGATCATCTAGCTCCACCCCCTCACCATAGGTAGGGACACCTCCCACTAGATCAGGTCGCTCAAGGCCTCATCCAACCTGGCCTTGAACACCTCCAGGGAGGGAGCAGCCACAACCTCCCTGAGCAACCTGTGCCACTGTTTCACCACCCTCACTGTAAAGAACTTCTTCCTAATACCTAGTCTATAAATGTATATAAATATCTAAGTGGCAGTGGGCATCAAGATCAAAGTGCCAGGTTGTTGTTAGTGGTGCCCAATGCTAGAACAAGGAACAATGAGTACAAACTGAAACACAGCAGGTTCCACCTCAACGCCAGGAAACACTTCTTTACAGCGAGGGTGCTGGAACGCTGGAACTCTGGAACTCTGCAACAGGCTGTCCAGAGAACTTATGGAGTCTCCTTCTGTGGAGACCTTCAAAACCTGCCTGTGCTCCTGTGTGACCTGCTCTGGGTGAGCCTGCTCTGGCAGGGTGGTTGGACTGGATGACCTCTGGAGGTCCCTTTCAACCCCTATTGTTCTGTGATTCCACCCTATTCCATCTATCAAAAGCAGAGGGGGAAATGGCAGTGCTGGAATCTAAACATCTGGTACACGACACTCTGGTTGTCTGTCCTGTGTTATCAGTGGCTACACAGCCCAGCTCCACAGGCACTGGTGTGCCCGCCAAAGGAGGGCCATCAGCGTTCCCTCTTGTTGGGGCATAGATCAGTTTGTATTTTTCAACATGACGATTGTGGCTGCCAAACCTGATAATGAAAAATTGAAAGTCAAATAACCCCTATTAGTCTGTCAAAGGTTGATGGAGCTGGCATTCTATTTTCCCATTGTGAACGACTACCATTGTTAAGAGCTGACAGGCAAATCTCTGCAGAAATATGGACTCTTTCTGAGAGCTATTTATAGCAACATATGACAATGCAGAGCTAGAATATGCATACTAAAGCATTGCCCGGGATACACAAGAGGCCCCCCCGGTACAATTTCTGGATTGTAAAGCAAAATTCCATTAAGATAAGGACACTTGAGAGGCCTAAACAGATAAGATATGGAGAAGTGGGGAGGAATGATTTGGGTTTTGTTATGGCATGGCACCAACAGCATAAGTACGTACAACAGCCTTCTTGAGATGAGTAGAGAGCACATTTATCAATAGCATGAGAGAAAAATTGTCAGGTTTGTGTTTGGTCTGCTCTGCCACTCTTTTTGTGTGTGTGTGTGTCTTTTGTTTGTTTCGTTTTGTGACCAGTTAAAAAGCAAACCAGGTCTGTGCTTGGATGCCAGGAGAAGAGGGAAGTGCTGTTCACGATGATCAATAGAGAGCAATAGCAGGGTGGATGAATGGCTGTGGGAGGGAGTCAGAGGCCCTTGCTAACAAGTGAATATTGAACATTAGCCTGGACAGGGTATTCAGTGTAAGCAGAAGCAGGTCCAGGTTTCACAGCAGTGTCAACAAAGTCAGGACAAAGCTCAAAGATGAGGCTCAAATGAATGATTTCAGCAGTTTCTGAAGGATTGGATGACACATTGGGAAGAAGCGAACACAGAGTGCGATGGCAACATAAGAGAGCTAACAGAGCTGAGCACACACTGCTATGATTAAACCTCCTTGGATGCCAAGATTTTGGAGAGGAAGAGTGGAGCCCTCAGTGCCCCTTAGCTCTGTACCCCCATCACACCTCTCTCTGTAGGTATCTGGTACTCTCTAAGCCCAAAGAGCAGATGTTGCTGCTTTGCCAGATGTTTTCTGATGCACAGAGCTTTGAAATGAGGAGAAAAAAGACAGGGGGAAAGGAACAGGGAAAAGGAAAAAGCAAAAGGCACAGGAAAAGTAGTAGCAGTACAGTATGTTTTGTGACAGTGTTGGCTGCCTGCATTTGAATCTCCTGCAGTATAGATGTCCTCTGTTATGTCATGTCTGTGCTAGTCCAAAGCCTGAAAAAGCAAAGCAAGTCATCACTTCTAGCAGTAAGGAAACCAATTTCTGAATTTTCACTTATTTCCCATTTTTAACTCTGAAACACTTTGTGCTTTGTACTGTCAGGAGCTGCCTAACAGAAGCATTTTGATTTAGTGGCAAAAGGTGTCAACATAATGCTCTGTAGAAGGTATCAACTGAATGCTGTGTAGACTGCACACTCCGAAAATGGGAACTCACTGTTACTGTGGTGGCTCTATGAGATTGCCACCACTCTTGGGTGTTGCCACATATCCTTCATAATTTTGAACCTTGGAGTAGACTTCGGCTTATTGGAGTATTCTAGTAAGAGGAATTGGATCATAGGTTGTAATATAAAGTCTATATCATTTAGGGGTTTGCTAAAAGGTATAAAAAGCCAATATGTAACCCATTCTTCTTTCTTGGCTCTTAGGCACTGAATCTGCTCACTTCTTTCTTTGCTTCTCCCTTTAATCTGTTACACTAACCTTGGCTGACCAGGTAACACATAAGCCTTGCTGGCTGTTTTCTATCTGAGAGAGAAAGAAAGTGGTGTTGGTCCCTTCTGGAGTTGTTAATTGTTCGGGGGGGAATTTGAATTTCTGTATTATTTCTAACTTGTATATGGATCTCATGATTGCAGCGTAGGGATAGATGGTTATAGACTCTTTAGGAGGGACAGGCAGGGGAGAAAGGGAGGGGGTGTTGCCCTCTACAGCAATGATAAACTGGAATCCATGGAGCTCCACCTGGGGATGTCCAACACCAAAACAGAGAGCATATGGGTAAAGGTTAAAGGAAAGGCATGGGAAGGGGACATCATAGTAGGAGTCTGCTACAGACCTCCCGATCAGGAAGGCAAAGCGGATGAGGACCTTTACAAACAAATAGGAGAAGCTTCATGCTCACAGGCCCTGGTACTCATGGGGGACTTCGACCACCCTGACATCTGTTAGAAGGGCAACACAGCAGAGCAGCAACAATCTAAGAGGTTCCTGGAATGCATTGATGATGACTTCCTCCTCCAAGTGGTAGAGGAACCCACAAGAAAAGGTGCTATACTGGACCTAGTCCTCACCAAAAAGGAGGGGTTGGTGAGTGAAGTGAAGCTGAAGGGTAGCCTTGGCTGCAGTGACCATGAAATGGCAGAGTCTAAGATCATCAAGGAGGGTGCAAAGAAAATTCACTACTCTGGACTTCAGAAGAGCAGACTTCAATCTCTTCAGGGACCTCCTTGACAAGGTGCCATGGGATAAAACTCTGGAAGGAAGGGGGGCCCAGGAAAGCTGGACAGTGTTCAAGGATCACCTCCTTCAGGCCCAGGAGCAATGAATTCCAAAAAAGAAGAAGGCAGGTAAGAATGCCAGGAGGCCTGCATGGATGAATAAAGAACTCCTGGACACAGATGCAAGAAGAAAGCCTACAGAGGGTGGAAGAAAGGACAGGTAACCTGGGACAAATACGAAGATGTTGTTCGTGCAAGCAGAGATCAGGTTAGGAAAACTAAAGCACAGTTGGAATTGAATCTGGCTAGGGACAATAAGGGGAACAAGAAGAATTTCTTCAGGTATATCAGTGAGAAAAGGAGGACTAGGGTGAATGTGGGACCCTTCCAGAATGGAAACAGAGCTGGTGACCAAGGGTATGGATAAGGCTGAGGTGTTCAATGACTTCTTTGCCTCAGTCTTCAGCAGCAAGTGCTCCAGCCACAATGTCCAAGTCCCAGAGGGCAAAAGTAAGGACTGGAAGAAGGAAGATCTGCCCACTATAATTGAAGATCACGTTCTTGAGCACCTCAGGAATCTGAATGTGCACAAGTCCATGGGGCCTGATGAGATCCACCCACGGGTCCTGAGGAAACTGTCAGATGAAGTTGCCAAACCACTGTCCATCGTATTTGAAAGGTCATGGCAGACTGGTGAAGTTCCTGCTGACTGGAAAAGGGCAAACATAACACCCATCTTCAAGAAGGGAAAAAAGGATGACCCCAGGAACTACAGACCAGTCAGCCTCACCTCTGTGCCTGGCAAGATCATGGAGCAGATCCTCCTGAAGGGTCTGCTGTGGCAGATGGCAAACAAAGCAGAGGTGTCTGATGCCAACCAGCATGGCTTCACCAAGGGCAAATCATACCTGACTAATTTGGTGGCTCTCTATGATGAAGTCACAGAAGCGGTGGACAAGAGAAATGCAACTGATGTCATCTACCTAGACCTGAGTAAGGCCTTTGCCTCTGTCCCACATGACATCCTGGTCACCAAAAGGGCAAAACATGGACTTGATAGATGGAGCACTGCTGGATAAGAAATTGGCTGGATGGTGGCAGAGAGTGGTGATCAAGGGCACAATGTCCACCTGTAGACCAGTGACAAGTGGCGTCCTTCAGGGGTCAGTGCTGGCACCAGTGCTGTTTAACATCTTTGTCAGTGACATGGACAGAGGAATCGAGTGCACCCTCAGCAAGTTTGCAGATGACACCAAGCTGTGTGGCACAGTTCACTTGCTGGAGGGCAGGGATGCCATCCAGAGGGACCTGGACAGGCTGGAGAGGTGAACCCAGGCCAACCACATGACATTCAATAAGGCCAAGTGTAAGGTTCTGCCCATGGGTCGGTGCAATCCCAAGCAAAAATCCAGGCTGGGTGGTGAGTGACTGGAGAGCAGCTCTGAGGAAAAGGACCTGGGGGTCTGGGTGGATGAAAAGCTCAACATGAGCCTGCAATGTGCACACGTGGCCCAGAGAGCAACTGTGTCCTGGGCTGCATTAAGAGCAGCAGGGCAAGGGAGGGGATTCTCCCCCTTTACTCTGCTCTCGTCAGACCCCACCTGGAGTACTGTGTGCAGTTCTGGAGCCCCCAGCACAAGAAGGACATGGAACTGCTGGAGAGAGTCCAGAGGAGGGCCATGAAGATGCTCAGAGGGCTGGAGCACCTCTGCTATGAGGACAGGCTGAGAGAGTTGGGAATTTTCAGCCTGGAGAAGAGAAGGCTTAGAGGAGACCTTACAGTAGCCTTCCAGTATCTGAGGGGGGCCTACAGGAGGGCTGGGGAGGGACTGTTCACAAGGTCTTGTAATGACAGGATGAGGGGGAATGGGTTCAAACTGGCAGAGGGGATAATTAAACAGGATGTTAGGAGGAAATTCTTCACAGTGAGGGTGACGAGACACTGGAATAGGTTGCCCAGGGAGGTTGTGGCTACTCCCTCCCTGGAGGTGTTCAAGGCCAGGTTGGATGAGGCCTTGAGCGACCTGATCTAGTGGGAGGTGTCCCTGCCTATGGTACAGGGGGGTTGGAACTGGATGATCTTTGAGGTCCCTTCCAACCTAAACCATTCTATGAGTTTATAATTGTAAATACATGTAAATATATTGTATATATATATGATTGTACATTTAGCTTTGCTGTAAATATAGCTTCATTTTACTTCCAAGCCATCTGAGCTGATCTGGTAAATTTTAACTGGGGAGGTGGGGGGAAAGTTCCCAATCACAGTACCAATTAGAACAGACGAAACAGGGCAAGAGTTGTTCAAAGATGGCCTCAGCACATGGTAACAACACAGACAGCAGCCATGCAGTCAAGTACACAGAATCACAGAAACATTGTGGTTGGAAAAGACCCCCCACGATCACCAAGTCCAACTGTTGCCCCTACGCTACAAAGTTCAGCCTTAAACCATATCCCCAAGTACCACATCCAAATGACTGCAGCTTGAGGCCATTCCCTCTTGTTCTATCACTATTTACCTGCGACAAGAGACCAGCAGCAGCCTCTCCATGACCTCCTTTCAGGTAGCTGTAGACCGCTATTATGTCTTGCCTCAGCCTCCTCTTTTTCACACTAACCATCCCCAGCTTCTGCAGTTGCTCTTCGTCAGATTTATTCTCCAGGCCCTTCCCCAGCTTTGTTGCCCTCCTTTGCACTGGCTCCAGCACCTCCACAACCCTCTTGTAATGAGGTGCCCAAAACTGAACACAATACTCAAGCTGCGGCCTCACCAGAGCAGAGCATGAGGGGACAATCACCTCCCTGCTCCTGCTGGACACAGCATTTCTTATCCAAGCCAGGATGCCTTTGGCTTTCTTGTCCACCTGGGCACACTCCTTGCTCATTTCAGTTGCTTGTCTCTTACAATCTCCAGGTCCCTTTCTGCCAGGCAGCTTTCCAGCCACACTTCCCCTAAGCCTGTAGGGTTGCTTGGGTTGTTCTGGCTCCAGGGCCAGATTTGGCATTTGCCCTTGTTGAAGCTCATGCTATTGACATTCCTCTAATGCAGGTATCAGTTTTGCAAAGCTGCTGCAGTTTGCATTCACCTACCTGATAGAAAACTTGTGAGCAGGCAGATAACACACTTACAGGCACCCTGCGGTTATCTAGCCTGCTAGATACTATTATTGTATAGAGATAAGATACAAAGTACACCCACAGAAAGGAAAGGAGCTAAGACTGATAAAACTGCACTAGCGCAGGAAGCAGCTTACAACTCACCAACCTGTTTGGCTCTTGTTAACAACTCTTTTAGCCAAAAAATACCCCACAAAACTCAGAGGAAATCTTTAAAATCCTTCAACGGTCACCAAATTCCACCCAATGAGGTCACCAAATTCCACCCAAGTCTGGTTTTGCTCTGCTCTCACTGGTTCTGGTTTTTTCCCTTTCTTGCCTAATTTTCCTCTTGCCAAAAGAACTGTGTACAGAGAAGGCAATTTGCCTTGTGCCTGGGTTTACACTTAGTGGTATATGAACCTTCACATCAATATCAATGTCTCTTAATCAACATACGAGTGTTAATGAAGCTCCTTTTGAGGGGAAGAAAGGAAGAAAATAGTCCATTGAAGTGATGATGAGTTATATTAGCTTTGAGAAACACCTTGGCCCTTCTAATAAACCTTTTTGGCTTTCAAGTGGGGTTGGTTGATGTTGGCCCTCCTCTAGTAACAGGCAGTCTCATGGCTGATTTCAAGGAAAGAAGGGCTAGCCAGCCAAAGCTGCTTCAGAACCACAGAATCATCATCCAGTTCCAGTTGGAAGGCACTTCCAGAGATTGAGTCCAACTTCCCTGCCAAGTCAGGATCCCCTCAGGTAGTTCACACAGGAATGCATCCAGGAGGGTTTGGAAAGTCATAGAATCAGAGAATGGTTTAGGTTGGAAGGGACCTCAAAGATCATCCAGTTCCAACCCCCCACCATCGGCAGGGACACCTCCTACTTGATCAGGTCGACCAAGGCTTCATCCAACCTGGCCTTGAACACCTCCAGGGAGGGAGCAGACACAACCTCCCTGGGCAACCTATTCCAGCGTCTCGTCACCCTCACTGTGAAGAATTTCCTCCTAACATCCTGTTTAACTCTCCCCTCTGCCAGTTTGAACCTAATACCCCTCATCCTGTCATTACAAGACCTTGTGAACAGTCCCTCCCCAGCCCTCCTGTAGGCCCCTTCAGATACTGGTAGGCTGCTATAAGGTCTCCTCGAAGCCTTCTCTTCTCCAGGCTGAAAAGCCCCAACTCTCTCAGCCTGTCCTCATAGCAGAGGTGCTCCAGCCCTCTGATCATCTTCATGGCCCTCCTCTGGACTCTCTCCAGCAGTTCCATGTCCTTCTTGTGCTGGGGGCTCCAGAACTGCACACAGTACTCCAGGTGGGGTCTGACGAGAGCAGAGTAAAGGAGGAGAATCACCTCCCTTGCCCTGCTGGCAATGCTGCTCTTAATGCAGCCCAGGACACAGTTGCTGTCTGGGCCACGTGTGCACATTGCAGGCTCATGTTGAGCTTTTCATCCACCCAGACCCCCAGGTCCTTTTCCTCAGAGCTGCTCTCCAGTCACTCATCACCCAGCCTGGATTTTTGCTTGGGATTGCACCGACCCATGGGCAGAACCTTACACTTGGCCTTACTGAATGTCATGAGGTTGGCCTGGGTTCACCTCTCCAGCCTGTCCAGGTCCATCTGGATGGATCCCTGCCCTCTAGCAAGTCTACTGTGCCACACAGCTTGGTGTCATCTGCAAACTTGCTGAGGGTGCACTCAATTCCTCTGTCCATGTCACTGACAAAGATGTTAAACAGCACTGGTGCCAGCACTGACCCCTGAAGGACGCCACTTGTCACTGGTCTACAGGTGGACATTGTGCCCTTGATCACCACTCTCTGTGTGCGACAATCCAGCCAATTCCTTATCCAGCGAGTTGTCCACCCATCAAGTCCATGTTTTTCCAGTTTGGTGACCAGGATGTCATGTGGGACAGAGGCAAAGGCCTTACTCAGGTCCAGGTAGATGACATCAGTTGCCTTTCCCTTGTCCACCGCTGCTGTGACTTCATCATAGAGAGCCACCAAATTAGTCAGGCATGATTTGCCCTTGGTGAAGCCATGCTGGTTGGCATTAGACACTTCTGCTTTGTTTTCCATCTGCCACAGTGAAAGAGACTCCACAACTGCCCTGGGCAGCCTGTTCCAGTGCTGCTAACTTCAGTGTAAAGAAGTTTCTCCTCATGTTGAGGTGAAATCTTCTGTATTCCAATTTGTAGCCATTGTTTCTTGGCTTATTGCCGCTGACCAGCATACTCATGAATGTCTTCTACCTCTGCTTAGCTGTTGTTTTCCCAAAACATAAGGACTGCTCCAAGAAGAAGCTTCCTGCATTAAAATATATCAGAGCTAAACAGCAACATGAAAACATTTTACAGTACCAAAACACAACCATGACCATGAAATCACAATTATTTGCCGTGAGTTCCTCTTCACCAAGTTTTCAGACTCAACAATTCCTTCATTGAAACATTCACAATGATCTTCTCTCAGCCTGGCTCTCGGCAGGGGCCACTGCTCAAAAAGGTGATGCAAACTCATTTACTCTTCACTTTTCTCTTTGTTTCCTCACAACAGATATTAAACATAAATAGAACTTCAGAACTATCTACTAATAACTGGAATATTTCTGCTGATTTCCAAAGGCTTTCTGTTGGGCCCTTGGGTTTGGGTGTCATTGTTGTAGGAGCAGAGGAAACCTCAATGCTGCAAAGCTTTATTTCCTGCTTGTAATTCCCCATAAATGAGCCTTGTTTTAGTTAAATTTCTGCATAATCTTAACTTTCCCACAAGTCGATTCTTTGTGACTCCCTCTATAGACTATCAAGCTGGTTACAAGTTCAGAAATTACCTAATACCTGTATTCCTGAAAAGATAAAAACAGACAACAAAATTTTTTGGGGGGCATTAGATATGCCCAGCCCAACCACATCTGACAATTAATTTGCACTAATGCTTAAAGGAAACAACTTATATATGATTTAAACTACTTAAAATCTTAAATAGCCTGATTTCACGGGGAGACCTAGCCTCAAAGCAAGGATTTCAGTTCTGATCCTGGCTGAACAATTAACTGATTCAGACATGTATTTATGGGGACAATAGTCTTCCACTAGGCAGAAAGACACTAAAATGATGACAAGTGAATTAAGAACCTGCGTTACAGACATTAGGAGATGACAGCTGATGCCTGTGTTGTCACATAGAGGATGGGTTTGCTATTATTTGGGCCCTCAGAACTCTTTATGAAGCCTTTACACTGCTGACTGATTCAGAAGGTGGAATTATATTTGATTATGGGTACTCAAAATATTTTGTTCAATCATGCAGTGCACTCCTCAGGAGAAAGGGAAAAAAAAAGGGTGGGAAGGCAGGAGCTCAGCTTGCTGTGAGACATCATTCTCCACAGCTACAAAAAGGCAGATGACAAAAAAAGGAGAAAATTGATAATAATTTCCTACCAGACAATATTGCATGACTGCATGTAGTCTACCTATCCAATAACTATGTTAGCCTTACACATTCAGAATGGGCCATGGCATTGCTGGGACCACTGGAAAGATCTTCTTAATGAACCCTGCCACCACCAGTCTTGTGCCATTCTTGCCATCCCAAGTGATGTTTCCTCATCCTACTCCGCAGAGTTGCCTCCAGGCAGCTCTCCATAGGCACTGGAGAGCTTCTCAGACCACTAGCCACTCATTCTGTGAAGCCGTTAGCCAGTGCTCCAAAGGAAAACTTCCAAAATATAGTTCTAAAACTGCTTCTCAAGGCCTTCAGAAAATACAAGCACAGGATAATTTAGGAGGATTCATACAATCACATCATTGTTTCAGTTGGAAAACATCTTTAAGATCATTGAGTAAAAGCATTCTCTAACTCTGACAAGTCTGGTGCTAAACCATGTCCCTGAACACCACATCTCTGTGCCTTTTAAACAATTCCAGTGTCTGATTAACTCTTTCCATACAGAAGTTTATGCTAGTATCTAAATATCACCTGATGCAATTTGAAGAAATTTTCTCTCATCCGATCACTTGTTACCTAGGAGAAGAGACCAAACCCCACCTCACTGCAATCTCCTTTCAGGAAGTTGTAGAGAGCAAGAAGGTCTCCCTTCAGCCTGCTTTTCCCCAGACTAAACAATCCCAGCTCCCTCGGCTGCTCCTCACCAGACCTCTTCTCCAGACCTTCCACCAGCTTTCTTGCCCTTCTGCCTCACTCCAGGACCTCTTGTATCAAGCTGTCAACTTCATTTTGCCTTTCAGGTGCCAAACTTGAAGCCATAAGGAGAACAACACACAAGTCTCTGTGTGAAATAAGAATGACCAATTTACTGCCTTAAGTACACTAAATAAGAGACTTTTGACTTTAAATCAATAGAAAAGCTCAGGAAATTAAATACAGGACATAACAGATTATACAGAAAACGATCTTTGAAAATATTTGCACTTATGCAACACCAGAAGACTTTATCTTCTCCAAGAGTGGAGGTCTTAGGTCATTAAACACCAATATTTCAGTTGGTTTTGAGGTATCAAACCCACAGGCAGTTGTATGTGAATAGCTGTACCCGGGGGAGGGGGCGAGCAATAAACAAATACACAGCAGGGCGCTGGATCTTCAGCAAGGAGGAAAGTTGTTCTTTAAGCAAATCTCCAGAGATTAAGCAACGGCAAAGTGTGTCAGACAGCAGGATTTCACGGTCCAGAAATCCAAAAATAAGATAAAACTCCAAAATCAAATTACCACTCCTGCCAATAAGCTATTACTGTGCAGTTATTAAATACACACAGACATTCCCATGACCAAGTTGCACTGTAAATCACACTTGCAGACAGTTCATTTAATGAACAGTGCTTGAGTAGACAATCTGGCTGGGATTATATTAAATATATAACTCCACTTGCTCTGAAGTGCATTCAATACTTAAACTTCATTGCAACCCTCTCTTAAGAATAACAACAAAAAAACAGGAAGAGGGAGAGAAGAACAAATCATTGCCAAGTGGCAATTTTCGGTTTTACAAAGCAGCAAGTAGGAACCAAAGCTTCATTCAATTTAATAATTTACCTTTGAAGAATTTATGTTGTAAAGCTGGATGATAGCCCAGAAGAAAATACGCAGAATTTTGCCTCAAGTTTTTAGTAATTAAAATATTACACTGAGTTAATTTCCTTGTGTTATAGTAAATGTTTTTGCCTTCCAATGCACTTGGAGGACGTAAACATTATATACAGACTCTTAATAGCTGCTCCTATGTTATAGCAGTTCTCAGTGCCCTGTAGTTAGCTAGGTTATAGCTTCAATGCTGAGCATTTCCCTGGTCCTAAACGCAAACCCTGGCGTTTATTTCCCTCCCTGTTTTGCATTCCAAGGCTCTGGGACTGCATCTCCCCACGCGCTCGGCACTGCCTGACCCAGATTTCCTGTTCTACATGGGAGCTTAGCTGCCTTCTCCCAGGGGCATCTCAGAGCTATGCCCAGCCCTTCATGGCTGCAGATTGAGATGAGAAGACAAGTGACTTACCCCAGCACTGAGCTATGCCGCATTTCAGCCGCGCTGGAGGTGATACCTGATGGAAACGAGGATAAGGGGAATATGGGAGCTGCAATGTCTGTCTTATAAATGGAGGAGATTTGAAGGGAATATAAAATCTCCTGCTGCAGGGGTTTAGCCAGACTCTACTAGGATTTAGGTGCAGATTCTGCTGGAGAAAAAGATGGTGTCTTATCGAGGATCTGCTGCCTGGGGGCTTTCCCTTGATTTCCTTGGAACCGTCTGGTGGCCTCTCAGCCCTCATCCGCGACGGCAATTTCTAAATCTCACCATTACACTGCTAATGTGCAGTAAGACTGCCCTGAGAGAGATGTCTGATGGTACAGACCCTGCTCCTGCTAGCAGCTGAAGGTCAAGAGCCCCTGCGACTACTAAGCAGATGCATGGACAGTCTCCATACAGTCCCAGAAGCTATCAAGGGCACTTGCTTCTGGGCCTGATAAATCAAGTTAAAAAGCATCTCAGAGCACCCAGCCAGATGGATCACTTGAATGGCTAAACACTCTCGTACATCTTTTGGAGAAAAGATATTGGCTTGTGCAATGAAACAGATAATTGACTATTCCATGGAAACTGCTAGGGCTTTACCTCTGGGATTGGCAGGAACCCATCTCTCTTGCTACAAAGGTAAGTCTTTGGGTTTGATTTTATTCTCCCTCCCTTCAAGGAGGAAGATTTGGAGCAGAAACCAAGCCTAGGCTGGTCATCTCGCATCAATCCATCTGCCAACGGCCTGCGATAATCTGCAATTGAGCGCCAGCATAGAAGCCTCATCAATCAATGCAAATAGCATAAGCTTCTAAAATAGCCACGGCTGTGGGACAACCTGTCCTTAGCGCAGGTGAGTCAGGCTGAAAGGAGCTCTTCAAAACCCCACCATCAATCTCGGTAAAGCTTCTCTAGCCCCATCAATAACACAAATCCAGTGCTGTTACATTGATGGACATAGTGATACCAAGGAAATAGCTGGGCTTTTCCTGGATTGTGGTAGTGGTGGCTGAATAGAGGCAGTGCCATTCTCACCCTTCTCTGGCTCTTTCCTCTTAAAAATGTAACAATTGGTGAAATTCTGAATTTTCATTTAAATATGGAAAATTAATGAAATCCAGGAACAGGCTGCCCAGGGGGGTTGTAGAGTTTCCTTCTCTGGAGATATTCAAAACCCACTTGGATGCATTCCTGTGTGATTTGGTACAGGTGATCCTCCTCTGGCAGAGGAGTTGGACTGGATGAGCTTTTGAGCCCCTTCCAGCCCTTAACATTCTGTGATTCTGGAGCTGTAATTCCAGGGCAGAGCTCCACCAAACACAGGGATATCTTAGCGCTTTACTTCTGCGGATTCTCAGGACACAAGCTCCTGAATGGAACTGCAGTCCTGTCATTCAGGTTGCTTGTTATTTGTTCTGTATGTAAATAAAGGAATTGCATTTAGAGGGCTGCACTAATGCATTCAAATATTTGTAGATAATCCACTGTGAATCTCAAGACTGGAGGTTTTTTTTGCATAAATGCTTGAATCTGTAACAGCTAGGAGGGAATTCCAATTCCCTGACAGAGTAAATTAGACAAAAAATAGCAGGATGATTAGACTAAGCACCACATTAATATTCACAATAAGATTTGTCTGTCAGCATGTAGAATGAATTCAAGGATTGAATCCTTTTTAATATTTGCATGGCAGAAGAAGCACACAACCAGGGTGTAAGAAGAACGGCAACACGCATCATTTAATTTCAACACAGCACCCCCCAAAACAGAAGGGATTGGGCTGCTTGTTGAATTTACTTATAGTAAATCAGCTGAGAATTTTTAATCTTCATACACTTCTGCTCTTACCATTCTGCTAAGTTAGAAAGAAAGGTTCTGACAGTCCCCTTGAGTCATCTGGGGACTGCTTCCACAAACTGCCTGTACACTTGTCTAGCAGGAAAAGAACCATCTCCATCAGTAAAGGTGTTAATAATATAGACACATATTATTAACTGAACTTATTTTCATTTCTTGCCCTGGAGTCATCATTAGTGAAGATTAAACATGCATAAATCAGCCTGTCTTAAATTAGTGAACATCATCAAATGTCACCTTGTTGAAACGTAACTTTATTTATTTATTTATCTGTTTATCCTCAATTGGATGATGTTGAAAGACAACTAAAATTATTTCACCAGCCACAACTACTGCTGTTTTTATTTTATTCAGCCCAGATGGGCTTGCATGTAGGCACTGGTCCCACAAATCTCTCATCACGTCCAAACTAGGGGAAATTAAGGTCAGACCTGGAATTACTGACTTTTGTCCCTGTGTCTTTCATTTTACTGGAAAATCCTGGGTGGTTCAAAGTCTTGTTAGGGGAGAATGAAATTATGGCTTCAGCTGCCTTGTAGCCAGCAGATCAAGAGAAGTGATTCTGCCACTTTGCTCTGCTCTGGTAAGACATCACCTGGCATACTGTGCCCTGCTCTGGAGCCCTCAAGACAAGGACATGGACCTCATGGAGCAGGTTCAGAGGGCCATGAAAATGATCAGGAGGTTGGAGCACCCTGTGAGGTCAAGCTGAGGGTACAGGGGTTGTTCAGCCTGGAGAAGAGACTCCAGGAAGACCTAATAGCAGCCTGCCAGTACCTGAATGGGGCCACAAGAAGGCTGCAGAGAGACTGTTTGCTAAGGCCTGCAGTGACAGCACCAGGGGCAATGGCTTCAAATTAGAGAAGAAATTATTTTAGATTAGATGTTAGGAACAAGTTCTGCACCATAAGGGTGGTGGTACACTGGACCAGGTTGCCCAGGGAAGTGGTTGAGGCCTCACCCCTGGAAATATTCAAGGTAAGGCTCAACCCATCCAACCCAACCCATTCTGTGATTCTATATACTCCACTATGCAACCATCAGAAGCTACAGATGTATAACAGAGGGAGGAGCTGAGCTGCCAATATTTCAAATAAAAGCCAAACAAAAGACAATGGAGCAATGACAGAGGATCACACTTCAGCAATGCTCATTTCTGCTATTTTATCATGAGTCTCTTGGAGTTTATGTCTTTCCCTGAAATAAGGTGATTACATGAGAATCTCACTGTCATTAACCAGGAGTAATTTCCCAGCATTTCAGTCACAAAGAAAAGCAGAAAGATGTTAACTAAGTGCACCTTCAAGGCTCAGAAATTAAAATACTCAGCATTCATTAATCTCAGGTATTTTTGAGGGCCTCCTCACATAATTAAACGTTACACTGAGATAGCAAACGTACCAGAGACATCCCAAATACCAGGGGGCTCTCCATCTTTCCAGGGAGGGGAACGCTGATGCTGTTTATGCAGAGCTGCAAAGTTTAGTACAGCTCGAGACACAAAGCATTAAAAAATGTTCTTGGGGTGATTTGCATTTCTGCTAATTATTTGCACAGAGCTATCACCTCCAACACTACCAGACAGAATCAGCTCCCCTAAAGGGCACTGGGCACAGAGGTGTAGTGAGGTCAGATCTGTGACCAGGGAAAGAGAATTGTCCTAGTGCATCGTACCTTGGGAAAAAAACTAGGAATTCACTGGTATTCCAGGTTACAGCTGCCTAAATGAGTAAGTTCCTGTTGGGGTAATCTAGTGATCAAGAGCACTTAGCTGTTCTCTATATTGCATCTGCAGCATCTTGCAGCATCTTTTCTACACGTAGCTGCTGATGCAGCTTTTTTCTACCAACAGGTAATGGATGTGGGTTAGATCAGATTTCACCACAAGCACACAAATGCTTCTGGAAAGTCCATGTTTAAGAGAATGGGGGAAACCCTTCTCCAGCCACCTGGGGACCTTCTAACTCCTGCTTTTCACCACCCAGGTCCTATGGTCATCATTAACACCCCCTGGCAGCCACCCAAACCTTTAAGCCTTGCCAGCTTTTGCTGGACTCTTCATGGGAGCTTCCCTGGACCCACAAAAAAAAACATCAGTGGCACTAACAGAGTTGCCTTTTTCCCTACCAGTAGCGAGATGGTGGCAGAGCAAGCCCAAAAAGGGCTAGAGTGGTTTCAGCTGAGAAGGCTCTGATTCAGCCATAGTCTGAGCCTGTGCTTGCTGTTATCTGAGTGCTGTCATTTGGGGCTGTCCATGTAATAGAGAGAGGCTTTAAAATCTGTGAGTCACTCCCTTTACAGTGATGATAAAATCCAGCATGTTAAGTGCGGTGCTGACACGGGGCATTAATCTTTACATCCTCGCCTGCTTTGCAAGTGTTGATGCAGAGTGACAGAAATATTGCAAAACTCACCAAGTGCAAAAGCAAACTCTTACCTTAAAAATAATGTTTGAAAAGCTATTTTCTTTCTTTAATAAGTTTGAGAAAAGGACCTCAGGACAAGACTACTGAATTGCCTTAAAATTTAAGCTAGAAGTGGAGTTGATTTTGATCATGTGAATCCTCTTCCCCAGTCAGCACTGCTAAAAAACAGGTTCCCCAGGGATCAACACTGGGTCCAGTTTTGTTCAACATCCTCATCAGTAATCTGGATGAGGGGATTGAGTGGACTCTCAGCACGTTTGCTGATGCTATGAAATGGGGGTGGGGGGCTGGCTGACAGCCCCCCTGATGTGCTGCTATCCAATGACAGGTTGGAGTGCTGGGTGAAAGGGGAACATCACCAAGTTCAATAAGGACAAGTGCAGAGTCCTGCATCTGGGGAAAATAACAGCAGGCAACAGTAACAGACTAGGACTTGTCCTGCTGGAAAGCAGCTCCGTGGAGAAAGACCTTGGAGTCCTGGTGGACAGCAAATTCTGCATGGGCCAGCAATGTACCCTTGTGGCCAAGAGAGACAATGGCATCCTGGAGGGCATCAAGAAAAGTGTTGCCAGCAGGGCTAGGGAGGTTCTTCTACCCCTCTACTCTGCCCGTGACACCACATCTGCAATACTGTGTCCAGTTTTGGGCTCCCCAATTCAAGACAGACAGGGATCTGCTGGAGAGAATTCAACAGAGAGCTATGAGGATGACTAGGGGGCTTGAACATCTCTGCTATGAAGAAAGACTGAGAGCCCTGGGACTGTTTAGTCTGGGGAAGAGAAGGCTGAGAGGGGATCTTATCAACATCTGTAAGTATCTGAGCGCTGGATGCCAAGATGAAGGTGCCAGGCTCTTGTTGGTGGTGCCCAGTGCTAGGATAAGGTACAATGGGTACAAACTGGAACATAGGAGGTTCCCTCTAAATACGAAGAGGCACTTGTCTATGGTGAAGGTGACAGAGCCCTAGAACATGCTGCCCCGAGAGGTTGTGGAGTCTCCTTCTCTGGAAACTTTCAAACCTGCCTGAATACATTTCTGTGTGACCTGCTCTAAGAGATTCTGCTCTGGCAGAGGGATTGGACTTGGCTCCTACCATTCTGTAAGTCTGTGATTTGCTGCAGACCTAGGAGACCCTGTTTCCCTGGAAAGTGCCTTGTGACCATGTACACACAAGCAGGTTTCTCTGTGCACTTTTACCCTTGACCATCAGCTCTCAGAATACAGCTGAATACCAAGGCTGGCTTAATAAACACAGGGCTATAATCCAAAACGTAAAGAACAAGACGAGTTTAGTTCCTCTTATTTCCCACTCCAGACTGGGATCTAGGGACTGTGGTAAGGCACAGTGTTCTCCTAATCTCACCTACCACAGTCCTTCTGTCCATAGAAACAATTAAAAATTAACGAGGCAAGGAAGACAGATTGACTTTATTGGGTACTGCTGAGAGCAGATTAACATTCCACTGGCACATGGGAGTTCAAAGTTCAGGTGCTTGCATTAGTGGAAGTTTAATTTTTAATCTTTCTTTAATAGTAAAGGTCTAGATGAGTACCCTAGATAGGTCCTGCCCTGACATGAAGGAATTTCACACCATGAACATCAGAAGCATTGATGATGGGCATCTGATGTTGACTGTTCCATCAGCAGCAAGATCTTTTGCCTGCCAAACTAGAGGTTCTCTCGGAGTTCATCACATCCCCGTAACTCTTGTTTTGACCAAATTCATCATCCTGCTGCACAGGATAAATGCAGTGATGACACAAAAGAGAGAGGCTCAGCATACTGCTGCAGCTCTTCTTTTTCTCCATGATGACCAGTGCCACCTCTGCAGACCACATCTCAAAGCACCTGCACCTTACTTCATTTCAAGGTTCAGGTGCACCAACGTCCATAAAGTCAGCAAACATTTGTGCCTTACACATGCTTTTATGAATGCTGTTCTGTTCAGCCCTTCACTTCAGAAAGACCATCCCAGCCATCAGAAGACTTTTTAAGAATGGGCATGTTCCACATCTTTGACACTGCTTTATTGTCTGTCTTTGCTGTACTTAGTAAAAAGCTGCTAGCAGACTTACTTGGCCTAATATCAGTAAATTCTTAACAAATGTTTTACACATTACAAATCCTCTGCTCCTGGCCTTTTTAGATGTTCACATTTGATCTCACACAACAGAGCTTCAGTTCAGACTCTCAAAACAGCCACTGCAATGGTGACAGAAGAAATGAGGGAGCCTGTCTCCCACTTCTTCTCACTATCCTTCCAAAACTGAACTGATTGCTCTTGGATGTTAGATGGGGGACATTCAGTACCTTCACATATGGAGAGCATATTCTAGATGTTGGACATGCCTGTGAGGTAATATTTCAGCTGAATCTATTGTCTGTCACATCTGGTATTTTGAATAATCAGTTAAGTGAACTGTAAATTAAATTAAGCCAAGCCAGTGTCATAAACCTAAACTGCATTTTCAAAGGTTCTTCCCTATGCAAAGGGAGTTGGCTTATATGGCTTTAACATCCCGACTCTGAGATTCTTAATTGCAAATAAATCAACAGTCTGTTGTTGTGCCCATGGAATAGTCCCCTAGAGTGAATTAAAAAATAAATACTTGCGAGAAAAGAAAGTGGCAATATAGATGGATCCTTCAGAGAAAACTGACACAAACAAAGGGCTCACAATGATGACAACCAGTGCTAAGAGACTAAACTACAAGTACCTGGGGAGATGCTACCCTGGTGGTTGTGTGCTTCACGTGCCCCGGGTCTGAGAGGTTGGCTTTGAAAGAGCAGTAGACACTGGCTGCCCCATGCCCATGATGGCACTGACAGCAGACCTCTGGAGCTATGGTGGCAAAGGAGATGTAGGAAGCATGAGGTTGTTTTATCCACCACACTGGGATGAGCAAGTCTGGTACCCTAAGTAGCTGCTCTGGATGTAGCCCAACATCTTTTCCCATCTCCTGGAACTACTGGCTGAATCACTCCAGTATCAACTGAAAGAATGATCCCACAGTCAAGTAACATAAAGCAGCAGCTTATCTATGAGCTTGTCCTTGCAAATGCAAGGACTGCACTGCTCTCAACCAAAGGGCTGCCTTTCCATACCCCTCTAACATCACTGAGCACCCTGCTCTACCAATAAAGGGCTAACGAACCAAAACAGTTGTTCATATGTTATCTTACTCCTTCTCTGCAATGCCACAATAAATCTATATTGCTGGCTAACAGCAAGCAGATGGATCTCATAGCTCCTAATTTGGCAGAGGTATTTTCAATCAAGTCAAAGATTAATTCTCCCCAGTGATAACCAGCTTTCTCATTTGTTAGGAGCCCATCATCATCTTCTAGGAGGGTTTTCTCAGGACAAGGGTAAAACCAACTCTCTCTGATCTACTGCTTTATCCATTATGCAGACAACAAGGGATGTATTTCTGGAGACAAGACAGAGTTAACTACAGAAAATGCCATTTTCAAGTAAGGATATAAGCAATGGCACAAATTTCCTAGAAACACCCTTTGAGCGAGTACTTGGCTTCGTGCAAAGTATCTCTTGTTGTTTTGTGAGCAGTCAGGAAACGCTTTTTTTTTTTTTTTTGCCAACTTTGTTAGGATTACTATCACCTCAGATTCAAAGCAAAGCAAAACCTCTTTTCTGAGACACACTCTTGCAATAAAAAATGAATGTGATCTTTTTTTCTTTCTAAAAGCATCAAACTAAACAACAGGCTACAAAACCGGTATGGATTTTTACCAGCTGGGCCAACAAAAACGAATGAAATTAAATGAATGAAATGAAAGCAAACCCTGGCACATTAGATGAGCTTTAGTCTTGACTTCCAGACCCTGCCTTGTCCCCAGCACTGCAGGAGGTGTGTGGCACACCTGGGAAGAAAATTTACATTTCCTCAGATTTTAGGATTTCATTACATACGCTTTAAAACGTCCCCTTAAGGTATTTGCTACCCTCGAATTCTGTTTGTTAATGAGCTCCTAATTGTGCCATCACAAGTTCATCAACTACTGTACTTTCATAAAACAAAGAGGTGCTGCAGCTAATTATTTGTTAAACTCTTTACCAGAGCTCTGCTACTGTAAAATTTTAGAGCTCTTGAATTTTCCAGCTGACATTCTGCTGCAGGACATTTGGTAAGGGCTGTGGCAGAGGACTTATGCCAGATCTCACTGGGGCAGCTGCAGATTTTAATGGTGGGTACACACCAACATGTCACACTGAACTGGACGCTTCATCCTCCTTTCTTTTGCTACAGATGTGATAGTCATTAGCAGAAAAAGAACATACATTGCTGGTCCCAACACAGGTTACCAATGTCTGCTCCAAGTTACTATACACATCATACCCCAATCTAAAAGCATTTTAAGTGTCACAGTTACTTTGTATCCTGGTTTCTGAACCTATTTTACCAATAAATACTTTTCAGGGAAAGCAAAGTCAGGAGATATCTTCAACAAACCTTATGACTCGAACAACCTAAGCCTGTCAACATTACCTGGAGTTAGAGATACTTTTAAAACCTTGATGTGATTAAACAACAGTAATGTGAGGGGCTTTGGAGTTCCTGTTCTTCTTGCAACCCTTAGTACTTCCACTGGGGCATCTCAGAGCATCCATAGACTCACTGAAGCACAGAATTACAGAATGGCGCAGGTTGGAAGAGACCTCAGAGATCATCTACTCCAACCTCCCTGCCCTGGGTAGGGACACCTCTCAACCAGACTTGGTTTCTCAATGTCTCATTCAACCCGGCCTTCAACACCCCCAGGGAGGAGGCATCGACAGCCTCCCAAAGTGAAGGACTTCTCCCTAAGATCCAGTCTGAACCTACTCTCCCTCATCTTCAAACCATTTCCCCTTGCCCTAGCGCTAGACACCCTTACGAAAAGTCCCTCTCCAGCCTTCCTGTGGTCCACTGAAGCTTCTTGAGGGGCAGTCTATTAAAGAGAAATCTCTCCACTGACCCTCCTGGGTACTGGGTAGGACCAGCACAGGTAATCAGCATGCTTTCACTCTCTGCATGCTAAAGAACCATATATTAGTAGAAAATTAATAGCTTGGTTAGTTATTGATTAACAGAAATGCTACAGTGCTCTTACGATTTCAAATTGGCCCTGATTAATGGAAATGGCAATGAAATTAAAACAATGAGCTCACTGTGCTGGAAACATACCCAAGCAGAGCACAGGCAGGTAGGTGACTATAGCATTGACTATAGCTTTTTCATCTTAACCTGGAAAGATGGGTTAGCCAAGCCTGGCTAAACAGGGAATTGGAAAATGTGTTTCTGTATTAATCCTGGGGTTAAGACATTTTTGGATTCTGCCCCATAAATGTAATATCTTTAATACATTGGTTGAATGTTTTATTCCCTTTTCTTTCTCACTCATGGTACAGGAACTCAGGTATCTGGCATGTGCCATCCCCAGAACCATCACTACATTACGATGGATAATAGTTGCTCCTGGCCATTCCCACCTTTTCTTTCTACTCTCTGCTCTGCTGCATGGAGATGAAGGAAAAGTGAACAAACAATAAAGCCCACATCTCCACTAGCTAAATTAATATCCCAGCCTGAACATAAGAGCTGAAAAAGATTTAAATGCAGTGCTGTGTCATCCCTCCAGCTCTGCGAATCTGAGCTGTGAGTCAGCCATCCTCTTCTAAATCACTACAATTGTAGTGTCCTCCAACGACAAGCCCTGCAATTCTTCTCACAGCCCCTGGGAAGACAGACTTCTGGAAGGAGTCAGAAGCCAGCACTGAAGCTGCAGAAACAAAACTACTGAAACCATGTTTGCCTGGCAGTAGCATCCCTTGAAGCAGTGCAGACTGCATCAGCCAGTCGATTCCAGAGTGCCTGCATGCACAGCATCTTCCCACACTGACATGAGATGCTGTATAGAGCAGATAAGCCACTGAAATTCACAGGATCATAGAATGGTCTGGGTTGGGAAGGGACCCCCTAAAGGTCATCTAGTCCAGCCCCCTCTGCATGAAGCAGGCACATCCTCAACTAGATCAGGCTGCCCAGAGCCATGCCGAGCCTGACCTTGAGTATCTCCAGGGATGGGGTCTCAGCTACCTCCCTGGGCAACCTATTACCCTCATGATGAAGAATCATACAACCATTTTGGTTCAAAAATACCTCTGTCTACTTAGGAAAAGGCAGAACTGAGATCTCCAAATTTGTTAACGATGTTCTAGAGCAGAAAGTTTTGGGAAGAGGGAGCATGTTTCCAGTTCTGCCACTGACTTGCTCTGGATGTGACCATGGTCTTGGCTCACTAATATGAAGCAAAGAGATTGGGAAAAAAAAATAAAATTGGGAGTCTCCAAGGTAAATCTACTCTATTACAAAATGCAAGCCTCATAAAGATCTACCAATCTCCACTATAGATTAAATCAAAACAAAGTTTATTGATTTGCTGTGCATATCAAAACCAGTCATGCATTTATACTTCAGAAAAGCCAAAAAGCCAAACTCTGTACTCTTTGAAAGTTGGTGATACTGAATTAATAATTTTAGTAAATCAGAAGGAAGTTAATGTAATCCTCAATTTGTTTTATATCTTCAAAGTCACCTACAGCTCTTTATGAGGCAGGTAATATTATCACAGCTGGACACCTAGGAAAGCTTTTTAGCTCTTTTTCTTTTTCAAAATAAAGGTTACAGATTTACCATGATACTGCTAAATTAGCTGCTCATTTACTTCAAAAGATGAAAGGAAACAGGTGAATTAAGACAGCCTTGAACTCCAAAAAACAGAATGAGAATGCCAGCAGGACACCATACAAATATGAGATGCAATGCTGCAGATGAACCAGCAAGAATCTCCATTTCATAAGAGGTTTGACTTCAACCTCCTCCACTGTGGCTTTTTTTGTTTGCCCTTTGATCCAAACCTGTGTGATTTACAGAAGATGGCAGATGCTCCACAAAAGCAAACTTACTATTTGAAAACATCAGGTTGGGCTCTTTGAGGCCAAAACTGAGAGCAGAGCTAACAAGGGCCCCAGTACTGGACTATATTCCTCTCTTCCTGGTGTTCACAGTCTGGAAACCACTCGAAAAGCTTAACGAGCCCAAAACACTTGATTCACTTTTAACTAGCACCCGATTCAAAAAACTTGTTTGAACACTTCTTCTTCAGGGTACAAGTCCTGTTGACTTTAACCAGTGTTTCTCACCTTCTGGAAAAACCATGGTTCTGTGTCTAAGCTTTTAAGCTGAACTTAATTTGAGAGATATGTCCAGATGTTAGATCTGTCACCAGCTGAATTTCTTCCTTTCAAAAAAACTCTGCAGTCATGAAGTGCTTGAGCATCACCCACTGTACCTGCACACATGGGGCTGCCCAAAGCCTCACAGTGCTGCAGCAGGACCACATGCAGGGGTACATTCCACCACCTGCATCATCTCAAGCTCCCCATGACCCCAGCGGTGCTTTCTAAGGGACATCAGGTAAATCACCCTAATTACTCCATAAAAGAACAGTATTAACATAAATCTTGAGGGATGTGGTGATATTAATTCCCCACATGTTGCCTCCCTGCACTATTCAGGATGCCTCAAAGTCAGCAGGCACAAGAATTGGCGTACAGATTCATATTCACCACTTGGCGTTGCCAGTGCAAGGAGCAAGCCCTAACATTGCTGTGTAAGTAACTGGTATAGGAAATCAGTTATAAATTCATAGCAGTAATCTGATTTTATTGTGTTTGTCACTGAATAACCATTTTGTTTGTGTCTGACCATGGTGCCAGTCTAAATTTTAGGCATTATGACACATCACAGTCAAGGCATGCTGGATTCTATGATTCTCTGAATGTGTAAAAGCCCAGGGTCAATACTTGCTGAATGCTAAAGTCTCTCCACTACCTTTCTGCATTTCTCAATGTTTACACCTGGAGCACCTTTAAATATATGTTACTCACATGATTCACCTCAGGCTTACTCTTTAAATTGTAATTGCTATGGGATACTGCTGCCTTCTTTCTAAATGGAACTTGAAAATAAATATCAAATATATAATTAATTTACATACATTTACAGAGCAGAAAAGTCTAATCAAAGCCTCTCTGATTTCCACATCAACTAGCAGAGATGTTTTGGTAATCAGCAAGCTTATATATATATATAAAAAAATAAATCAAAGCATATTTGTTTTCTAAAACATAAACTATTACAGCAATACAACATAAAAAGTTGGAGATGTAAATGGCACTTGCACAGGGTGGAATGATTGATTTTGTAGTGTTTTCAGGCATTATAAACAACCTTTAAATACCTCTTCTACCTTGATTTGCAGAAGTGATTGACAGGTCATTGGGTCTGGGGAAAAAAGCAGACAAAAAGAAAGCCAAGACACTACCAGCAAGTTTGGTCTGAAGAAGGACTGGGGAGAGGGGAGCAGTTGTGGCTTTGTAAAAGAACAATGCCAGTGCACAGAGTATTTCTACAGCACTCATAATTAGGACAGGCTCAATCAGTGATGCTTCAGCCTCAGCTCACCAAAACATCTACTGCAAAGTCACCTGGTTTGCACTGTGCTCAGGTAAAGCAGTGGAAACTGATGTACAAAACCAGTGCTGAAGCCCACAGCAGCCTGAGACAGTGTGGTAACTGCAGAGAAAGTTCAGAGGAATTCACAAGATCTTCATAAGGAACTTCTTCTTCAGCCCTCCACAGAGAATTTAGAGGAGATCCATAAGAAGTTCAGAGGACCTCCACAGAAAATTCAGATGATCTTCATAAGAAACTTCCTAGGACCTCCCTAGGACAATTAGAGGACATCCGTAGGAAGTTCAGGAGAACTTCGTAAGGAACTTCTTAGGACCTCCACAGGAAATTAAGATTGCCATAAGGAACTTCTTCAGACTTCCACAGAGAATTTAGAGGACATATACATGAAGTTCAGAGAACCTCCATAGTAAATCCCTCCCAACATTCAAAACATTTCTCACCACTAAGGCTGGAAGGTCCCCTCTTGCCATGCCTCATGAGCACTCACACGGCCTCACAAACACAGCTCTGAGCTTCCAGCACTTCTTAGCCATGTAAGAAATAAAAGGCTTTTGCTGCTGGCCAGACAGATCCATTTGCTCTGAGCTGCAGCCCAAGGCAGTGGTTATGGGGCATGAAAAGGGAGGATGGGAGAGCAGGAGAAGGAATGAAGACAATGGAAGATAATTGGAAGTACCAGTGCATCAGTTGTGTTGCATATATCAAACGTAATTAGTATTAATAAGCTGTCAGTCAGAAGATGTAGTTGTTAAAAGGCAGCTTCAGAAGGGGAAAATGAGAATTGAACTCCTCCATGGATTTGTCTATACTTATTTATTCTGCTGGGCTTTTCCAGTTCATTGCCAGGGATGCATGTCTGGCAAATGTGAAATTGAAGACGTAAACTGAGGGTTTTGTTTATTAACTAAAAACATAAATAAATCTTATTTCTGTGAGTAGTGCTGATCACAGGAGGAAGACTCAGGGAGGTCAATGGTTCAGGTCTATACTAGGTTCTCACTCAAACCAGAACCTTTTCAAGCTATAACTTTAAATTAATTCTGGTTTGCAATAGGCTGTCAAAACCCAATACCAAATTATCTTCTGAAGATGTAGCAAGTTAGTGATCTATAGAGAGGGAGATTCAGTTCCCTGATTATGACAGAGGCAAAGCAGTGAGAAGATGTCTCATACAGACTGCAGACCCCATACTGGGTTAGAATGGAAGAGCCTTAGAGCTACATTCCAATAGCTGAAGAGATCCTACAGGAAGGCTGCAGAGGATCTTCTCATAAGGGTTTCTAGAGACAGGAAAAGGAGGAATGGTTTGGAGCTGAGGGAAAGCAAGGTTAGGCTGGATCTTATGGAGCAGTTCTTCAGTACAAGGGTGGTGAGACTCTGGAAACCAGTGACAAGTGGTGTCCCTCAGGGGGCAGTGCTGGGACCAGTGCTGTTTGACATCTTTGTCAGTGACATGGACAGAAGAATTGAGTGCACCCTCAGCAAGTTTGCAGATGACACCAAGCTGTGTGGCACAGTCGACTTGCTAGAGGGCAGGGATCCATCCAGAGGGACCTGGACAGGCTGGAGAGGTGGGCCCAGGCTAACCTCATGACATTCAACAAGGCCAAGGGTAAGGTCCTGCCCATGGGTCACTGCAATCCCAAGCACAAATACAGGCTGGGTGATGAGTGGCTGGAGAGTAGCTCTGAGGAAAAGGACCTGGGGGTCTGGGTGGATGAGAAGCTCAACATGAGCCTGCAGTGTGCACACACAGCCCAGACAGCAACTGTGTCCTGGGCTGCATTAAGAGAAGCATTATCAGCAGGGCAAGGGAGGTGATTCTCCCCCTTTACTCTGCTCTTGTCAGACCCCACCTGGANCAGCCTACCAGTATCTGAGAGGGGCCTACAGGAGGGCTCAGGAGGGACTGTTCACAAGGTCTTGTAATGACAGGACGAGGGGGAATGGGTTCAAATTGGCGGAGGGGAGATTTGAACGGGATGTTAGGAAGAAATTCTTCACAGTGAGGGTGGTGAGGCACTGGAACAGGTTGCCCAGGGAGGTTGTGTCTGCTCCCTCCCTGGATGTGTTCAAGGCCAGGCTGGATGAGGTCTTGAGTGACCTGATCTAGTGGGAGGTGTCCCTGCCTATGGCAGGGGGTTGGAACTGGATGATCTTTGAGGTCTCTTCCAACCTAAACCATTCTATGATTGTGATTGCCTCCTCCCTGGGGGTGTTGAAGGCCAGGCTGGATGAGGTCTTGAGCAGCTGAGTCTAGTTGAGAGGTGTCCCTGCACACGGTGGGGACCTTTGGGAAAATAATCTCCCAACCTAAGCCATTCTATGATTCTATAGTTCCTCTGGTACCTGGCAGGGTACTTCTGCTCCCTTATTCTCTACCTGTGGTAAAGACACTGCAGTTACTAGACAGGGTCCTGGTTTTGGTCTAATACTGCAGTTCCTAAAGCTGGTCAGATCATGTGCTGTGAATAATGTGTTGTTTTTTTGTTTTTTTTTTTTAACTTTTCAATTGTCTGGAAGCATCTTACAGTGTTCCCCAAAGCATCTGTAATGAGAAATTAGTCACTAAATATTTTATACAAACAGTCATTAGCCTGTATCTTGATCACAAGCAGCTTGCTGCAGGTTCAAGTGGGACAATAAGATTTGGATGGGATTTGTGCTTCTAACTGTAAATTTGCTACATCTACCTTGTCTTTCGCTGCTTCTCAAGACACTCCTCACAAACAACAGTTGGGGTACTTCAGGCTCCAGCCAAGCCTAGTCACATTAGCTGTGGTTGCTCAGTACATCATCTGCACTGTGAGCACCTCCTAAGCCTCAGAGCTACCACATCCCTGTTTTAGACTGAAGGAAGAGAACACAGACTCAGACATGACTTCCACTGTGAGGAGGATGTCTTGACTTATTGTCAAGATGTTTACACCTGCCTGGCATGACATTGTATTATGATATGGAATAGTCCACTAGCCAATTTGGGTCTGTTGCTTTGGCTATGCTCCCTCTCATCTTTTGGTGTTCCTGCACAATAGCCACACATAGGAAGTTGAAATGCCTTTGATTCCTTTACAACAGCTAAAACCACGAGTATCTTATCAGCACTATTCTTGCACCAAATCCCATACTGAATTCACAATACAGCACTGTGTTAGCTACCAAGAAGAAAAACATAGCTCTATCACAGTCAAAACCAGGACAACAATAGAGAAATCTTGACTTTTAAATTCAACCTTGACAAAGAACTTAGCCCATGTGCCAGACTGTCTCTCAGGGGCCACCTCAGTACAGTACTCTGTCTCCTACTGTTCCTCACATCCAAATAGAGCACCCAGGAGCAAGTGTCAGGAATTTCTCTTTGTAAAATCCAGGACAAAGTAACTGAAGGGCTGCTTGGATTGCAGTAGTTCTCATCAGCTCACGCTCTCAAATGAAGCATTTCTCAACTGGTACCAGTCCAGGGGATGAATGTGTGGCATTTTCTGACTCAGACTGCTAAACTAGAACACAGAACTTAAATGGAGGAAGCACCACACTTGGAATACTGTGTCCAGTTTTGGGCTCCCCAGTTCAAGACAGACAGAGACCTGCTGGAAAGAGTACAGCAGAGAACCACAAGGATGACTGGGGGACTTGAGCATCTCCCTTACAAAGACAGACTGAGAGCCTTAGGGCTGTTTAGTCTGGAGAAGAGAAGACTAAGAGGAGATCTGATCAACGTCTACAAATATCTGAGGCGTGAGTGTCAAGTGGCTGGGACCAATCTCTTTTTGGTGGTCAGCAGCCGTAACATAAGGAGCAACAGCTACAAACTATAACATAAAAGGTTTCACCTCAACATGAGGAGAAACTTCTTTACAGTGAGGGTGACAGAGCACTGGAACAAGCTGTCTAGAGAGGTTGTGGAGTCTCCCTCTCTGGAGACTTTCCAAAACCTCCTGGATGCATTCCTGTGTGAACTACCCTTGGGGATCCTGCCTTGGAAGGGAAGTTGGACTCAGTGATCTCTGGAGGTGCCTTTCAACCTCTAAACTTCTGTAGTTCTGAAGCAGCTTTTGCTGGCTAGCCCTTCTTTCATTGAAATCAGCCATGAGACTACCTGTTACTAGAGGAGGGCCAACATCAACCAAAAACCCCATTCAAAAACCAAAAAGATTTATCAGAAGGGCCAAGGTGTTTCTCAAAGCTAATAGAATTCATCATCATAACTTCAATGGACTATTTTCTTCTTTTCTTCCCCTCAAAATGAGCTTCATTAACAGTTGTATGTGAATTAAGAAACATTAATATTGATGTGAAGGCAAGGTGGTTGGACTCAATGATCTTTGGAGGTCCCTTCCAACCTCTAAGGTTCTGTGATGCTGTGAAAATATGAACTGTAACACCACCAGAGTCTCTGCTCCTGCATAGGGGGCACAGGGAAGCCAAGGTGAGGCTGTGGGTGATGCCAGATCTCTGGCCTGGCTCTATCAGGGCTCTCCAAGAGCATGATGCGGCTAATTTGGATTGTTACAACTGGAGCTTTGTTTGAAAACATTTACTGCTTTCTAAATGTAATTAACTGTCACATGTTGTGCAGTTGTTGAGAACAATGCCCCAGGTAGCATTCAGCAGAATGTGAGGATGTGGAGAAGCTTGCAGCACAGCAGGGCCATTCTGGGAATTGCCTTAGGCCCCATCAGGGAGAAGATGCTGGAAATGTGCTCCTGGGGCTATCGGAGAGCTCCCTTTGGTGTTTCCTTCCCTTGCTCCCTCCCTCCTCCCTTCTTTCCTTCCCTGCCAAACCTCTAAGTAAAAATACATGATTCTGGTGTTTCTAAGGACAGGAAAGACTGAAGATGAACAGATGTAATTTCTTCAGGATTAAATGTTTGCAAAGAATTTTGGACAGAGGAGAGAGTGTGGTTGTTAAATAGCTTATCCCTTAATTGCAAATAAGGATCCGGTTGAAGAATAACTCTTTAGTACAGAGAATTTGATTCTTAACCTCATGCCAGAAGACAAATTTCATAGAATCACAGAGTCCTAGAATCCCAAGTTGGAAGAGATCTTAAAGATCATCTAAGGCCAACCTTTCCTGGCAAAAGCATGGTCTATATAAGATGGCCAAGCACCTGTCCAGATGAATCTTAAAAGCATACTTTCCAAGATGTGTGGCTGTTCCTCAACCGCTCCAGCCACAAGGGTACCACTCTCCTATCCCTTACAGAGCAAGAGATACATAGACAATGCTGGGGCACTTCTTCTTGAGGCACTGCTGACAGAGGAGCTCAGCCCTACCACTGGAGACAGGATTTCAACCCATTTCTGAGTTGTTTCTTCAGAGAGGAACAAAGATGATTTTCTTCTAACCAGGTTTTCTCATGTCAGTCATTCAACATGTTTCTGTGTTTTTTTTCCCCCCTCCCTTTCTTATTACCTCTTCTGATAGTAAAGACGTTGCAGATGGGCATCAAACTGTGCAAAATGTAAATTATGATTGGGTAGAGTCAGAACATAAAAAAATAAGTTATTTGGATGCCTTTTTTTTCATTCTTTCCTAAGGACCACAGCACATATGGCACGCTAAAAAAATGTCTCATGTTCATTAAGGCTAAATGAGACAGGTTAGAGAATCATGGGCACCAAATGGAAGACTCAGGGAGAAAGAAAAAAAAAATGCTGGCTGGCAACTCATTCTGCTGATAATATTTTTTGGATGTTTCCTTCCTGACCTCTTTGCCTCTTTTTTTTTTTTTTTTTTTTTTTTGGGAGA
>VWZI01005957.1:318700-354711 GCA_013396835.1 Psilopogon haemacephalus
TTTTTTTTTGACTGCAAGGACATTTTTGCAAATATTTCACAAATATCTGATGGCTGTTGCTTTGGAATCTGTCCTCCCTGCTGTGCCTTCCTCGTCTGAAGGTCATAATCTTCAGCTTGTGAAATCATAATTATCTGGCTAGCCAGTAATTCTGATGTCACAAATAGAGGACGATGATGACTTCAATGAAAAAAGCAGCAGCGGGAGAAAATGAACTCCTCAGCCACAGAGAGCTTGTTTTCCTCCCAACCCCTCCACCCCCCCAAAAGATACAGCAGAGAAAAATATCTGCAGAATGATCTCCAAATAGACCATTTTCTGCATGGTATCAGTGCCTCTTCCAGAATATGAGGGCAATTTGTGCCTTGTGCCAGTTTAACACAGACTTCTACTTTATTTTAATGCATAGCAGGTCTTATAGTTAATGTAATAGCAGAAGCTTGCTACTTCTTCTGAAGCTCATACACAGATCTCAGAGTTCTATAAAAATGAAACGAGCCTCCCTTTAACCCTTAGCAAAATGAAATGGCCAAGATGCACCACAAGGTCACCTACAGAGTGAGGCTTCACTACCGCTGGATAATTTGCCACTGTATTAAAAACATATAAAAAATAAAGGCTCTCTGCCAGATTAAGAAGCTGTGTTTAATGTGTAACAACTGTTATTGCTTGATGTTAAGCTTCCCTGCCAGCTTAACTCACAAAATTCAGTGACCTAAAGTTGGTAAAACCCCTCTCCCCAAAAATGGGGAAGAAGGGACCGCAGAGGAGATGGGACTCATCTGATGCATTTTTTCTCTCCTTGTATTCATGAGTTCTCCCTTCCCTGCAGTATGAAACAGAAAACAGATACAGATAGATAGATAGACAGATAGACAGATCTATAGATAAACACATACACACATATATATATATATATATAGAGAGAGAGAGAGAGAGAGAGAGAAAGAGATAACACTTGGACATTATTTACTTATTGGAGCTGTGAATAGGATGTTGGTGCTGACTGTCCTGTGGAATAGACACTCTGGGAATGTGATTCAGCAATTCTGAATGCCATTATTTTGAATAAAGCTATCAATGTTTCTCCTAAAGAGTTTGGAATACAAGTAGATTTCTAATGTCACTGTAAATGCTCAAGCCTGTCTCTTGGGCATGAAATAAAATATATTTCAATGCAACTGTCTGCTTGAAGGAGACATTAAAAGAGCTATATTATGAATTGCTACCAATTTACAGAAGTCTGAACTAATAGTGTGATGACATGGTTTTGCTGTCTCCTTTCATGGCTGATTTCAGGCACTACAACAGATGTGCAAAAGCAGCAGGGCACTGGGACCAACCCCAAATCTGGTAAGAGCAATGGATTCTGCTGCACCAAGGAGAAAAAAAAAAAAAAATTAAATGCCAGAGGCTTGTTAAAACCCAAAATTCTTAAACCATAACCATGTTCCTTGCCATTTGGCATTGGTAACTTGGTGGAGGGAAAGGTAGCAGCAACTGCATCCTTGCAGAAGAGTCATCTTCCAAAGGCATATCACAGCAACAGCATCTGTGGCTCTCTGGATGCAGAAGGGAGGATGTGGGGGGAAATAAAAGCACAGCAGCTGTAGTGCCACAGGCCCCTGGCCTGAGGAACGTGCTGGAAGACCAACGTGCACACCCACTATTCTCAATCATTAGAAACAACATATGGTGGGTTGGTGTTTGTGCTGCTTTTCTCCCTGCCTGCCCTGTTTCTGCTCAAGATTTAAGTGAGTTAGGAGAGAGTCAAACTGCATGTGAGCAAAGCACTACAGCGAGCAGAACCCTACAGGGTCAGAATGATGATAAAATTACTTAATTTGGGTTACTTAAAATCTTTGTCACATGATCACCAATACTAAAAGGCTTCAAAGGCACCACAGAATTATTGCATTTTGTCTTTGTGTGGCCACAAAGCTTCCTGTGCTTTTTCTTTTTTCTGTTCTCACTGCAGCTGACGCGTCCCAGCATCTTCACCATTGTTCATAGACTCCCAAAGCACAGAGTAACAACCTGGTATTTGTGAACAAGGTGGCAACAATCACAGTGGATCACAGGTTCCCAGGAGCACCCCACAACTTCTTTCCATGTATCAATTACAACATGGAGAGGTACACATCAGCACACAAAACAGGCCAAAATGCCTAGGGAACAGCCCCACGGGGACAGCGAAACACTCTGGCCTATGCTTGGTGGCCCATAGGTGCCCAGATGCAGGAGATGGCATCCTGCAAAACACTTTTAACAGTAAATATCACCGAATATATCTGCTTGGAAGAGACCTCCAAGAGCACCCCATTCAACCTTCAACCCAGCACTGAAGGGTCAACAATAAACCATGTCCCTAAATGCCTGTTCCACAACCTGCCTGAACACCCCAGGGATGGTGACTCTACCACTGCCCTGGGCAGACCATTCCAATAGTTCAGAACCCTTCCAGTAAAGAAATATTTCCTAACATTCACCCTAAACCTTTCCTGGAAGCTTTGATGTGGACTACTCTGCAATAGCCACAGCTGCTACATGACAAGTGGGCAAAGATCACTTCTGGAGAACCAGGACAACACCAGGGCATGTCATAGGGTAGCAGTGCAGACAAAGGCACAGGCTCACAGCACAGCAATGGCATCAGCTGAAAGAAATATATCACTGATACAGAAGATCTGGAAGACAGGAGGACCAGACCCTAGTACCAAGAGGATTACTGTGAAGTGTGCAACTATACACCTCATAGAGGTGCTGGGAACGCCAAAGCTTGCATAAGAAAAAAGAACCAAATATTTTAACTCCACCTCCATCAAATGCAGGGTTACAAGTTTCTCCTAGCATACAGACTGCTTCTGACATTGCAAAAAGTGATGCAAGAAATTCCATTGCTGCTAGAGAACCTGGGGACACACAACCAGACACTGCTGCAGGACTGATGCATCGCGAGAGCTCAGGGAGAAATGATGCCGGAGTTGGTGCCATGACTGTGGAGTTAACCTTTGTCACCTCTGTATTTAGCCGACTGAGTTTCTCCCTTAATGAAGCCGTTTGATTTATGTATGAGTCGTTTGCCTTCATAATAAATTTATTAAATGATCATCTTTTTTCCCCTCCAGATTTGTCACTTGAAATGTGGGTAATTGGTGCTCAAACCTGCAACGGCATATCAGCAAATGAGCTCAAACAACACTATGTGTTCCCTGCTCTCCCTATCGGAACCAAGCTCAGCTGTCAGCACTGATGTGGTGGGTTATGAACTTCCCCCCCCCTCCCCGGAATTAAAAATTAACATGTATTTATAATTATATACAAATTAGAAATAATACAGAAATCCAAACTCCCTCCCAGACAAAGGAAACTGACCAGAAAGGCTCAAAGCTACCCTCTCTTTCTCCCCCTCCTTTCCAAGATAGACAAACAAAACGACCAGCAAAGCCTACCTTGTTAGTCAAGATTAGAGGAGAAATATTAGAGCTGAGTGAGGGAGCAAGTGAATAGATCCAGCATCCCAGACCAGAGTGGGACAGATTATTTACATCTTGGCGTTTTATCTCTTTCAGCAGACCAATGAATGATATAGACTAGATCATTATTTTCTTTTCATAAACAATGATCTAATTTCTCTCATTAAAATATTCCAATTAGCCTTGAACCAGCACAACTTACCCGGGGACAGGAAGACACCAAAACCAAGGAAAAATCCCAGCATTAAGATGCTGCCTTGGGATACTGATAGCCCAGGAACAGCACTCCCTTGGTGGCATGAGACTTAAGAAGAACTCAGAAGCAGCACAACAGTATCTGTAGGGGTAATCCAGGGGTCAGTGGTGGCTCAAACACTCTCCTGGTTCAGCAAAGTGCTCCAGCAAATGAGAAATCCAATGAATTCGATGAGGACTAATTGCATGGTTAACATTAGACATGTTTGAGTATGTTGCTGATCCTAACCTCTCACTCTCTTGGCATCTCAAAACATGAAAACAAGTAAGACTGTGCCAAGAACCTGTTATTGAAGTAAAAAAAATGCTTTTAGCTTAAAAAAACAAAGTTATAAAATACCTACAGAGTTGGTTTCTCCACAAGCTTCAGTTTACTTTAGATTGGGATGGGTTTCTCACACACACACATTTACAATTTGAATCGAAAATATACTTCTGTTTTAATTGGGTTTATAAATTTGCTGAGCTAAATGAATACAGTAATAAAATGAAAACTCCAGAAAATGTGTGTAATCTGAGCAGACTGTATTACTTGTGGAACAAATTGTAAATCTAGTGCTTAATTAAAATTATTTGACATGCCAAGATGGGAAAAAAACTCTGAATTATGCTGCCACACAAAATCTACAGCTCATCTTAATAAACTGTGATAGCCTCAGCTACAGAAGGGTGTCATCTTAAAGGGTTCCATCCACACATAGAAATGTTTTTCCTACATTACACACAGACTTCCAGGACTTCATTTACATCTTGATTTTATCAGTGATTGCAAAACAAAAAAAAAACAACAAAAAAAAAGCACTTGGACTTCTTTCTTCTCTTGGGACAAAATAGTGTAGTTGGAAGACAAGGAATTTTAAACCACAGCCTGCAAGGTGTTTATTCATCAGGCTGCTTAACCCCCAAGACCTTAAAGGCTTCCTCAGTGTGGCCAGAAGAACAGCAGACTACAATCCAGAATGACCTGAAAAGGGTGGCTTTTCCAAAGAGCTGAGCACCTTCCCCTGTACTCAGCACTGGTTAGGCCACACCTCAAGTACTGTGTCCAGTTCTGGGCAGCTCAATTTAAGAAAGATGTTGAGGTGCTCAAACATGTTCAGAGAAGTGCAGCAAAGCTGGTGAGAGGGTTGGAGCACAGTCCTGTGAAGAGCAGCTGAGGGAGCTGGGGGTGTTCAACCTGGAGAAGATGAAGCTCAGGGCAAACCTTATTGCTCTCCACAACTACCTGAAGGGAGGTTCTAGCCAGGTGAGGTCTACTCCCAGGCACCCAGTGACAGAATGAAAAGACACAGGCTCGAGCTGTGACAGGGCAGGTTTAGGCTGGACATTAGAAATAATTTCTTCCCAGTAAGAGTGATTGGCATTGGACTGGGCAGGCCAGGGAGGTGGTGGAGTCCTCATCCCTGGAGATGTTTAAAAGCAGACTGGGTGTGGCACTTAGTGCCATGGTTTAGTCAATCAGGAGGTGTTAGGTGATAGGTTGGACTTAAATTTGAAGACCTTTTCCAACCTGGTTAATTCTGTGATTCCGTGATCCTTGGAAGCACAGCTCTTTCTCCTCCTGTGTATGATCAAAGGCAACATTCTTTCACATTTGTGCAAGGGCCACAGCCTGGATGCAAGCCTTTCCTTCCCCAGAAGATTACAGACTACCAACACAAAAAAACTTTTACCTCAGGAGCCGTTCCCAAAAGAACCTGAATATGTCTCACATTGCAGACAGCTTCTGATGCCCTGAACCACATCTAAAACTTTGCTGAAAGGTTTGTGCTGGTAATCTGCTCTGGAGAAATTAGCTTGTGCGCAATGCTGAGCAGTTCTACACGGCCAACAGCTTAGATGGAGAGTGCAGGAGTTTTAGATTCATTCTATGATGCTAATGGCACAGTTTTGCTCAAGATGATAATCTGATTTTTCTCGAAACTCATTACCCTGGTTACACTTGTGTTTCCTTGTGAGGGCTCACTACCAGAACTCTGTGAGTAGCAGAGATTGGCAGCATTTCATTTCAGCTTCCAGGACAGTAATAACCACACAAAATTGTAATATTATAAGAAGGTTTCCTTGCCCTCTGGCTGCTCTATGGATTGCTAGGACAAAACCTCCCCAGAACTACAGAAACTGTATTTCCATACAGCTCTGCCAGCTGGCCACACCGTTAGACACTTAATTCCTTCTGCTTGCATTTCTCAGTAGGAGAAAACACAAATCCCAAATTGAATACATCTTCAGAATTTCAATTAAATTAAGAGGATGACAAGAAGAGATAAAGGCAGGAGCATGTTTATTACCATAAGAAATTTCTATCTGCACTGCACTGATGCACTTATGCCCATGTACTGGTGTGTTCCAGTGGAGAAAGTTTGTGCAGCCTGTATTGTCATAGCTAGCATCAGTGTCACACATACCTGTTTGGAACTGAGCACAGGAGACACAAATCTCACTCTGCTGCAAGAAAGGGAACAGATGGTACAAAAACTCACACACAAATTCACACTTTTTCTATGACACAAGGTTACTAGCAAGATCCTTCCATGCCTGTGCTTAAAAGGAGAATGTTTAGTTAGCCATATGGGGTTAGTAAAACCAAGTGGTGAAAGGACTCCAGTAAGGACTCCAGGTGAGGAGCTGTGTGGTGGAACAAGGGATCAGCAGAGATCTGCAACCATGGATACAGCACAGAGAAAGCCACACATATGTTCTCTTTGCAAACTCAAGAGATGTTGGCTCTTCTCTTCAGGTGGCTGTGTAGAACTTCCACACACAGCTTCACCCATCCTCACAAATCCCACGGGAATGGCTCTTGGTTCCCAAGCAGACCCAATGCACACTGCTTGTTTTATTTAAGAACATACATGCAGACTGTTTTCTAGAAAGCACATTCTATAAATAAAACATGTTTAATAACCCAAATAAACCAAATTAAATAAATAAACCATACTACTGAATGGCAACTTCCTCTGCAGAAAAATCTGTAAAACACTTTCTGGGCTTTGCAAAATGCCTGCCTGCAAAATATTTTGCAGGATATGGAACTATTCCATAAGTAGCTGGGAAGGTCTGCATGGTGCATCAACTAAAAAACTCCCTGCTGTGCAGCTCTCCTGCTCTGAACCAGCTCCAATCCAAACCAACTCAAATGTCAGCTTGATTTCATCTTCAATTCTACAACTGCAAGTTCTAATTGTTAGAAAGCAGTAACTACTACTTTACTTTCCTACTGTTGGGAGTCAGTGTAGTCCTTGTGAGGTTCAAAATGCTCAGCCAACTGGCACCAGCCAACAAACTGTCCAGCCTGTCAGATTCCCCACAGACCAGTAATGGAAGCAGTGGAGCCTTCTGTGCTGAGTGATGGTCCTACAGTATCACATCTTACTTTTGAAGATTCTTCTTTCACCTGCAGAGTGGAGTGACATGAACAACACTGAGGTCTCAGCTGATTCTGGTTTTATTTCCAGCTCTCAGACGAAGGGCTGAAGCCAAACCACCCAGTGCTGATGCTGTAAGGGATCAGGCATCGGTCCTGCCTTGCTTCTGCAAGGACAAAGGTGAGAGATGGGCACAGGGGAGAAATTTCCTGGCTCAGGAATCTGAGAGAGGGATGGTGCTTGGGAAACAGCATGTGTACAGCCTGAGAACTGTGAAACTGCCCTAAAGACACCCCGCAGCTGCCTCTGCAGAGGGGCTCATCCACTTCAACGATTGCGTGAGCAAAAGGGCTCATTTCTATAGGAAGTGTTAGCAGGACTGGAGCCAGGATGGTAGGAGGCGGCTTCCTGAGTCAGTTTGTTCTTCTATGTCCTTTTATATTCTTTGTATAAAGCTGAGCATGCAGCAGGAGAACCAACACCACTTCAGAATTCTCAATGTTTCCATACAGGCAGCAATCTCCTGAGTTACCAGAGTGTATTCTTCAGATTCTGCCTCCTGCTTGGGCAAGATCTGCAATTGTTGGTTTCCTTGCTCTGTGCTCCAGTGCAGCCTGCCTTGTTTCACAGCCAGAAGTACTGCTCTACCTTTTTGTCTTCCTCTCCCCAGCAGCTCAGGGATTCTTTTGAGACATACTGTAAGTGTCAACAGGTGGGGCAGGTGTTAAGAGGGAGAAGCTGCTCCCTTACTACAAAGGACCATCTGGGCACAACGTGTGGGCATAGAATACAGGATCTGCAGCCAGCAATGCTGGAACATCTGTCTGCCTCCAGCCTCTTCACCTATGGTAAAGGTTACATACCAGCACACTGCCAGCTGGGCCAGGTATTAGTTTCTTCAAAGAAAAAACTCTCACAAAAACCCAGCAGGAGCCTAAGGGGACATATTCTTGGCATCTTCACATATTTTAAAAATGTAAAATTGTGTTAAATGCAAAGCTAAAGTATCCTGCCACTTGCCTTCTTAAGGAGACCTCACCAGCATCCATCAGATATGTGCCTATTCCATGAAATTCTTCATGTGGCTGCAGGACCTCACTCCACATGACAGCAGTGGATATTGTGTGCTTGGCTCACACAAAACTTGAGGTTACACAGGCAGCCAAATATTTTCCTGCCAGCTTTTGCAGAACCATACAATGGGTTGGATTGGAAGGGACCTTAAAGATCATCTAGTTCCAAGCTCCACTAGATCCTGTTGCTCAAGGCCTCATCCAGCCTAGCCTTAACACACCTCCAGGAAAGGGGCATCCAAAACCTTCCTGGACAACCAGTGATGTTGCTTCCTAATAATATTATTACAGCAGGAAGTTTAAAACTCCTAGCAAACCCATGGAGTAACTCAGAGACAACAATCCTCCTCCCCTCCCCCATTCCTAATGGATTTTACTATCAACAAACAAAAGCATTCCTACTCCTCACTTTCCCCTTCCAGGACTCCTGCTGACTGGTATGTTTTATATTATTCTGAATAAACCAGTGCAAAAAACTTTCCTATCTTTACAGCAACCAAAGCAGCAGCTACCGAGGACTCCTCCAATCCTCAACTCATCACCCCAACAACTGAGCTAAACCCTAGAACTTCCAAACAATTCCTTTGGCTATATCCCGACTTTCACCTCTCCTGGTTTCAGGAAGATGTTATGTTTCTTGGGTGGTTTGAGCTCAGCAGCTACATGGATGTTCCTCAGCTGTCAATGCAGGAGGCTAAGCTCTGTGGGGCACAGACATGCTTCCAAGTTGGCATTTGAAGAGGAGAAATGCGGAAAGTTGTCCTGTTACCTGTCCAGTCTGACATAACCTGGGGAATTTTAGTCCTTTTTTCCTGCTTGAACACAGTGGGATTTGTTAATTGCTTATGGCAGATTTATTAGATACATGTCAGGATGCACCACCTAAAGAAATTAGACCTTCACAGAATCCCAGCATGGTAGTGGTTGGAAAAGACCTCTAGAGATCATCTAGCCCAACTGCCCTGCTAAGGCAGGCTCACACAGAGCAGGTTGAACAGGAACATGTCTGGAATCTCTCAAGAGACGACTTCACAACCTCTCTGGACAGCCTGGTCCAGGACTCTGGCACCCTCACAGCAAAGAAGTTTTCCCACATGTTATGATGGAATCTCCTGGATTGCAGTTTGTGTCTATTGCCTCTTGTCCTGTTGGTGGGCACCACTGACAAGAGTCTGGCCCATCTTCCTGACCTCCATTCCTTTAGCTATTGATCAGACTCCCTTTCAGGCTGCTCTTCTCCAGGCTAAAGAGCCCCAGGACCTTCAGCCTTTCCTCATCACAGTGATGCTCCTGTTCCAATTCATTTCAGTGTCTCCAAATTGCAAAGGCAGACTTGAAATGCAGCCCTCTTCCATGTGACATTTTAATTCCCAAAAGCTGAACTTTTGGTAATCTTTTAGGAAGCTTTTGTATGCCTGTTTGTAAACTCTCTGCCTTTCCAAGCTCCCTCCCTATTCTTCATACCCAACAAGCTCGCTTGCTCAGTGGCCCCAAGGTGGCTGGCACCACAGCCCTCACACCCTGCAAGTCACCGCTTTCCAGGGTTTGTATTTTACAGCAGCCACTGGTAAACAAGGCTCGTGTGACAGACCACTGGCTGGATAACGAGTTCATTCTCCAGGCCCACCGAGAACAAGGTACTTTCCTGGCCCATCTGTTCACCAAGCTCCTCGCAGCATGGCTCCGGGAATGCTGCTTCTGAAGACAGCAGCGAACACCCCTACGGAGCTCTGATGTGTAATAGACCCTGGTTCCACGGCCTCTGGAACACACCCTGCAAAGCTTTCTCAGCCGAGAAATGGGAAGAGAGAGAGCGCTGGAATTACTTCAGAGCCCTTGCTGGAAATTCTTAAACTGGAAACAAACAAGAAACAAAATCAGAGGGGAAGACAGCCTCCAGAAGGCTAAAATAAATCTTGCAGTACAGAAGTGGCACACGCACAGTGCTCTTCTCTTCCTCAGCCATATCTACTTCCTCCACATGTTCTAGCAAAAACAAAAGCTCCAGGATTTGTAAACAGAAGTGGTCAGAAAGGCAAACTGAAGATCCAGAGCGATGAGAACAAGAAGTGACACTTAAAATACCAAGCCAGGAAGCATATCTAACCCTGACTGAAACTGTGGCACACCTGACCTGAAAGAGAAAAGGAAAAAACCAAAACAAATCCAACAGTTAAAATCTTAGACACTGCAAATATTTTTAGAGGCCAGGAAAACTGGTGTCTTCTTCAGTTTGGAGAAGATATGAATAACAAGGGATTGAGGGGTGATACACTTGAAGTGGCAAGTGGTTTAACAAAGGCAGGGCAGGCTCTCCTGTACCCTATTCTCTCAGTACCAAAATGCAGCAGCAGATGACTCTGACAAACATCACACTGAAAAGTGCCCTTGCAAGATGTTGTGTGTGGTCTGAAACACACTGTCCTGCAGAACTCACTGCCACCTGATAAGAACCAGGTGCAGATGTAGCTGATTTATTAATGCGTTGAGGCTGGTGGAGATTAGGAGAACATCCTCATTTGCATCCAATACAGCTTTTAAACAATGACCTGTGATGGTTAGGGGTGGGATATGCGCCAACTATTAGTAGATAGAGCTTGCTGCAGGTAAATCCATCCACAGCTGCCTATTATCCCTTACAATATTATTTCTTCTGACACATGTAGCACTGTCCACACAGAAACAGGGCCAAATATATCACAGGTGAGATCCAGTATGGGAAATCCTATTTGGTTGGGCAATTCCCTCACTGTCTTCTCCCTGACTCTACTAATGTCTGAATTAAACAGTAATATCTCATGGATGGAACCGTTCTTTAATTCATGCTGAAGAGCCCTCACACAGTCTATGGCACTGAACAAAGTAGTAAATTCACTTCAACATCTTCATGCTTTTCCACAGTCTTTAAATCATTCATATCCAGACTTTCTGTGAGTTCTGGATCAGTCAGAAATGTTTCCAGCTCATAACTTTTCCATTAATGTTTTTGAGGAATGGACTCTAAAAGCACAGTTCTTTAATCATTGGGAGGAAAAGCAATGCCCATGCTTCACTGCTACAGGCTGAGCTGAGAAGCCCCTGGCCTTTGAGCCATCCTGGAGTAAGGTCCCTCTAAGCACTAGCAGAAAAATCAGACCCTAGTGAAGGGCAAACACTGCAAACAGATCCCTGGGAGGGTGCCACTGTCCTCCCTCTGCTTGCTTGCTTGTAAGGGAACGAAAGGTTAACAGTGCTCAGGATGTCCCCTCCCTGTGTAGGTAAAGAAGCAGTTACACAAACCTTCCCATCTACCACTTGGTGTTCTTCTGCAAAGGAAACAATGCCTTATCTGGAAGGACTCTGGAAGGAAGGGGGGCCCAGAAAAGCTGGTCATTGCTCAAGGATCACCTCCTTCAGGCCCAGGAGCAATGCATCCCAAAAAAGAGAAAGGCAGGTAAGAATGCAAGGAGGCCTGCATGGATGAATGAAGAACTCCTGGAAACACTTAGGCACAAGAACAAAGCCTACAGAGAGTGGAAGAAAGGACAGGTAACCTGGGACAAATACAAAGATGTTGTTCGTGCAAGCAGAGATCAGGTTAGGAAAGCTAAAGCACAGCTGGAGTTGAATCTGGCTAGGGACATTAAGGGGAACAAGAAGAATTTATTCAGGTATATCAGTGAGAAAAGGAGGACTAGGGAGAACGTGGGACCCCTTCAGAAGGGAAATGGAGAGCTGGCAACAGGGGACACGGATAAGGCTGAGGTGCCCAATGACTTCTTTGCCTCAGTCTTCAGCAGCAAGTGCTCCAGCCACAATGTCCAAATTCCAGAGGGCAAAAGTAAGGTCTGGAGGACTGAAGATCTGCCCACTTTAATTGAAGATCATGTTCGTGAGCACCTAAGAAACTTGAACGTGCACAAGTCCATGGGGTCTGATGAGATCCACCCATGGGTCCTGAGGGAACTGGCAGATGAAGTTGCCAAACCACTGTCCATTGTATTTGAAAGGTCATGGCAGACTGGTGAAGTTCCTGCTGACTGGAAAAGGGCAAATATAACACCTATCTTCAAGAAGGGAAAAAAGGACGACCCTGGGAACTACAGACCAGTCAGCCTCACCTCTGTGCCTGGCAAGATCATGGAGCAGATCCTCCTGAAGGAAAATGGAAAACAAAGCAGAGGTGTCTGATGCCAACCAGCATGGCTTCACCAAGGGCAAATCATACCTGACTAACTTCGTGGCTTTTTATGATGAAGTCACAGCAGTGGTGGACAAGGGAAGGGCAACTGATGTCATCTACCTGGACCTGAGTAAGGCCTTTGACTCTGTCCCACATGACATCCTGGTCACCAAACTGGAAACATGGACTTGATGGGTGGACAACTCGCTGGATAAGGAATTGGCTGGATGGTCGCACAGAGAGTGGTGATCAAGGGCACAATGTCCACCTGGAGACCAGTGACAAGTGGCGTCCCTCAGGGGTCAGTGCTGGGACCAGTGCTGTTTAACATCTTTGTCAGCGACATGGACAGAGGAATCGAGTGCACCCTCAGCAAGTTTGCAGATGACACCAAGCTGTGTGGCACAGTTGACTTGCTGGAGGGCAGGGATGCCATCCAGAGGGACCTGGACAGGCTGGAGAGGTGGGCCCAGGCTAACCTCATGAAATTTAACAAGGCCAAGTGTAAGGTCCTGCACCTGGGTCGCTGCAATCCCAAGCACAAATCCAGGCTGGGTGGTGAGTGGCTGGAGAGCAGCTCTGAGGAAAAGGACCTGGGGGTCTGGGTGGATGAGAAGCTCAACATGAGCCTGCAGTGTGCACACACAGCCCAGACAGCAACTGTGTCCTGGGCTGCATTAAGAGAGGCATTACCAGCAGGGCAAGGGAGGTGATTCTCCCCCTTTACTCTGCTCTCCTCAGAACCCACCTGCAGCACTGTGTGCAGTTCTGGAGCCCCCAGCACAAGAAGAACATGGAGCTGCTGGAGAGAGTCCAGAGGAGGGCCACGAAGATGCTCAGAGGGCTGGAGCACCTCTGCTATGAGGACAGGCTGAGAGAGTTGGGGCTTTTCAGCCTGGAGAAGAGAAGGCTTCAAGGAGACTTTATAGTAACCTTCCAGTATCTGAAGGGGCCTACAGGAGGGCTGGGGAGGGACTGTTCACAAGGTCTTGTAATGACAGGATGAGGGGGAATGGGTTCAAGCTGGCGGAGGGGAGATTTAAACAGGATGTTAGGAGGAAGTTCTTCACAGCGAGGGTGGCAAGATACTGGAATAGGTTGCCCAGGGAGGTTGTGTCTGCTCCCTCCCTGGAGGTGTTCAAGGCCAGGCTGGATGAGGCCTTGAGCATCCTGATCTAGTGGGAGGTGTCCCTGCCTATGTCAGGGGGTTGGAACAGGATGATCTTTGAGGTCTCTTCCAAGCTAAATCATTCTATGATTCTATGACTTGGGACATCCTTTCTCAGTACAGCTCTGGGACTTGTTCTCAGCATGGGAAGGGAGCTGGAGTTTGCATGGTACACTCTGCATACTGCAATGCTAGTAAGGCTTAGAGAGACAAATGGAAGGACACACAAATGGAAGCTCTCACTAACAGCTGACGGTGGCAGGGTCCACAAAAAAAATTCTTTTCCTCTAGACTAGAGAGTCCTGTACACTATGTGCCTGGGAGAAGGGACTCTAACTACAGCTGAGATATCAGCTGCTGATTGTAAATTTCTTAAAAATTCTCATGGTTTCTCTAAACCACACATAATCACAGAAACATTCTGTTTGGAAAAGACCCCCAGGATCACCAAGTCCACTCTAACCCTACTCTACAAGGATCACCCTAAACCATATCCTCAAGTACCACATCCAAACAACTTTGAAATCCATCCAGGGTTGGTGACCACCTCCCTCGGCAGCCCATTCCAATTCTTGACCACTCTTTCCCTGAAATTTTTTTCCTAACGTCCAGTCTAAACCTACCCAGTCACAGCTTGAGGCCATTCCCTCTTGTTCTATCGCTATTGACCTGTAAGAAGAGACCAGCAACAGCCTCTGCACAATGTCTTTTCAGGTAAGTGTAGACAACCATGAGGTCTCCCCTCAGCCTCCTCTTTTTCACACCAACCATCCCCAGCTCCCTCAGTCACTCTTCATCAGATTTACTCTCCAGGCCCTTCCCCAGCTTTGTTGCCCTCCTCTGCACTGCCTCCAGCACCTCCACATCCTCTTGTAACGAGATCCCCAAAACTTATCACAGAACTGTAGAGTCTTGTAGGGCCAAAGGACATTTTGTTAAAAGCACAAAAAAATTGCTTTTAAACCAGCAGAATAATGAAGGCAATATAAACACAGCACAAGAGCATGCTGCTAGTCTTGCTTGTCTGTATGTTGTTTCCTTAGATACTCCAAATCTCTGGCTTGAGTCCAGTCTCTCAAACACTCTGGGGTCTCTCAACACCAGGTGTTACCACAGGTTTCTCCCTACTTCTGAAACCGCTCTGAGACTGATTGTCCTCCCGTGCTGCTCTCCAGTTGCCCTCTTCCCAGCTGCTCACAGCTTCTGCCTCCGGCCTCTGACCTTTTGATGGCTACTTGGGAAATCCCAAATTCAGTAGGAGACTTTTTAAAGCAAACAGTTTACATATGATTAATTCTTCCTGTAGACCTCAAACCCCTCACCCTTTCTGATTAACAAAGGTCACTGAATCTCAAAAGTTCATTACAAACAATTCAAACACATTACAGCTCCTCTCTACAAAGTGAAGTAAAAGCAAAACTGGTTTTGTTTGGAGAATGTGGCTGAAGGAAAGGCAAGAAGCCAGTCAGGTACAAAATGAATAACTGATGGAAGAGTAACTGTGTGTTATCAACATCGGCAACTTGCTCTTATAAAGTGAAGAGGGACAGGACCTCTTGCCACAGCAACCCCCAGGGCTCACCAATCACAGAGGGAAAAAGAAAAAGGATGAAAAATTATTTCTCTGCTAACAGCAAGTGCTGCCCAGAGCTCCTGTTGGAGTCACTTGGCAGCATGATATTCGCGGCATGCCTCAAGGTTGCCTTTTTCCTTTGTAGATGTCAAAACACTTTGCACAAGTATGACATGACATTATCTTCTTTTTTACAGACAGGGAAACTGAGAGGCAGTGACAGGAAGTTATTTTTCTCAACATAAGATAGCGGGTCACCAGCAAAGTTAGAGCCATGGTCCTTAACCATCCCAGCATCTGTGCTGCCCTCTGCGCAGGGACACTAGATGAGAAGCGGCATCAATCCCCATTGCAGCACCCTTGCCTCAGAGCATGCCAGGACATTTCACTGGTGACAAATAATGACACTATCAAATAAAGGGCTTTCCAGCTGGACTGGCACACCAAAATGCCATGGCGGCATGACTCTCCTTTCACAGAGCAGGTGCCCCTTTCACAGCTCTTGGGGACCAGCAAAGGGAGAAGCAACCTCTTTTTTGAGAGGAGCATATGAAAATACTAAGAGGAAATCCTAAATCATCTTCCCTCACATTCCCATCGCACCTTTCTCTATTAGGCAGCTGTGACACTGCTAACCTGGCTGATCCATAATTCATAACTGTTATCCATGCTCAATAATTACAATGTTAATATTTTGGTAATTTCCAAGTACCTTTCTCTGGCAGAGTTCAGTCTGCACACCACTAATGTGCAATTTCAAATTTGAGTGTTTATGAACAAAACTGTACTCCCTCCTCTTTCTTTCCCCACCCCCTCAAGTCAAGCCTTCAAAATGTTTTCCAAACACCGGGGAAAAGAGGAGTTTTAAGAGGAACCTCATTACTTTCAGGTCAAATTTCTAAGATTATGAAATGCATAATGCCTGATCTATCAATCAAAGCCAATTCTGCAGTACAGACAGACTGAAAGCCCTTTGTTTTCTAATCACTAATAGGTAACACCATCAAATTCAGCCCTACGCTCTATTAGAATGGCAGTAGAAAAGCACTTAGTGTAATATGCAAAGACAGCTTTACCCAGTACTACTCACTTGGCTCAAAGTCAAGCCCAAAGATGTTAATTATTTGAAAGCTTCATTAAACAATGTGCTCTATCAATATGCTCAGAAAAGGAAATTAAAGTATCTAAACAGAAATTCTGTAGATGAAAAAAAAAAAAATTCAGCGTATCTGACTCATGTTCAGCCAGAAGACTGTTCCTTTTTCACAGTGTTGGCATTGATTTGTGAGATACCTATGGCTGTGTTCCTGCCCTGGCTGCAGAGCCCATCATCTCCCAGTTGTGAATCACAGGAAACACTTCCATCCCTAGGCACACTTCTTGCCGACCACATTCACTTCAGGCTTATTTGTAGTGGGAGTTTTTATGTCCTGTTCTCCTATTCCTCCTAATTTTCCCACCAGTCTCCTAAGCACCATACATTTACAGCGTGGTGGGCAGTGATTAAGTCTCCACTCTTCAGCTGGGGCTTGCTTCCTCAACCTCCTCCAAGGGATGGACACGCAGAGACACTGTGACCAGGTCACAGAATCACAGGGGCTGGAAGGGACCTCAAAAGCTCATCCAGTCCAATGCCCCTGCAGAGCAGGATCACCTAGACCACATCACACAAGAACACATACAGGGGAGTCTTGAATATCTCCAGAGAGGGAGACTCTACAAGCCCCCTGGGTAGCCTATCCCAGGGTTCTGTCACACATACAGGGAAAAAAAAATCCTCCTCATGGAACTTCCTATGCCTCAACTTCCACCCACTTCCCCTTGTCCTGTCATTGGGCATCACCAAGCAGAGCCTGGCTCCATCCTCTTGGCATTCATCCTAAGTCAACAGGACTTAGATCACCGCTCAGCCTCCTCCTCTCCAAGCTAAAGAGCCTTAGCTCCCTCAGTCTTTCCTTGTAAGAGAGATGTTCCGTTCCCTTTGTCATCTTTGTGGCTCTGCACTGGACTCTCTCAAGCAGTTCTATGTCCCTCTTGAACTGAGGGGTCCAGAACTGGACAGAGTACTCCAGATGTAGCCTTACCAGGGTAGAGTAGAGGGGCAGGAGAACCTCTCTTGACTTACTAACCACAGCCCTTTTAATCCACCCCTGGATGCCCCATGACATTGTCCCTCCTGGCCACAAGAGCACATTGCTGACTCATAGTCAGCCTCCCATCCACTAGGTCCAGTGCTCACGTCCTCTCTTTTCCCATTATTGCCAACCTCAAATCTAAGATTTATTAGGGCTTTCCTGCTCCCCAGAGGAAATGTCACTGGCAGCACACTTCTGTAAAACACCCAGAGCTTCAGTGGGATCACCCAGCTGCAGGCAGCAGCAGAGCTTTGGTGCAGGGATGTACCAAACATCGAGTTTACAGGTATACGGAGACACTGCACGTTGGTGACAAGTAGTACAAAGGCTTACTTGATGTGGAGACAGAACGACTGCATTGCTCATGTCAGAAAAAAAGATCAGTGGGAACATAACAGCCCATTCTGCATGCTACACACTCAGCATAAAACACCAAATACATTCTTCATCTTCCCTGTGCTCTTTTGGCCTGCGTTCCCTGCCCCCCTCTCCCCCTCAAAGAAAAATCACCACCAAAAAACCCCCCAAAAAAACAAACCAAAACAAAAACAAACAAACAACACCACAACAAGAGACCTGCAATTGTTCTGTCAGTCATTGCTTCCCCAAATAATTTTTAACCTGTTGGTTGCTCTCAGGTTTGACAGACAGGCAGAGGTCTCAAAGGGATTATATTCCTAGCAGATGCATGAAAATAATGGAGACTGAAAGTAGTGCCTCTACTGAACTCACCTCTGCGCTGTGCCTTACTCCGCTCCGTACCTCAGGGGTACCAATTAGACCACAAGCCAGAGCTGCTCTGTGGATAAGGGAACAGCTGGGGAAATGCTTCTATACATCATCAGACAATGCACACAAGAAAAAAGAAAACGTTGTGAACACTCCAGCCACAGGACACAAGGCTCCTGCCTCCTCAGATGTGTCACCCTCCCAGCACAGAAATCCAAAGGCGAATGCAGAAGCACCAGTGCTGGCAACTGGCCTTGGCATCTTTGGTGCTCACTTTGTCCCCAGAACCAAAATCACTTGTGACATCTGCAGGCTCCTGTGTGATGTTAGTGCTAATGCTCCACAGACTGCCCTGTTTCTCCAAGGCACTGCAATAAATGGCATTACCTTCATTGACCTCCCCTGCCTGCCCCCTTGGAGCTGCAAAAAAATGCATCCCCTGAGCTCCTAAAGCACAGGTACATTTTCCTGCTGGCAGCACACAAAAAAACCCCAACCAAACAAAACACAACAGAGCAGCCTTGTCTGGCAGAGATTAAGATTTCTATTTGGTTTTAAGGGGATGTGTATGACAAGGAAGTTACAGGACCCTCATTCTAATAGCCAATGCTGCTAATTAAAACTGGTTTGGAAGATCTGCAGCTAGCATATAAATCACCCCACTATATGCTATAAATAAAGAGGCAGATACTGAATTGAATAGCTCCCATTTGTCAACGGAATGAAGAGATTTGATTGTGCCTTTTTGAATAATAAATCCAGGCATACCTAGCAGGGCACTGAGAGTTGCTCCAAGTGTCTCTTTTATCAAACAACAATGATTATATTATACGGTTTGCATTATGTGGGATCATCCATTTCTCTTGTTTTCTCATTTATTGCTGACATCCTCCCTCCCAGAAAAAAACATTCTGCTCTGTACAGCGTGTGTTCATGTCAAGATCTCAGGAGTGAGGCAGGAGCAAACACTCCTGGGTCTCCTAACACAACACACACCTACTAGGTTGTATTACAGAGCAGAGGGGAGATTTATAGGGAAGCTGAGCTGTAGCAGCCTAGATACACAGGATTATTCTTCCTATTTTTTTTCCAATTGCACTTCTGAAGAACACCCAAAATGCACCAGTCTCAGACAGAGGAGAGTCACATAGTTCTTACTGGCAATGGATGTCCATTTATACCAACCAAGGCAGAGAAACCAAGCTAAATTCCTTAAGGTCATCTGGTGACAGCACTCAACAAGGGAAACTCCAAAACGCATCCATGCACAAGCAACAGATTTGCAATAATAATAATATAACATTACCTGGTTCCTGGGTGGAAAGTCCTTTTCAACCATGAACACTAGATCCCCCTCACAACCACCATGTCTTTCTCACTGTAAATAAAACAAAACAAAAACAAATGGGGACCAATTAGGAAATGGTATTTATGAACATTAAGTTCAGAGTAGCTTCAAATCTTGCACACACACACACTCATATATATATATATTTTTTTAAATGATTTAGGATTCTGTGTCACACAGAAGGCTGCAGGAGGTTAATTGAGTTCACTGTAGAGGTATCATTACCTCTATAACATATCTAAGGAAAAAAAATCACTGCAGTTGAGTTATGAGGACAGATTAATTTTATTCCTTTAAAGCTATTTGTTGATTTTTTTGCCCTCTAAGAGGATGAATCTTTGCCCCACTGCAACTAAACAGCACCTTTCACAGCACCCCCTCAACCACTGGGTTTCACACCCCTCTGTGCACAGATGCTCTCATCCCACCCACCAGCAGACATGACAGGCAGTTGAGCCATGACCTCTGGCAACCGTTCCTGTCTTCCCAAAGGAAAAACATCCTTGGGACTCAGTGACTGCTGGCTAGAAGTCAATGAAACAAGCCCTAAGGGCTGCAGAAAGCTTCCTTAGGGGTGATGTATTTTTTTTCCTATTGGGGCAGCAACTGCCTGTGGTCCTCTCAGCATCACTGAGATAAACAGCATGCTTCCTGTGGCCCGCTCTTCACCTGCCCAGGCTAGTAAAGCTGTAACCCATGTGTACTTATTTTATCTACAATAACTGTAAATCGGGGTGATTTTATTATTTTGGGGTTATGTTGGCCAATAAAAAGGAAAAGACAGTGCTAGGCTGAAAGAATTTGATGGCTACACATCGATTTTGAAATCCTGCCTGTGCTGCCTGCATCTTGAAGTACTCACCTCGCGGTCTGCCCTGCCTTGATTGCTTGAGTTCCTGAGACTAAATAATGTTCTGGGCACTACATGTCAGGCCACAGTTTGCATGCCACCAGCTCTACAAAATCTTTACAGTCCCTGTTTAGTGCCTGATGGTGACACAAAAGCTACCACAGAGCGATTCACCACATGCACACAAACAGTGCTTCCCTTCCTAAAGCAAGTAGGTGGGACTCAGGACAAAGAGCATAAACCACCACATAAACAAAATCACAGAATCCCAGCATGGTGGGTGTTAGAAGAGACCTCTGAAGAGGTCTGAAGAGCAGATCACCTGAAGTAAATCACCCAGGAACAAGTCCATTCAGGTTTTTAATGTCTCCAGAGACAAGAGATTCCATAACTTCTCAGGGCAGCCTGTTCCAGTGCTCTGGAACCCTCAGTGTAAAGATTTTGTTTCCTCATGCAATTCAGACGACCTGAAGTTGAAATTAAGGTGAAAAAATCCAAGACAAAGAATTCTGATATGGCAGTCAGTGATGTCACACCTGTGCCAATTAGAGAGGTAATTCATGTGGCTGCCTGAAAAAAAGAACTGATTCGCTCCCTGACATAGCAATAAGCCATTGTAGACAGCCCATTTGCAGGGGATTACATGGCACTTCTCAGGCAGTTAAAGTCACTGAGCCTTTTGACCTTGTGCCTCCTAACACTGCTGGAGCCATAATCACACAGAGATGCACTGCTTACCATGTGTGTCTTACTGCTTAAATAACACCCAGCCACCAGCAGCCCAGAGCTGTGGATGTCAGGCTCATTTTCTAGGCTTTATTATGAGAAAACAACACGAATGTAATAAACAGTGCTATTAATTAGTTCATTATATCATTTCAGAGATAGACTAAACAGACTAAGAAGCACTGTGCCAAGCTAGAATGAAAGCATTTCCCAGGTCACTGCCTTAAACACATATATTTCATGCTACCTTGATTGCTTACACAGGCCAAGTAAATCTTGGTGTGTTGCAGTCTTGAAGCGACTAGAACTAATCCTCTCGCCAGATGAGACCCAGGTTTGCTCTCTGCCAGAACCTTCAGCATCACAATGAACATCAGGCGAGGTAAAAATTGATATCAAGAGCATTTCTAAGAGCTAAAATGTTAACACCTCGATTGGAAATCAATAGATGTTTTAAGTATTGATCAGCAGAACAGGAATCTTCACGGGGTTGTCTCTGCCGAGTGAATACTGTTATGGGTTGAGCTGAAGCCCACCGCAGCATCCTGCTTTTAACAGTTGTTTATGGGATGATTGCCTAACCCTGCCACAAGCATGTGCAACTGCACAGAACAACCAGGAACAGGCTAAGCCACATGTCAGCAGAGACTTTTCCCTTGTCTCTTAGTTTCTGAAGTCGTGGTTGCCTTTGCTTCCTCAAGACAAACAGCAAATACCAGAACAAAGCACAATCAAGAAGCACCACCTTGCAGGAAGACAGCCTTTGGTGCAGGCATAGGAAGAGTAGGTCTTCACCTAACGATGGGGCACAGGGCAAAGATTTGGAGCTTTTTCATCATATGACAGCCCAGATCTCTGCAATGCAATGCATAAGCCTTCTTACTATTCTGCATGTAGATCTGCATGAAGGCAACCTAATGGTCTTGAGAGTGCTCTGCTGTACGGTGGAGACTCATCTCCTTGGGTCAATCCTAGGTGAAGAGCAGCTGCAGAATATGCCATTACATGCTGTATATGTGCTCAAAGCAAGTTCTACAGACTCACTGATGAATAAAATAGCTGTGAAAAAAACCAAATGTCTCATTGTTTTAGTCTTCCAGCCTGCAAGCAAGCAGCAATTTCTGTGCACAACATCAAAGAAACACTTGACCCTATGTGATCAATTCCTCCTCCTAATTATTACAGACCAAAAAGATCTGAATCTCTGTTAAGTGTCTCAGCTGAAAAGGGGCAAGAATATCCTAGAAAAGGTTAGAAAACCTGTACATCTCTATAAATATTTGTTGGTCTGCATTCCTTTAACTTGCGTGATTAAATACAGCCTGCTTCTGTTCTTCCACTTTATCCTCCGGGGAAATTTATCATCAAAATTATTGTACAGCATTCATTACTTTAGCCTCATTTAAAACCTTGCCCTACTTATTATTTAGGCTGCATTTTAAAATGTTGCTTTGTATAGTATTTCCTATAATAATCTCAATCATTACATTTAAAAGATTGCTGTAAGGCAGCTTAGCCTGCATTAGAGAAAAATAAAGTGGAATTCGTAGTTAAGTGTTACAGTCCTTATTCAGCTTTTGTTTCCCAAAACATGGCAATGCAACCTTTCAATTCCTTATAAAGCTCTTAATGATAATCAGCAACATTCAAGGCTTCAGTCCTTGGCTTTGAAAGGGACATCTAATTGATCTTCTCTGTTTCAAAAGCTGGTAAGGAAAGGCAGAAAACCAGGAAGAGAAGGCAGGCAGGCAGGAGGCTCCAGCATCCAGAGTTGTGGAGGTGTTTTAAATTAATAGTGTAGGGAGCACAGGCAGCTGTTGACAGTCAGGGCATACAAATTACACATTTTTTACTCTTATTCCAAATTTCTGGCTTGGGTAAACAGACAAACATGGCCAGTTTAAAGAAACACAGTGTCTAAGTGGAGAGTGAAAATCTGACTGAAATCTCAGTAGTTTAGGAAATTCTTCATGCAGATATGTGAAGACTCTAAATCTGTCCTCCTGCACTACTGGGACTGCTCTGATGCAGAGTAGCAGTTAATGCTATGTTTGTGTTCATCTAACCTTTCTGTACTTCCAAAAAAACCATCATTAGTGGGAGCCTGAAGACACTGGTACAGGCTAACCTGAAATGCAGACCCTCCTGTGGAGGGTATCAGAGAGAGGTCATCTCCCATTAGCAGCCCCATCAAGATCTTCCAGACAACTTGCAGAGCTGGACTGTTTTATTACTGGTTTGACTGTAAGTAACACAAAAGGAAACCACAGGGTGGGGAAACACCATCCATAAAGGCTAAACCTTTTCTGGGTGTTACATCAAAGAACCATTTTTGTTGGAAAAGAACTTCAAGATCACTGAGTCCAACCATTATGTAACTCTACCAAGGCTTGCGCTAAACCATGTCTCCCAGTACCACATCTCTGTCTTTTAAACACCTCCAGGTACAGTGATTGAGCCACTTCCCCAAGAAGCCTATTCCACTGTTTGAGAACTCTTTCAGTGAAGAAGTTTATTCTAATATCCAACCTAAACCTCTCCTGGTGCCACTTGAGCCATCACATATATGTTGGATTGTTTAATTTGTTCTGCATTGCCCCATTGTCTTCCCTGGACTTGACCAACCTCAATGCTTTTTGCTACCCACCATCCTGGCTACCTTTTTGCTTCTCCACCCTATCAAAGACCTGATGTAGGACTCAGGAGTATACAAATAAGCCCTGGTTTAACCATCTGCAATGATGAGGATTGCCTGGTTATACCCAAGCTTCACTTCAGGAGATAACTCATGACTATGCTTTCCCTTTTCAGCCACCTTCCTTGTCTTTTTTACTGTTTTCTGCCAGAGGCCTTGCTAAAAAACTATCATAAAGAAATGAGATAAGCAAGTTCCTCTCTCTTCCTTTCATAGTGACAAGTTCAAAGACTTCTAAGAGATTAAGAGTGAAAGACTGTAAATGACCTGCTGGGTCATCAAGCCTGGGCTTTTCCTATCACTTCCAGCCACATCCTACAGTAGCTTTCTACTGGATAAGCCTGATCTTATCAACATCCCCCAAATGTTGTTGTCTTTTTTTTTTTTTTTTTTTCCTTATCATTAGAACTGGTTTACCAGGTACAAATGAAAGGCTTAGTGATCTCCAACTCCCTGGATCCCTTTCTTTCTGGTGTCACAAGACCGAATTTTGTCCTTTCAGCAGAGATTCTCCTCATCACCCATGGCCAGGGAAGCAAAAATAGGTAAGTCTTTGGGATGGGGGGGAGAGGAACAGGGGAGAGGGAGAGGAACAGGACAGTGGTGCTGCTGTTCACACAAGGTGCACTGCCAACTCAAGCAGATGCAACGCAGGAACAGTAAGGGTGAAAGGAGGAAAATTGCTATTTCCTAAGAGAAGGAGGTCATGACAGAGATCAATATGAGTATTATTTTATCATTAGACTTCGGAGATAAAACCACACTATTTTCTTTCTTTATTTTTACCCCTAATTGCATGGACTCAGAGTTAATAATGAAGAATATGCAGCATCCTGCTATTTGCCACAAACAAACCGCAGCTTTTGCAGGATCCTGGTCAGCAGAGGCTGATTCCCTTCTGCTCTGATGAGCGTCTGTGAGCTTCCTCTGACTGGACGGACCATGCTCATTAACTGTGCCATGCTCCAGAGGGGCAAATTACCATACAAGACCCTCACAGCTGCCCCAACACCCAGATCTGTGTGCCACCAGCTGCTCAGTAGATACGGATGCACAGAGGCAACCTCCCTGCATCTCAATGAAATATGTTAGGAAAATCCATAATGCTAAAACATCTCTACCATCAAAAAAGGGGCTTTCATAGGAGGAAAACACTTGGTTTTTCCTCTCCCCAGCAGCCATCTTAAGTGCATGAAAAGCTTGCTGCAAAGAGCAGCAGAGATCTCACCCAAAGGGGACATCACTCTGGTTGGGGGCCAGTAGAGGTCAAACCTCACCACCGTTCTTCCGTCATGGGCAATTTCCAGTATGTCTGAGCTGCAGTCCATTAGCCAATGTGCTACACAAACACACCAGGTTATAATGCTCAGATGAAAGGGGGCAGCTTGACCCCTTCCCTGGGTCTATAACAGGCCCAAACTTCCTCTTATATGCAGTAAATGTTTAAATCTGACCTGAGATCACCTCCTGAGGTGCAACCAAAATATCTGCCCAAACCAGGTTCCTAGAGCAACCATGATGGGGTGCACAGGGCTTGAAGTGGGGAGTGCCCACTAGTGCATTCAAAAATGTGCAGGAGAGTGAACCTGAGCAGATTCTCCACACTTGGAAATGAAGAAATTTGTGGGGTTTAGTTTTGGGTTTTTTTTTTTTCTTTTTATGCACTAATTCTCTAACTTGCAGTGAAGCCTTCTTTTTCAGGGGGGAAAAAAGTATTCTGTTTGTGTCCAGCAATAAATTAGCACTATCCTCTGCTTTACAAACCAAGATCATCTGTATTTAAATATTCTGAAATGTAGCTAATCCATTACATAACACTTTTAAACAAACAAACAAAAAAAAGAAAACTTAACCAAAAGTTTACAGCTTAATGTGACTCCCAGGAGGGGAGACCACAGCTACCACCTGACAAACACAAGGCACAGCTGATGTTTTGGAACCGCCAGGAAAAGACATCAAAATGTTGCTTCATGGATCCACAAACCCAGCACAGGTTCCCACCACTGCCAGCTACAAACCTTCCTGCATCCAGAAGCTGCTTTCTCTTGGGCAAGGAGCTCTGCTGCCTCCAGTCATGGGGGCAAAGTTTCTACAATACAGTACAGCAGGCATTTCCCTGCAGCCCACAGAGAGGACCATACCAGAGCAGATATCTACATTGAAGACCCCACTCTGCAGCAGTAGAGTACTTCCTGAAAGAACATAGCCTGTGGGGAGCCCACATTGGAGAATGTTTATCCTGAAGGCTTGTAGCCCATGGAAGGTTCCATTGTAGGGCAGAGGAAAAGTGTGAGGAGGAAGGAGTGTCAGAGAGGGTTTCATGGACTGATCACAACTCCCCATTCCCATCCACCCTCTGCTTCTTGAGGCAGAGCAGGTAGAAATGTTGGAAATGAAGGAAGTGGAGTTGAGCCTGGGAAGAAGTGGGGAGAAGATGTTTTAGCTTTTGCGGGTTTTTTTGTTTGTCACCATCCTACTCTAAGTGGTAACAAATTGAACTAATTTTCCCCAAGTCAAGCCTGTTTTGCCCACGACAGTAATTGAGAGTGATGTTCCTGTCTTTATCTCAGCCCATGAGCTTCTCCTTTCACTCTGCCAAGGAAGGAAAGTGACAGTAGCTGAGTGGGCATCTGGTAGCTGGCTGAGGTCAACCCACCACATTCATCCATTCCCTGGCAAGCATGGCTTTCCTTCCAAGAGTTTATTTGGATAAGCTTGTTGTTAAATCAGCATCCCATGGAGTGTTAAGTGCATTGTGCAGGACCTTCAGATGGTGTTTGAAAAGTGTGACAGGGAACACTGGACAATGGCCACAGACAGGGATCCTGATAACCACTGTTACACCACTGCTGCTCCATAACTGGAAGTTCTATAAGGACTGTCCAGAAGAGATAAAAGTTGTTCCCAGCATGCCACCCTTTCTGTCAATCCAGATTCTATCATTTATTTAAGCGTTCTTCTAATCTTCCAGGCTGTGGCTCATACATTTATATTCTTAAATTCTTTATGAGCAGCAGGATTAACACCTCTCTCATCAGGCTGGAAATAAGGCTGATCTTCACTACTCCTGATCTGTTCCAGGGACGCCAAAGCTTTTAACAGCTATTGTATTCTGAGCTGTGTTTTTCCCCAAAGAGAGAGCTGCAGCTTTTCCTGTGCTGCAGCCTACAAGAACTTCAGCATGTCTGTATCCCGCTGCTTTCTCTTGAGAACCTTAACAACTTCATCCACTTCCTGACCCCAAGATGACTTTCCCTCAGCAGAAACTACAGGCACTTGCGGATGGTTGTGAGATTATCAGGTGGTTGTCAGAACATGAGTCACAAGATCATACACGTCCTCCTACTTTCCAAACCAGCTGTCAGGTTGGCAGAACTCCTCTTTGTTCCAGACCATCCAAAATAACTGATTTTAAATATTTTAAGCTGTCCCACACAGAGCACAAAAAAAATCCAAAAACAGGTTGACTTGCTAGGGTATGTCTGCAGACAGTCAAGGCCCAGCTTCCCTCCTGCCCTATATTCATTACCATCCAGACGAGAATAGGATTTCAGTCAGGTCTTCTGCCCAAGGATTTGCCCCCTAGATGTCATGGTCAGTCTTTCTGAATTTGTTTCCCAGATGCTTCTGGCAGTGGCTGCCCTTTCTAAGCATTTCTTGCCAGCAGCCCCCCTGTAGTGAGTGTAAGAGGGTCTGAGAAGGTTATGTCAAGGGGTGCTGAGCAGGAGTTGACCCTTGCTTCTGCTGGTTCTCCTTCAAGACTGAGCAATCCCATCCTGCACCTCAAGGAGGGGCTACTGCCAGGCAAGAAAACCATGCTGGGCTCCTTGCCACCTACAGTGCCACCCCAAAGCCATGGGTCAGGACTCAGACTGTAATGTAAACATCTCCCCCACAGTAATACTCTTGCAGCTGAGGAGAAAGAGCAGTTCTCAAAATCCCATTTTGGGTACCACACATGAAGAGGTCAAGGCAGTGGACCTTACCATCAGTGCCAGATCTCCTCTCTCTAGGGAATATTTACTACATTTGACCACCCTTCTGCCTTACCCAGGCAGACTCCATTCCCACCCACCGAGTCCCTCTCTTGCACAGATATGTGAGCTTCATGCAGCTAAAACCTACCTGACATCCAGCACCACCACCTTGTGTCCTGTGGGTTTCAACCTATGCATGTGAGTGCTTGTACCCTTATGAAAATGTTGAAAACTGATTATCTTATTATATAATTTGCAGCGGCTAAAAGGCTGATTCTGATTTCTGACTAGTTGGATCTAATTCTCTGTCACAAGTTCACTGACACTTTCCCCTCCCCAGGCTTTCTATCTCTTATCTTCTAAAAATGAAAGGCTTTGAACAGGAACGGGTGAGGGTCATCTTTGCCTACACTTCCATTCCACAGCCAGTGTTGTAGAACAAATACTGATGAGGATCATGATGATAATGAGGAAAATAATAATGAGCATTGATCTCGATGGAGATGCTCCTCTGTTCTACCAGGCCACTGAGATGAGAATCAGGAATCCCCTGACATAAAGGATGTGTCACACTGAAGTTTAATTAACAGCAAATCACAACCCAAATGACATCTTCTCCCCCCTCACACACACAATTTTCATAACTGACTTTTTACAACAAAACTCCAGGGGACACTGGAGAAGAAAGTAAAAACTTCTGCCTCCACGAACAGCCTGTTACACCGAGGGAGTCACTCACCCATGAATCCTTTCTGCTTTTCTACATCTTGAGCAACTTCAGTGCAGTCCACAGAGACACATCAATAGAGATGAGAGAAGAATTAGGTCCAATGTGCTCCAGGAAGACACGCTTGGCATGTTGCTCCACAGCCTCACGTGCTAATGGCCACACGGCATCCTCTGGGGATGGTGCCATCAGCGTCTGTCAGCTCAGCACGCACACACCGCTGCTCTTCGCTGCCAAAAAAAGGAGAGTGCTTGTGTCCACTCAGAACACTTCGCACTTCTCCAGCACCATCTCCTCGCACTTTCCCCAACACAAACAAATTAATCTAGGTGAACTGCTCAAGAGAGCACCATTAGAAAAGCAGCATGAGGCCTTGCTTGCAGAGTCAGCTCCATTAGGCATCAAACCACGCTGCTGTGGCACAGGCGGGCATGCTCCAACACCCCACACCCAATCCTCCCACTACCTGGTACCACCTTGGCTTTCACATAACCATGCAGAAACTCCACATCAAATAACTGGTTACTGCTGAAAACATACATTTCATAGAAGGGCTTAGGTTGGATGAAACCTTAGAGGTTATCCACTCCAACCTGCCAGTCACAGGCAGGGGCACCTCACAACCGGATTTGGCTGTTCATCCAACCTGGCCTTGAACACCCCCAGGGAGGAGGAATCCACAACCTCCTGGGCAGCCTATTCCAGAGTCCCATCATCTTCATACTGAGTATTTATATTATTGAGTTTTAAATTACTTTTCAGCCAGATTTTTATTTCAACCTAGGTCCCTACAAATGCTACTGGTGAAATAGGGAAGCCAAACCAAGAGAGATAGGGAAGATAGGCCTTCCCCTTCTTTGCAGAAAGGAGGATTTGCACTGAAGTCAGTCATGGCACTATGGCATAAAGCTGCTCCTAAGTCTCATCAGGATCAGGAAAAGAAAAACCAACAAAAAACAAAACCAGTGCTCATGGCAAATTCACATAGCTGTAAATAATCATGAAATAGCATTTGGGACTGAAATATTTACTTTTCAGGGATAATTTTTTATATTGGTATTTCTGTAATATAAGTAATTTTATCTTGCTTTCAAAGCACCAGACATTGAAAAGGTTTTTTCCCCAATAAATGCAAAACATTTTTTACTGTTATACCCCTCTGTAACTCCTCATACACTGATACCATACAAATGTGCGTTCCCTTTCTGTCAAGACTCAAGAGATCTGTTTTTGAAAGAGATCAACATGTAGAAGTCTTTAGAAGACTTTACCATGAAGTCATTGACTCATTTTATGGACTAAGGAGGAGGAAGTAAGGACTATCTCAAGCAATTCCATGTATTTATACCCATTACATATTAACTCATTACACATCGATCATGGAAAGAATCAATTGCTCAGATTCAATCAAGCTCCTACAGGATAAGGTCACAAACTTGTGCTATTAACTGTTATCAGGCACTTAAGAAGAGGAAACCAGCGGAACAGTTCAAAAGCCAGGTACATTTCCCACTGATAACCCATCCCACAAACACTGCTGATGGCAAAGCTCACATGGGAAAGCTGAGCCAAAGCTGCAAAAGTGATAAATGAGCACTGCAACTGCAGCACTGCACGGGAGACAGGTAGCACCTGACTTTGAGGGTACCATCCTATTCTATAATCCAACACTGCAACTGCAGCACTGGAGACAGGTAGCACCTGACTTTAAGAGTAGTATCCCATTCTATAATCAACACTGCAACTGCAGCCCTGTACAGGAGACAGGTAACACATGAATTTCAGGGTATCATCCCATGCCATAATCCAGCCAGCTTTGCTCCCCATGGAATCATAGAATGGTTTAGGTTGGAAGAGACCTCAGAGATCATCCAGTTCCAACCCCCCGCCACAGGCAGGGACACCTCCCACTGGATCAGGTCTCTCAAGACCTCATCCAGCCTGGCCTTGAACATATCCAGGGAGGGAGCAGACACAACCTCCCTGGACAACCTGTTCCAGTGCCTCACCACCCTCACTGTGAAGAATTTCTTCCTAACATCCCGTTCAAATCTCCCCTCCGCCAATTTGAACCCATTCCCCCTCGTCCTGTCATTACAAGACCTTGTGCGCAGTCCCTCCCCAGCCCTCCTGTAGGCCCCCCTCAGATACTGGAAGGTTACTATAAAGTCTCCTTGAAGCCTTCTCTTCTCCAGGCTGAAAAGCCCCAACTCTTTCAGCCTGTCCTCATAGCAGAGCTGCTCCAGCCCTCTGATCATCTTTGTGGCCCTCCTCTGGACTCTCTCCAACAGTTCCATGTCCTTCTTGTGCTGGGGGCTCCAGAACTGCACACAGTGCTGCAGGTGGGGTCTGACGAGAGCAGAGTAAAGGGGGAGAATCACCTTCCTTGCCCTGCTGGTAATGCTTCTCTTAATGCAGCCCAAGACACGGTTGGCTGTCTGAGCCGCATGTGCACACTGCAGGCTCATCTTGAGCTTCTCATCCATCTCCCTGATAAGGAACAGTCCTTTGTGATACGAGGACATGCAGCTTATGAAGCAAAGAGGACATAAGGCTGCATAACATGTGTGGAATAACCCTGACTGGCAGGAGGCAGTACTGGGCAGCAAGGAAGTTTTGATCCTATCTTTGGTCAAAATAAACAGTCATACTTGAAAACAAAGGCCAGTCTTGCAAACCACAACTCAGCCAGCTAACACTGCTGTAAGACAGAGATCTGTAATGTAATTGAAGTGAATAGCTTGAAGTGCACTGCTATTAGAGAATCAAAGCTCCTGTGTCTCAGCTTCAACATCTGTGAAACAGAAGTGTTTACCTACCTCACAGAGATAATAGGAGTAGTTGCATTGGTACTGAAATCTGAGCATGCAAAAAGCACTGTGGTCTCAAAGTGCTAAATATTATTATTAGGTGCATGTTTTGGTACTCCAAAAACACAACTTGTTCAAGCTCTTCTATTTCTTTGACACTTGTAACAGGCTTCCAATGTGACTTAAAACCCCTACTCAAAAAAATAAACATCAGAATAATGAGGTTTCCTTATTTAATTCACCAAATCAGCACAATAAGCTCATGTTTAAACAAAAAAAATGAAAAGGAAACTTGCTGCTGTGCCAGAACAGCAGCACAATCAATTTTAATTAGCATTGCTCATTGTGGGAAATGATAAGGTATCAGTCATAGTAATTGGTGGTGTTGACAATTAGTCAAAGTCATTAACATCTCAAGACCCAGGACAAAAAAAAGCTTGCTGAATTTTAAATATCTGGAGAAGGCTCACTTCAAAACTCTTCATTTTTGCAGTCTGAAAATATTAGATGTATTCACCACATTATTTATCGGTTAGTTTTCTATCAGAGCACCAGAGCTGTAATAACACAACCAGCGTGAATGTCATTGGTGCTTGATTGATACAAGTTTCCCACAGAGAGCTGCAGTAAGGCCCTCCCCTCCAAGCTCTACTGGTGAGCACTGTCACATCTAAACTTTTCACCTCTGTCCCTTTGTTTCCCATTGCCTGCTCTGGACGCTCATTCCAGGTCCTATCCCAGTAGAGACATGCAAGACTGAAGAGATCACGAAATGCCTTCAGCTCCAAGCTGGAGCATTTCCAAACCCCCTACAGTCCCATGTAGGAGAATAAGCCCTCATGCACACAGATCTGGGCTGGATGCTGGCCATACAAGCAGAAGCAACAGCTACTTGCAGGTAATCCTGGACCACATCTTTTAATGACCAATATAAGCAATTCCTCAGACTTCCTGGAACCTTAAATGTAAGTTTATAAAGATGTGAAGAGCAGCATTGGGAGGACAGAGCCAGGCTCTGCTCAGTGATGTCCAATCAAACAAGGGGCAGTGGGTGCAAGATGGAATAGGGAAGGTTCCATAGGAACATAAGGAGAAACTTTTTCAGTGTGAAGGTGACAGAGCCCTGGTTCAGCCTGCCCAGGGAGGTTTTGGAGTCTCCTTCTCTGGAGACATTCAAAACTCACCTGGATGTGTTCCTGTGTGACCTGCCCTAGGTGATTCTGCTCTGGCAGGGGGGTTTAGAGCAGATGATTAGAGGTCTCTTCCAGTCCCTAACACTCTGTGATGCTATAATTTTGTGAAGTCAAAGTCTGTAAGTCACCAAACACAATATAGGGCACTTAAAGGCTTTGACCTGGTCTCACTTATGCTTGGACAGCCTCTGAAACTTTCCTGTCTGTGTGTGCAATCTGAATTATGCAGACAAAGAATCTGTGCTGGCAAAGCAGGTCAGTCATTACATCAACAGTCCACATGGATGGTTTGGATTAGGATTGACACAAAGATTTCTAATGGTTCAGTTAATGTGCTAATGTGTGAACACCAGGTTATTCTGCTGACCATCAAACCCACAAAGTCTCCATGAAATGGCAGATGGCTACTTGTACCATCATGTTTTAGCTGAGAATAACTGCAGACATGTGGTAAGTAGATGCCTGAGAAGAGGAGATGACCCACCACAAATGGCTGCATATGGCTTGGTTGTGGGCACAGCTGATGCTAAAAGAGGCAGGACAAGATCATCATCAATTGAACCAAAAGTATTTAGTTAATCTGAAGCACTCCTGACCATCCACCCTCAGAAGAAACAATTGTCAGCATATTTCCATCACTTGTTTCCTGCTAGAGGAGTTTTAGTGACAATTCAATTTATTCCACTTCCCACACCCTTCTGTACCTTTACTGTAAATAAAGATGTATGTAGGTCTGCAATAGCCATCCTCCTGGTCTAAGTAGGTGTTACAGTTTAAAATAGCAGGGTTGACATGTATTACTCATTTATCCTTTTACACACTTTAATGTGTTTATTCGTATGGAAATTAAAGTCAGGTAGAAATACCATCTCCTTTCCTACCTCTTACTCAGTCATGCCAATTCTTCTGACCCTGGGCAACCGCCACTCCCAAACAGATGCAGCCTTTCAAGAAACAGAGGCTGCCACAAAGGAATAAATCTTGCCTGCCAGATGCTGTGGAGCAGCACCACTGGCTACCTGTCAGAGAACACAGGCTTGAAAGAAACTACCCCCAAACCCAACTGAGATTCAAAGCAAAGCAGCTCTGCTTTAAATTCTCCCCTTCCCAGCCGTGCCACTGCGTCCGCAAGATAAACACCATTTTCAAGGTCAATTTCCTATGACCACTTGCTTCATTTCTCATCATTTTCTGTCCAACTTCATAGATTACCACTTAAAATTGATTTATTCTTTCCCTTTCCAGCATTACTTTGCACTTCATTTAAAAGGGTGGGGGTGGATTTTTTCCCCCCCCCTCTGTTCTGTACAACGATGCTGTCATAAGACGATGAGGCTCAGCTGGGTTTCAATTGACTCAAATGACTGCTCAGCAAAGCAGCGTGTTATAAAAGCTAAACCAAATCAAGAGGCATCTTCCGACCATTNGTCTCGAGCTTTTATGTTGTGGAGCTTTGATTGTAAAGAAAATGTTTCAATAGACTCCAATAGAAAACAAAAGTTGCATTTAAGGTCTGCCCAGGGTTTGAAATGCCTTCTGCAGGCCAGTAGCACTCGCACTTTAGATCAGATTAAAGCTGACAGAGATGAAACTGCACTGGCCCACATCCTTGGGCTTGCTCCAGGGCCTCTCATCTGCATTTCATCATGATGTGAGCACATGTTCCCATCATTGGTACACTCATCTGCATCACTCTGAATGTTAATCACAGGCTAACCCAATTTCTTCAGCAAATTTATTACTTACTGTTCATTAAAGTTCATAAAACCTAATGTGGGCCTGAAATAAGCAGAACAACCTTAACAAGTAGTCCGTAGCTGCACCGTGATTCAGAGATAGCAGCATACGCCTGAGGAGCTCCTCCTTCAAAGGTGGATACCAAAACCTTTCACAGGTTCTCCAGGGAATGCAAGGGAGGAACAAAGACAACAGGGTACCAAAAGCTGTTGTAGCTCCTCAGAAAGCCCTAAAATCAGCATCCTGGTAGGAAATTGCTTATCAAAACAAACAGGCAATTTTTTTCCACAATTATCTAAACATTTTTTTCCAGTGAATGAGAAAGAAACATCAAGGATGAAGGCAGCAAAGCTGTTTTCTTTCCCTCCTGCCCTCCACAGAGAGCCTGATCTCCCCAACACTTGCAGAACATTAAGGATACAGCAGAGGCACAGACCCGTTCAGTCCAACAAGGCTGCTGCCACACAGAGATGAAGCATGGCCCCAAGAGCCACAGCTGCTGAAGAACTTGGCAATACGAAGGGGAACAACACCGAAAAAAAGAGGAGTTCAGTGTAGAGCACTCAGACTGAGAAAGCACCACGAATAATAGGAGTTTTTCTGCTACCAGCTAGTCTCAGCTTTCATCAGAAGTGTGGCCAGCAGGTTGAAGGAGGTGATTCTCCCCATCCACTCCACCCTGGTGACACTTCACCTGGAGTACTGCATCCAGTTCTGGAATCCTTAAAAGAAGGATATGGATGTGCTTGAATATGTCCAGAGAAGGGCCACAACGATGATCGGGGGCTGGAGCTCCTCCCCTATGGAGACAGCCTGGGGAGAATTGGGCTGTTCAGTCTGAAGAGGAGAAGGCTCTGAGGAGACCTTATTGTGGCCTTCCAGTATCTGAAGGGGGCTTACAGGAAAGCTCCTGAGGGACTTTTTAGGGTGTCAGGTAGTGATAGGACTGGGAGGAGTGAAGCAAAACTAGAATTAGGTAGATTCAGACTGGAAATTCTTCACCATTAGGGTGGTGAGACACTGGAACAGGTTGCCCAGGAAGGTGGCGGAAGCCCCATCTCTGGAAGTCTTTAAGGCCAGGCTGGATGTGGCTCTGTCCAACCTGATCTAGTGTGAGTTGTCCCTGCCCATAGCAGGGGTGTTGGAGCTAGATGATCCTTAAGGTCCTTTCTAACCCTGACAATTACATGATTCTTTCTGATGTCCCCAGTAGCTGGCCCCGATGAGTGGCCCATTACTGCAGTAACTTTTGCAGCAGCAACACGCTCAGACAACACCAGTGCACTTAAAAATAAGCATGTGCTTAAATGCTTCACTCTGCAGGGCTCAAAGAAGCCATATTTGTGTTTTGCCTGTTGGAAAGAGGGTATGTAATGTATTCTAATCAACAGCCAGAGCCAACATTAACATCTACCTCCCCAATGAACTCCGTGCATCCAAAATGATCTGAATTTGCTACACCAGTTCCTCAAAACCCTGTGAACACACACACACACACATGAATCCAAGCCTCCAAAACCCCAAGTGGAAACTGCTACAATTCTCCAAAGGACATTATGATTGAAATATTCAATCAGATGATGCTACCATCAGAATAATGAAGCCTTTGGAGGATTTGCTTCATTGAGTATCAAATAATTTTGAGAGACACTTTAAAGGGAAAATCCATGTCTGTGGGAAGAAACATGACCCCCTTTTTTTTTTTTTTTCCAGAAAAAGGATTATTCTGCAGGCCAGAAAATTACACCTCTAGGTACTCCATCAGATTTGTTTCTAGGCTGAAATTATAATATCACAAAATGTATAAATATAGTTTTTGCACAGCTGTGTAAATGTAAATGCATCTGTTGAGAGAAGAAGTTACAGATGTTTATTCTCCATTCCTCAAAATTTCCATAACCATAGAAGGAACGCAGGCTGAAATCAGAAATTTGCTCCCTCCTTTAATTAAATCAATTTGCCTTTTTTTTTTTTTCTCTCTTTTTTTTTTTTTTTTTTTCCCTTTTTTT
>VWZI01005957.1:361468-561218 GCA_013396835.1 Psilopogon haemacephalus
GGTGTCCCTGCCTATGGCAGGGGGTTGGAACTGGATGATCTCTGAGGTCTCTTCCAACCTAAACCATTCTATGATTCTATAATTTATTAGCTCCAAGAGAGATGAGGGACCATGTCATCTCACCACAAGCAGCAAGAAACATACAGATGTGACAAATCTGTGAGGTTTGGTGTGGAAAGGGGCGGCAAAAGGCTCTCTTGTGTCTGCCCTGCCCCCTGGCCCCTTTATTCCCTCAGCTTGGATCTGAAAGCAGCAGTGGGGCTCTCCCCATCACAGGATGGATGTTAGGGCTTGGAAGTGACCTCCATAGATCTTTGAGCCCAACCCCCCCGCCAGACCAGGACCATAGAATCTAGCTCAAGTCACACAGGAATGCATCAAGACAGGCCTTGAAAGTATCCAGAGAAGGAGATTCCACAACCTCTCTGGGCAACCTGTTCAGGTGCTCTGTAAACAGTAAAGAAGTTCTTCCTCATGTTGAGGTGGAACCTCCTGTACTGTAGCTTTTATCCATTACCCCTTGTCCTATCTCAGGGAGCAACTGAGAAGAGTTTGTCCCTTCCCTCTTGACCCCCAGCCCTCAGATATTTATAGACATCGATTAGATCCCCTCTAAGTCTTCTCTCCTCACCAGACCAAAAAGCCCCAGGTGCCTCAGCCTCTCCTCACAGGGCACTGCTCCAGATCAGCAGCCTGTGGAGAGCAGGTCTCTGCAGAGACAATCTAAGGCAGCAAGAGAAAGTAATGCTATTTTCACACAAACCTCCTGAATAATAGAATCTTTGCTACAGCAAAGTCTGGGGACAGGATAGGGCTTTTCTGCTTAACGCACAGAGCCTTTGCTTTCTGCCACTTGAGTTCCTCCACCCCCCCACACACAGCCACTGAACAAGGGAAAAGCTTTTCACTGGAGGATTTAACCCCGCAGAAGGCAGGCTCTGGGTGTGCGCCGCGGGGAGTGAGGAGAGGCAGGGCAGCATGGCAGGCCCACAGGAGCCTCTGCTGCCAATATCCTCCTTGCCTGAAATGCTGAAAAAATGTCAGATCTCAAGGAGCATATGTTAGAAGTGCCCCTGAGCAGTCACAGAACACTACATTTACAAACAGAGAAAACCAATTTGAATCACTCGGAACATTTGCATACGGCGTCTGTAGGATATTTTAGAATGAAGATTAATATGCACATGGAACCGGGGGGGCAGGGTGGGGAGGGGCTGTGATGACAGGCAGGGTGAGACAGCTTCACATCCAGAGAGTGGCAAGGGAGGATGTCTGGGGGAAAGGAGAATCCTTCACAAAACCTCCCTGGGGACAGAAGTGACTTCTGGGTGCCCTGCTGACTGGTGAGCACCGTCACAAAGGGCAGTTACTGCATTTGCAGATTCCTGCTGTTCACATTGTGGTTGGTGAAGACCATCTGAAATTAGATCTTAATCTGGTGGCTGGCAGAGATCACACTTGGCTTCAGCAGCTCACAGGGATATGTCGTACCTCCTCTCAAGCATCCCCAAAACCACAGACCCTCACCTTTCAGCTTGTCACCTTTGACCTCAACTTCTTCATGAACAAAGCGCAAAAATAGAACAGGCAAAGCTACCCCAAACATCTTCTGAAGCTCATTTTATGCAATTGTCTATAATGAAATGCTTGGAGTGTATTTTTTGAAGTGCAAATTGTAACAAAAGACCTTGGTGATGTCCTGCTTGCAAAAAAAAATTTAAAAAAAAAAAAATCATACTGGATTCATCTTCACTAAGAGGTGGCTACCATGCTACAGCTGAGGAGCTGGGGCTTTTGAAGCATAAGGCTTCAGTTTATCAGGTAAATAAGCTGGGGAGGCGATAAGCCACTCTCTGAAAGCCCCTCAGTAATCAGTGATATATGTCTTGAGTTCACACTCCTTTCAGATTTTCCCAGCTCTTTAATGACAGAAAAGAAGATCCTCATTTCAGAAATATTCAGTGTCCTCTATTGTCAGTCTCTAGCTTAAAAAAATAATTACGTTTACTCTCCTGCTAGCCTGTTATCAGGTCAGTGCAAGATGCTAAGAGATCAGTATGCCATGGTAAGAAATATTTCTGTCTATTTAACCCACTAATTCAATCTCAGTAAAGAATGAAACCCATGAAGTATCTATTTATAAAGCAAATACAGCAAGTAGAAATCAAATATTGGGCCTGTTTCAGGCCATTAGCTGAGAGGATGCTGGGAAGGTAATAGCCACAATTTTGACAGTGTTCAAAAGCAGTGTTTTGATCCTACTGTTTTGTCTTTTTTTCATGAACACAAGCATCATCCTGACAATGTTACAGAGTGGACAGGAGAAGTACCTCAACTGGAGAAAGCACTGGAAGCCTAAGAAGGTCCAGGCACTGTGCAGAGCAGGACATGCTGACCTTCTCTTTGCATCATTAAGGTAAAAAAAAAAATAATCAGATAATCAAACAGTAATGCACACAGCAATCAGGCAGTTACTGCTGACTGTCAACAGTTAATTTCAATGTTTTCTTCTGTGAGTGCAGCTCTGAGGACTGGCATTTTCCATAAAGCTACTCATTCTCCTTGGAATCTTTCAGGTATTTGTGACAAAAGCTGGCAGCTCCTGAATTGAAGTGTTTTCAACTCAGCCATCCTCCCTTAGTGCCTCTGGGGGGAGTGTCTAATTGGATTACTACATGGAGATTATTTCCCAGTATATTGTAGACTGAAAGAGATTGGGATGTACCCTTCTCAGTGCACATTGATGGGCGACTCCAGCATCCCAAGAGGACAGTCCTGGTACACAGAACATCATATGGACATTCTAGTGATGCTCAGGAAGCATCACCAAGGCACCTACCCACATTTTGGAGAAGAATAATTTAAAAGTGCCCAGACTTTAGCATTTAGCATTTTTTAATTGTTTTGGTTTTTGGTTTTTTGGTTTGTTTTTTTTTTGTAATCGTAGAATTGTCAGAGTTGAAAAGGACCTAAAGGAACATTTAGTTCCAACCTCTCCTACCATGGGCAGGGACTACTCACACTAGATCAGGTTGCACAGAGCCACATCTAGTCTGGCCTTAAAGACCTCCAGGTATAGGGCTTCCACAACCTCCCTGAGTAACCTGTTCCAGTGTCTCACCACCCTAATCATGAAAAACTTATTCCTAACATCCAATCTGAATCTACCTACTTCTAGTTTTGCTTCATTCTTCCCAGACCTATCACTACCTGACACCCTAAAAAGTCCCTCAGCAACCTTCTTGTAGCCCCCTTCAGATACTGGAAGGCCACAATAAGGTCTCCTCAGAGCCTTCTCTTCTCCAGACTGAACACCCCAACTCTCTCCAGGCTGCCTCCATAGGGGAGGAGCTGCAGCCATCTGTCCCTTTGTGCCAAAGCAGTCCATTACATCCCCTCTCTGGCCCCTAACATACATCACTGAATCAGCTCCAGACTACTGTTCCCATTTTGCACTTCCAGCAGAAATTGCCTACCCTGTATTCTCAACATCCATTTGTCAGGTGAATTAAGGTGGAATTTTCAAGAGCCAAACTAATACAGCTTTAGAGTGCAATTAAAACTGCATTTAATTCCACTAATATTTCACTAAGAACATTTTCACAAATAGCAACTCCTTTCCAAAAGACAAAAAAAAAAAAAAAAGACAAAACAAAAAAAATTAACAGATTTGACACTACAAGTGCCTTAAATAAAGGGAATTGCTATTGATCTCTGGGTATCCTAAATTCAGCAAAACACTGTGGCAAAATTGTTTTCTAATGAAACAGTAATTTAAATGCCATTAATTTCAAATTTGCTATTCCCTTTTTACTATAATGATTCCTAAATTAAGGGCCTTAATGTCTTCCATATCCTTTAGGGATTTAATGGGTTTGATCCAGATTTAAAAGGTTCAGAAGTGGTTCTGTTTCGAGGCTCTTGTAGAGTCTCCTAGGAGCCACTAAATCTCGGTCAGAAGCAAGGTGCAACCTAATGGTAGTTTCCAAGAAGAAACCTCAATATTCTTCATTTCTCACCAACCAACTCCCATTTCTCCCTGTCCATGGCAGAGTCGTGCACCTGAGGAGGCTTCTCATAGAATGATTTCTGACCCCAAGCATATTTCATTATGAGATTTTCATTACTTTCTAATGCCAGCCATGAAAAATAGAGTAGGTCAAATCACAAAAGCCTGGCCACCACAAATGAGGCGTTAAAGTTGGCTTGTTATGACTGCAGCAACACTTATTAACTTATTGGGGATCCTTTGCAGAACACAGGCTATTTCTCTTGCAACACCATCAGGCGGGGATGGGTGAACACCTGGTGATACTATGATTCTATGATACCAGCCTTTCCCACTCTCCAGCTCAAAACACAACATGGAATATACAGCAGGATTTCTTACATCTCTCCCTGGGTAAACCCTCATGTACTTCAGATGCATGGGGCTGGTGCAAACTCATCAGAGGTTCACAACTGTCCAACAGAAAGAACATTAACTTCAATTAGGAGCACATAAGGGCACGTGGCTTGCAATACCATGGGAGACAGATGCCCAAAGGTAGGCAGAAGTGAACCCAAATTGCATTTTCTAGGTGTAACTGGTTGATATTTTTTTTTAATGTAGTGGTGTACTCCTCAGTGCCATAACTTTGCTGTACTAAAGTTACTGTTGTTTCCCCACATACAAGGATCTTCCCTTAATTGTCCACACAGAGAATTTAAATAGTTCAATGTGGAGTTGAATTCTTCATTTAAGTGGTTTGTGTCTTTATTGGATAATCTCTTACATGTGCTTCATTATATCAATAACAGTAGGAAATTATTGGTTTTTCTAAAGCCATTAAGTTCAATTAGCTTTACAATTCAAATGGAAAAAATGGTAAATTACCTTTTATTGGATGATAAAAACAGTAAGGGCGGGGGGAGAGATATATCCTAATTCGTGAAGTATGTGAGCAAAGTGGTAAAGGTAAAGCAAACAAATGAATATTAGCATAACAGCTCTAATCAGCACTGTTCAGAATATAAAACCAGCATCATTATGCTTACTGGACTGTGTAGCTATAAGTAGTTGTGATGTTGTTTACCCACTTAATCCTGTGAATAAATTAAAGGAGAATAAATAATAAACAATAGAGAAAAGGATGGAAAATCATTTGAAACAAATTAAGCTTCTGCTTATCTGCAGCCTAAGGCACACGAAGTGTACCCCAAAAGTTGCTGACCATTGAAATGTTGTTAAGTTTGAAATGCTGAACCAAAACTCACCCAGGGGCTTGAGAGACAAATCCAGGCAAGTGCCACCACATGTTCTCCCAACTCAACCCAACCCAACCCACCCCCAACCCCACCATCTGCAGAAGGCAGAGAAGACCTCAGGATATTGCTGTATGATACTAGAGTAGGTTTGTCTTTCTTATAAAAGAACAGTTTAAATGTTTCCCGATTTTTGTTCTAATTTCATAGAATCATAGAATGCTTTGGGTTGGGCAGGACCTTTGAAGGTCATGTAGTCCACCCCTCTCCAGTCAGCAGTAACATTTTTAACTACATCAGGTTGCTCATAGATCCATCCAGCCTGACACGGAGTGTCACCATGGATGTGGCATCTGCCACCTCTCTGGGCAACCTGGGCCACTGTTTTACCACTTTCAGTGTAAAAAAACTCTTTAGATCTAGCCTACATCTTCCCTCTTTCAGTTTCACACCATCATCCTTGGTCCTGTCACAACAAGCTCTGCTAAAAAATTTGTCCTCGTGTTTCTTATAGGCCCCTTAAAGTACTGAAAGGCCTCAAAATGGTCTCCCTGGAATTTTCTGTTCTTCATATTGAAGAACTCCAACTCTCTCAGCCTGTCCTTGCAGCAGAGGGGTTCTAGCCCTCAGAACATTTTTTGTGGCCTACTCTGGACCCACTTGAACAGGTCTGCATCCTTCTTGTGCTGATGACTGCGGAGCTGAACATGGCATTGCAGATGAGGTCTCATCAGAGCAGAGAACAACAGTAGAATGCCCTTCCTTGACCTGCTGGCCACAATTTACCTCACCAGAAAACCACTGGTTAAGGGTTTTCTTTTACATCAGTTTCTTGGAATTCTATTCATTCAACCCATTTACTCCAGGCACTTGGATCAGTAGGAGTTCCTGTGGATTCTATAGAAATGAAACTCAATAACCCAATCCAGCTTCTGTGTGAGCCCAGAATTGTGCAGATCCATGAATTACAAACTGAAACCCAGATTTTAAAACCTATTAAAGCACATGCTAGTGATCAACTAATATATGATAAGCCACCTGATCCAGAGCGGATTTTAATTATTAATTTTACAGGAATATAGTATTTTTTGTTGCCATGCTCAAGTACTACAAGAACACCCAAGCAGATATATGACAAATTAAATAGTAAAAGAAAACTGAGTGTGTAGTGAACAAAATAACCTTTTCTAACATTCATCTCTAAATGTGTATTTTAAACATTTACTGGAAAACCACAGCAAAATTTTGTAATGTAATTGCAGTTATTGAACTCAGAAGATGAGATCCAAAGCTTTTTAGCTGCCTTTTTAATCATAGAATCATAGAATCAGTCAGGGTTGGAAGGGACTACAAGGATCATCTAGTTCCAACCCCCCCTGCCATGGGTAGGGCAGGGTGTACCCATCCTTGCAGTCCCTTCCAACTCTGACTGATTCTATGATTTAAAAGGCAGCTAAAAAGCTTTGGATCTCATCTTCTGAGTTCGATAACTGAAATTAAATTACATTAAATTTCCCCCCAGTAGAATTCATAATTGGTTCTTCCTCTGTTTCCTATAGCTCCAAAGAGAGCTCTTCAGCAAGCTCTGGGCTTCTGTCCCAAATGCAGATTCCCCAAGGAGAGCTTCCTTCCACCCAGCTAGACTTGCATATGCTTTGTATGAAGTCAAGAGAGGAATTTGATGGTGAAGCATAAACTGCCTGATGTGAGAATACACAAATAAACATTCTGACTGACTGACCGACCAGACAAGACTCATAGCACTACATCTTCTATGCTACCTGCTAGGAATAACCGTGCACCTGGGAGGATTGGAACTAGGATTTGTAAAGCCTCCATGAAAGCTCTTGTTTGATGCTGCCTTTCTGCTTAATATCATTTCAGTTCCCAGCCATGCCCACACTATTGATTTCTGTAGAGACTGCAATCGGTCATAATGAGGAACAAGAAAGAAACCATCCATCCAGACATAAACCCACAATCAGATATTATCTGGGGCTCAGTGCTGATTTAATTTCTACTGACCCAGTTGGTAGGGTTGGCTAGAGGTTTTGTGGGGGACTAGGAGTTCACTTTGTGCCCAACAGTAATCTTGACATTATTACTGCATTCATCATCTTCAAGGCATTTTACAACAAGTAAGAAAATAGGGGTTTTTTACTTATTCTCACAGTTTAAAGTTCTTATTTTACCTTTATGGATTGATTTTGTTAATAATAAGAAAGTGTCTAGTTATTTCCTTATCAAATACTACGCTAACTAACTGGTTTCTGGTTGAATAATTTATCTTCAATTTTTTTTTTCCCCTATGACTTCCACCTTTCCATTTCACAGTCAGCTGCAATGAAATTTACTTCTTAATACTATAAACCACAGATATGTCCATCTTCCACATGAGGAGTATAAATGCTGCAACTGCGTATTTCCAAGACTTTCCACCACCTTCCTCTGAAGAACAAGGATGTGCTTAGTTCCTTCTCATCTTTTTTTCCCTGTCCTCTGCCTTTCCCCCATTTTTGTGCCCAGATACCTCTGTAAATTGTTTCATATTAGCTCCACAATACTTCACATTATCTGTGAATCTGTTTCCTATACCCTAGCTTTGTAGCACAAAAAGATCTACACTTTGACAGTGGTATAAAAAAAAAAAAATCGGTTTTATAGAAAGAGGAACAGAGGTGTAGACACTGCATAGGTGGATCCAGACCAAGCTCTAGAGGGTGCACCACCAGAGAAATGCACTTCATTCAAATATTACCACCTGCAGTGGTCCATATGTACAATGTCTGCTCTTCCTGAACTCAAGATGTAGCTCTTGGTTTTCTATAGCCACAGGCTCCCACACTGCCATCTCTGGGACAGGCTTTCCTCCAGCTCTGTGTTTTTAGGACACTAATGTGAAATGATGACCAGACTCAAGATATTAATGGCTTTGTCACCTTCAAACAGCTTTGTCCCTGTTTTTCACAGCAGTCCACAATCTTGGCCCAGGGTATTTAGAAGACTACCCTAAAGTCACAGACAAACACAGACACCAGACTGCTTTCTGCCTACCAAAATCCATCTGCAACTCAACATTATTTAAAGAGTCTGTGAACTACACAGAATGACTCTGCAGACTGCACAAGCCCACAGGTCATCCTTTGGCAACTCTTGCTGCACAATGAGTTAAAGCTTAGCCAGGCAGAAGGCAGATGTTCTTGAAGGCAAGCATAAGGCTGTGGAATCAACTGCAATTCACACCCATCCACCCTGAATGCAGAATACAAGCCTTGATTCTCTCTTCAGCACACAGAAACCAATGCATGAAAAAACAAAAAAAAAACCCTCATTCTGCCTCAGAAAAGACTTCCACAGTAACAAACACAACCGCTCCACTGCTCACACTCCTCTTCCTGGGGAACGATGGCAGAATAAACACTGTGTGATAGATGCTGGTCCTGCTGTTTACTGCACTACAGGACAGCACTCTCGTGATAGGGATGAAAACAGCCTGAGATCAACAGAAAACAAACTAGGGCAGAAACAAGAAGCATCCCAGACGGAAGTTTCTGGCCCAAGGCTGCCTCTCATTAAAACTATGCAAAAATTGTCACTTCAACACAATGCTAAATGCAACTCAGCACTATTGACTCAGCTCAGTGAGGGATTTTTCTAAGCCTGGCCCTGGAGGGGAACCTTTGAGTGTTCCCCTAGATGAGCTGAACTAGATCTGCAAAAAGCCCCTAGCTGGGGGACTCTGCAGAGTTGTCATGCATTTAATTATAAGTGCACTTTACTATAAGATGCTCCTCTTGTGCAAAGGACCATTGCAGGTCTCAGGCTATGAAGCCCTTTTGCCAAGCATTTAATCATTTTACTCCACCTCCCCAGTATGGTCACACTATCGATTTCTTTCTTGACTAATGCAATCATTACCAATGAGAGAATAACAAAGCATCTATCCCAGATCTTAAACCTGCAATCAGATCTCTTCTAGGCTTCACCATTGATTTCATTTCTAGTAAACACTTCCAATTTTCACCACTGGAAGTGTGGCTTTTGGAGATGTCAGGGAAATATTTTCCATTTAACGTTCTGAAAGAGGCTGTGTGCAAGAACTGATTTCCAGGTGTTAAGTTGTAAAGTTGAAAACCAAAGGTATCTCTTTACAAAGCCCAATGACCAAGTCTAATTCTAAGTGGGAAATAGAGGCCAACACTAAATGAATTTATAGCCTTACTATACTTCTTTTCATTCAACTGGTATGTGCATGCCTGATTACTTCTTGACCATGCTCTGTTCATCTTCAATACTTGAAACCACATTTTCAAGAATACAGCCCTTTTCATTAGGAGCCGACACTGACATGCAGCCTGATACTTGTCATGCAATTATTGTATATACTGTAGGAAGGAAGGAAGAAAGGAACTGTGGTTGAAAACACTGAATGAGGACACAAAGCACCTATCTTCTTGGAGCATCACCTTGGTATGTGTAAACTGGGATTCTATTAGACCTACAAGGGTCACTTGTCCCTTGCTACACATATATACATTTATACACATAAATACAAGAAGGTGTTTCACAGAAGCCTGCCACATAGCAACATTCCACCTTTCTGTGGTACAGAGTACACTGCAGCCCTGCACCTTAGCCTTTCTCCTACAGAAATTGTTCTGTCCTTCTGCAGTGGATTCCTAAATCCGTGTGGTCCTCTCCTCCAAAGCTTGATTCTTAACCACTGTAAGGTTAAGAATCAAAAGAAATCACTTTTTCTTGGGAGTTTTTATGATTTTAGACTAGGGGAAATAAAAAAAAAAAAAGGTTACAAAAAGCCAGCCTTCTGCTGAAGAACTGAAATAACCTGAAGAAGAAATACCTCTTTGGGCATTATTAATTAACTACCTAAAATAAGGTACAAGTGTTCATCCACTTTACACGTATGCACAGGAGGCCTAAACTTTTAAGAACATGGTTATGTGAAAATGCAGGGCATGTGGAACAGGAACATCAAGAACAGAGCAGCACCGCACAAAGAGGAGTACTTTTGTTAGCAGTTCCTGAGAGAGATGAAGAGGAAACAACAAGCAGGTATATTAAAATGTGAGCAAATTCTTGAGGAGCTATGATGAACTATCCTGTAAAGTACATCAACAGCTAAAAAAAGAAATGCTTGCTCTCTGCACAGGGACCAAACTTCACGTGCTCTGAGTCACACTGATGTAGGTCCCTTCCAACACAGCGTTTTCTGATCAGATCTCAGGTCAGGGTTCCTACTTGGAAGAAGCAGAGTTTCTCCCTTATTTTTATTTTTGACAAGAAAGGCAGGCTGGATTTACCATCACTCCACAGAAGCCTGAGTGTTATTCTGAAAGCAGTGCTCTGGTTCAAGCACAAAGCACTAAGCCTGATGAAAGGGTTGCTGAGTGACATCCCTTGGCCTGCGCTATGCAGGAGGCAGGACTCGATGATCACGATCTAACCTCATCTGGCTTCCACCATCTGTGAAGCTGTGAAGCATAGCCTGAAAGAACCAGACTTTCTGAACATTGGTAAGGTCTAATTGTATCTGTATCCACCCTAGCATGACAGCTGCATGTACTATAAGAATAGCCAAATCTAAAATAAAATGTGCTTCTCATGACACTCTCCCCAAAGGCTGTTATTCGAAGGGCAGTCCCACTGCAAAGCCATCAGAGCTGGCGGCTTGGTTTCAGCACACACCAGTCTGTTACATGCCTAGTTTATACAGACAGAGCAAAGACAGCAGTTCCTAAGGTGTCTCTTCCATTGAATCAACCACAATCACCGTCAGCTAAAACCCATTTAACATTATAGATGATGTAATTCCACTGGGATGCAGTTAAAACGAGTCTCAAGTCACTTTCCCTAGAGGAATGCAATTTATCTGGGCTTACAGCTGTTGCATTCAGAGGATAAGATTATAAAATAATCCTTTCAGGAGCATTAGGAGATAGGGGTGGCCAGAGTAACAGAGTCACACTGAGGTCTGGGGAAACTCTAACTGTGAATGTGATCTGGCAGAATGAGTCCTGCAGGACCTCTGCAAATTTCACTTGTCCCTGCCTGAAAGGCTTGGCTTCTCCAAGCACTGGGAACTGGGAAGGGAGCCCACTGCATGACCAAGCATTTCCACGAGAATCAATAGTGACATGGGCAAAGACAGAATTTAATGGAAGCACACCACAAACTCAGTAGGACAGAATTACATCCTCATGCTGCTCCTCTGCGAATGTAACCGTTCCACAGGGCTGGTGCAGACCTCTACACCTCCACAGCCCATGAGCACATTGACGGTTCCCAGCAGGTATGGATTTACTGCCTATTATTCATTCCTCCTTAGTAATAATATCAATTTAGCTGTTAGTTTTTGTTTTGACTCAGTGCTTAGGAATCAGCGGGGCGATAAAGCTATTTAAATGGAAATACTATTCAAATACACAATCACCTGATTGGAACACGAACAGCTCCTGCTCCTGAACATTCCTCATATAATAGCTGCTTTTTCCCTCATTAAATGCAGAAATCTGATTAACATTTAGATCACACGTGCTTTACTTACAGCAATTAGGACCAGATACCAGAGTTTTGTTCAACTATGAGATTTTTATGCTTTATCATGAAGGAATGAACAAAGAAACTCCCTAACACTACATCTGGTCCTTTCCACCACTTCTGTATATGTGAGCTGTCAAGGACAAACATTAAATTTAAAGAGAAGTCTGCAGGGACAAAGTTACTGAGATGAAAAAAAAAATGGACACTGGAATGAACTCAGTTTTGTAATGCAGCACAATGATTGGTAACAATATAATTCCATATATTTGCTGGCAACACCCAATTAAACAGTCTAAGGGGTTACAGCAGCTACAGATTAGAAAAATAGCTGCTAGGAAAAAGAAAAAAAACAACTCCACATGGATACAGCTTGAAAATGAAAACCCTTTTTGTTCTGATCACAAAATAATAGTAATCTGCAATTCATAAGGTTCAATTCAAGTGAGAAAAGATCAGATCTCAGTTGTTCTAAAAGCTTCAGAAACATAACTGAAGAGGTAATTTATGATGTCCACCACACTATTTTTCTCAAGCCACGTTGTCACCTGCTTCACAAGTCATCAAGCTGCTCAGCGAATGCAAAACATAAGAGCTCAGCCCTTTAAAATACAAAGCACAACTAGAATTGAACAGTTAAACTAAACAAATGAAACCTAATCTTAGGAATCCCCAAGCACATTAACATTTCCTGCATCACTCTACTCTGACTGGTCCCGAAAGAGATTCAAATAATTTTAATGAAGCTTTTCTCAAAATGAAATTCCACCCAATTGAGTAGGATGGAGATGTGTTTCCCAGACAGACAGCAGATCCTGCCACTGTTTGTTTCCCATGGCCCAGGCTGTGGTTCCAGTGCTTTGCCCCATCAGAGGCTCAGTAGATCAGATGTTTTTTTTTCACAGAGCACACCACCCCCAATGACACAATAAACCTGACAGCTTTCAGAGAGGCAGCCACCCACTTCCATGCACAGACCTCATATCCTGACCCATCCATTTAGAGAACAGATTACTATTTCTAACAGTGATCGACTTCTGCAGTTAGCGATCTCTTTGGTTTCCTGGGGCCTTGCAGACTGGAAACACCAGCCAGATGGTTACAAGCACATGTGCAGAGCAGCTGCATAGCAAAGGTGCAGCAAGTCCAGTGCATCCCATGTTATAGTCTCAGCATGTTCAACGTAAAGCTGATTTGTACCAGGGAGCAGATCTGGCCCCAGTCTGGGTTCACACATACAATAGATAAGATAAAAGACATGCAGGACTTCTGGCACAGACAACTCCATGCTTCATGAGTTTTGATGTGTATGCCAATGGCAAAAGCTGAAAGTCACTAATGACACTGCCAAATAGTTTTGTTCCTATGGAGTTCACCACAAACAATTTGAGCCATGCTTGCTCCTTGTCAGTGTTTTACTCAAACTGGGCAGAAAGTTCAAAGCACTAATACAGGCTGAGCAGTGACTGGCTTGAGAGCAGCCCTGAGGAAAGACACCTGGGGGTTCTTGGTGGATGAGAAGCTCAGTATGAGCCACCAGTGTGCATGTGTGGTCCAGAGAGCCAACCAGATCTTGGGCTGCTTCATATGAAGCATAGCCAGCAGACAGAGGAAGGTGATTCTCCCCCTCCACTCCACGCTGGTGAGACCTCACCTGGAGTATTGCATCCAGTTTTGGAGCCCCTATTAGAAGAAGGATATGGATGTGCTGGAGTGTGTCCAGAGAAGGGCCATGAGGGTGATCAGAGGGCTGGAGCTCCTCTCCTATGAAGACAGACTGAGAGAGCTGGGGCTGTTTAGTCTGGAGAGGAGAAGGCTCTGAGGAGACCTTATTGTGGCCTTCCAGGATCTGAAAGGGGCCTAGAAGAAAGCTGCTGAGAGGTCGAGTAGTGATAGGACTAGGGGGAATGGAGCAAAACTTCAAATGAGCGGATTCAGATTGGATGTTAAGAAGAAGTTCCTCACCATGAGGGTGGTGTGACACTGGACCAGGTTGCCCAAGGAGATGATGGAAGCCCCATGCCCAGAGGTTTTTAAGGCCAGGCTGGATGTGGCTCTGAGCAACCTGATCTAGTGCGAGGCAGGGGTGTTGGGCTAGATGATCCTTGGTGTCTCTTCCAGCCCTGACGATTGTATGATTCTATGATTCTCCAGCATCTGCTTTCTTCCGACGTGCTGCTGCAACCTCCCACATCAGCTGGAACACACAAAATGCTGCTTTGCACATATTCATAATGGAAATGATCACACATGCATGTGAGGAGGAAAAGATCTCCTCTCCACAACATATAAAGCCAGGTTTAAAGCCAATTCAAATCCATTTCCTCTCTTTAGGAGTGACCTTTAATCTTTTATTCAAGCGCTTCCGCAGGTCAAGGTTGAACTGACTTAAGCAAAGGACTCTGCGTCCTTTGAAAAGGCCTATGAGTATAATCTTGTGTTTGCATTTAATTAATCAGCTGAAGCTCTCCAGTCTTCACTATTATCTCTTTAGTAGACCAGCACCCTGAAGGCTTTGGCAGAGAGCATCATGTCCCATGGGACATGCTGATGCAAATGACCCCCAGTCACAATTCCCAGATTGTGGTGACTTTAAGCAGCATGAGCTGTGCGAACAAAAGAGTTCAAAATTTGGGAGTCTAAATATTAATTGATGGTAAACAGAGTAAGATTTAGTGGCAGTGATTAGCTTCCCCAGTTGCTTTATGGGTAATGTTGTTGTTGGTTAATGAACTGTGTCTTTTCCTCTCTGTTTTTTTCCCCTCATCCTGCAGATGTCCAGTGTGGAAGAGCTGTTCCTCAGACAGCTCCCAGATGAACAGCCTGGTGCATGTCTAACTTCCCACGCAGTCTGTATTCCTCAGACACTAATTAGTGATATTTTGGGAGCTGTGAATGATGGAGAAGTCTCATTCTGTGGGATTTTTTCTTAATTTGAGAGATGCTAATAAACTAAGTCAGGTCTGTTCTTCAAATTGCTTTCCACATCACCAAGCTGATGCCCACTGAAATGCCTTGTGGGCCTGAAAGGCATAGAGGAGGTGCCTTGTGGTAACCTCCTGCACGGGGGTAAGCTATAGCTGCTCTTTCTTAACAAGAAGGTGATTAAAACCAGGAAACACTCACAAAGGCATTAGTAAGATGCAAACTTTTTCATTTGTGCACTTTACTACCTGCGTCCCAAAGACAGCAGCAGCTGGCTTGGGTGAAGTGTGCCAGCGAGCCATTGTGCTCCCCACTATTACAGGTATTGATTTATACAAAGACCAGGAGCACTCCCATCACCACCTCTCATGGCATACAGACATCTTACAGCTGAGACTGTGAACAAGAGAAGAGATTGTCTTCATAAATAACAATCAACCCCACTAGCTCTAGAAGGAAGTGTGGGTTCGGAAGACAGAAAAGACTTCCTTTGTCAGAGCTGCAGTTTTGTAGGTGATAAAGTCTGAATGAACCTCCTAAAACATCTCACCTCACAGAATCAATCAGGTTGGAAAAGACCTTTGAGATCATACAGTCCAGCCCATCATCTAACACCTTCTAATTAACTAAACCATGGCACCAACTGCCTCATCCAGTCTCCTTTTAAACAACTCCAGGGATGGAGAAGTCCACCACCTCCCCGGGCAGCCCACTCCAGTGCTGGGAAAAACTTCCTAACATCCAGCCTAAACTTGTCCTGGCACAGCTTGAAGCTGCATCCTCTTGTTCTATCACTGGTTGCCTGGGAGAAGAGACCAACCCCCAGCTGGCTACAACCTCCTTTCAGGTCACTGTAGACAGCAATAAGGTCTACCCTGAGCTTGCTCTTCTCCAGGCTGAACGCCCCCAGCTCTCTCAGCTTCTCCTCACAGGGCTGTGCTCCAACCCCCTCACCAGCCTTGGTGCCCTTCTCAGGACACCTTCAAGCACCTCAACACCTTTCTTGAATTGAGAGGCCCAGAACTGAATGCAATACTCAAGGTGTGGCCTAACCAGTGCTGAGTACAGGGGCAGAAGGACTTCCCTGGTCCTGCTGGCCTCTATTCCTGATACAGGCCAGGATGCAACTGGCCTTCTTGGACACACTGCTGGCTCATAGTCACTTGATGTTGACCAGTAACCCCCAGGTCTCTCTCTGCCTGGCTGTATCATGGAGGATACATGCCCTGATTTGTGCAGGCATATCTCATGGTCCCTTCTCTCTGCTAGCAGTGAGGGGCAGAGGGCATGGAAGCAGAGCACAGGGAGGAGACAAAAGGCTTGGAGACTCCCATTTTGAGGGTCCAAGACATGCCCAGACTTGTTCCTCCCAAATAAGGGAAAGCAAGCTCCTGACTTCACCTAATATGGTCAGACTTGGCAAAGTGCCATTCTGAGTGGTGAACTTACCTGGCCATGGTGGCCATTACATTCAGGCAGAACAATAAACAGGTTTCTGCCACAGGCTTTTTCTGCTTTCCCTTTTACTTTTGATTTGCCCGCTCTGCCCTGACACATTATGCTCTGCTTTGCCTGCAATGATTTTCAAGATGCAGACCGAATTCCCTTCAAGCTTTGAGTTCTGTCTGATACTATTTTGTGAGTAAATATTCAAAGCCTCTCTGTAAGAAATTCTGTAACTAGATTCTATTGTGCCTTTCTGTCTTAGAAGCAGAGAGGAGCCTCTCAAGTCCCCTGGTGGACAAGAGGTATAACTGAAACTAAGAACCTCTTCCCAGTTTTAATGTTTGCATTTGCTACTTATTCCTTAAAGTGTTGTAGTTCTGCCTGTTCCCTGTGTGTTTAAGTATCCAAATCGTGTGTTTTGAACATTGTAAATAAGTTTTCTGGCAAGATTTAATGTTAATAAACAATTTTCATACAATCTTCACCTGGATATAAAAATTTGTATTGATTATTAATTCTGCATAATTTGTATCAGGCTGCTCTCCAGCCACTCTGTTCCCAGTCTGTAATGCTGCATGGGGTTGTTGAGGCCAAAATGCAGTACTTTGCCCTTGGACTTGTTAAAACTCATGGCATTGAACTGTGCCCATCTCTCCAGCCTGTCCAGGACTCTCTCTCATTTCCACCAAACAGGACACAGGACTTGAAAACAGTTCCTGACAGAGAAAGCCATATCCTGTGGCAATGATTTCAGTTATCCTCTCTATTTAATTGTATATCTTGTTTCTGTTTTGCAAGAGGTCATGTTCTCTTGGGACCACTGGCAGGAACAAGCTTTATTGCCCACGGGCAAATGGACGCCCTTGGGAAGAGCAATGATAAAAGATCAAGGGGCTTCTTATCCTCTTCTTGATTTTTCTGCCATTCCTTTGGGCTCCCTGAGCTCCAGCAAGGCAGTGGTCCTGGTTAATGTGCTGCTCCCAGCAATCCTTTGCCAGAGGTGATTGCTGACCTTGCTTATGCTCATGGCCAGCTCTGACACCATGTCTGTCACACCTGCAGACAGTGTGCATCTTCCCACCAACTACAGCAGGATAAGACGTTACCAATTTAGACTGCAGAGGGGAAGGAGCAAGACAACAATTATTAGTTGAGTTGAATTAGGCTGTTACCAGGCACTTGCCTAGCAAACCACATTTAGTCTTTTGATAACTTCAGAAAACGCTGCTCATGTTTGCTGCTGCCACATGAAGCATCTTCTCATTTTAACAGACTATTGTCAGCAGTCAGCTGAAAAACCTCTCCTGCATCCCAAGTTTTGGGCAACCCTCTGGGAGGGCCTTTTCCCCACCAGTCCAACCTCGGGTCCCTTTTTTCTCCCCAGTAACCAAGCTACTTAGCAAAAGAAGAAGGCTAAGGAGATTGTCTCCAGTTCTGCTATTTCTCATTCATCACTACAGTGGTAAGCATGCAAAATATATTCTTCTGAGCCATTTAATATTGTCCAACAAAGGTGCCCTCCTTCTTCCCAAGAACTAATGAATGAGATGATTAGCAAGTTGCTACAAACAGTGGGAAAAGATACCCCAAAGCAGCCTTTGAGGACTGATCTCCCAACTGGTATTTATGAATCAAGATTTGAAGTAGTATCAAGCAGCTCCTGAATTTGGGATCTAGTTCCCCTGAAGCGCTGCAAAGCCTCAGTGGAGTCCCACACACCCCATTTTTCCTGCTGCCCCAAGAAGCTAAGAGGAACCCAGGCTCTTCCAGAAGGAGTCCTAGCATACAACTGTGTGAGCTCAATAGGCACTTAGAGTAATTTTCTGTAACAATAGCACATCACATGATAAAGGAATCACTTCAGTGGAAGAGATGACTTCTTTATTGCTACATCCAATTTGTCATTTAGTCTTCCCACAGAAGTGATTCAAAACAAACACACGTGCATTTATGAGAAAGCTCCCAAGAGAAGCAGCAGCTAAAAGATGGAAACATTCATGGTGGAGCTTTTTTGACTCTGATTCCATCCTCTTCTGTTTTGCCTGCCAGAAAACAAATGGTTTGACTATGGCTGCCTTATCCTCAAAGAGGGGGGAAAAAAGACAACGTCTTAGCCTGAATGAAATCCAAACTTGAGATCAATTATCAGCAAAGACAAACGCTTCTGTCATTTCCATGAGTGAGAAAAATCAAAGCAACTTTGGTACCTGACTTGTCTCCACGGCCTTCTAACTCCTGGGAAAGCCATCAGCTAACCTGTCTGTGCTCTGTAGTTTTCCCCCTCATTAGCACTGCCAGCTAAGGGCATAGCCAGCACTCCTTCAGTAGGAGAGCCTGCAGCCTTCACTGTGTGCTCACCACATGAAAAAGTGACTTCAGCTCCTGGCTCTTCCCAAGAGGACTCAGGCCATCACCCCCTCCTCCAGCAGGGAGGCTCCTGCTGCAGCTCCTCCAGCTCCAGCTCTACGTTTTTCAGGCATGCTTCAGCAAGAAAGAAAAAGTGAAACTGGCTCCAACTTTAAAGGAGAAAAAAAAATAGAGCTCAAGAGAGGGGAAAGGGCTGTGAATGCTGCAGGAATAGACAACAGAGAACCTACCTCAGGAACTGTACAGCACTTATCTCATTTGTAAGGCATTAGCTCTCCCTATATGAGCATCTCAACATATAATTTTGCGCCCTAAATTCCTCCACAGCTTTTAAGAACTAATACTACAGAAGAGGAATTCTTTTTAAGCTTTGACTTCACAAAGCATCCTTGTTTGCTCTTTCTCCTCCTTTAAAGGTAAAAGCTTTCAGCAAAATATAGCTTCCAGGAACCACCACATTATAGAGCAAGGTCAGAGGTGTCCCTTTCAAAGCCTGTCTTTTACATCGAAAACCCTGGGAAATGTGCTGTGTTCCAGCAAGAAGGGGAAAAAAGGTTGGTTGGAGGACCACTCACACTAGATTTGTTTTCCCCTACAAAGGCTCTCACGTTGCTGAGGCAATACATTCACAGCCCCACAAATCCATAGATGTTGACAAAGATATTATTTGGGATCACCGAACTTTGCTCTTTCACCTGAGATAGATTCCTTCTGGTTCTGAACAAAAGAGCCCCTTCCCTCTGCCACTGGGCACAAACCTTTCTCCTGCCCCAAACTGCATTGTCCACATCAAGGCTACTACAGAAACTACCCCACACACAGCAGAAGGAGCAATCACCCCTGTGCAGAGGTCAGGATCCCAGGCATGCTCTTATCCTCCTTGGCAGAGTTTCACATGCTACTGGGAATGTAGCTTATTTGTAACCTGCCTTAAGGACATAACAGACTCAACACAGGATGCCCTAACTGGAACCTCCCATTGCTGCAGAAATGAAGATTAAGTCTAACTATTGCCTTGCACAGGGCCCTGGACACAAGGATGACCAGGAAAATATACAGACTCCCATGGATGCATCAATATCTCACATTCGATAGTGAGGTGCTTCACTAGAAACATCCACCTTTGAGTAACAGCTCACTGTTTTTCTTTTTTTTCAATAAAGCTCTGAAAACTTTATTGACACACCAAAAATCCATCCCTTCCTCTTGCAGTGCTGCTGAACACAGACACCTTCCAAGGGGGAAAAATAAAAATCACTTTAAAAAAAAAAAAAGTAAGCCAAACCTAAATGAATGCTCTCACATAGCAAACAAAGGGCCCCTGCTGCATTATCCTCTCTTCCAGGTGACAGCAAGCTAAGCAAGCACTGCAAACAGCTCAGACTGGCAGCCAACTCCAAGATGGCAGGAGATACGGTTGTTTTTTTGGGGGGAAGAGCAGTAACCAAGACTTGCCAATACAGTGCTTTTATGGATAGTTTTGTTCCCCTTGGGAAAAACCTACTCATTTGATTGCCAAAACGAATAATTAAGGATTGCTACTCAAAATAATTTCTCCTGCTATTGTACCATATGGTTGAGGCTCTAGCCAGGCTAAAAAAAAAAAGCCCACACCAAACCCCACAATAATTACATCCTCATTACTGTAAGTATGGCCAGTTGCAACTGAAATATTAAGCTGTCAGCTACAATTCCCACTGCAGCCACTGCCTTGAAAGCCCCCATCAGAGACAGAGCATCTCATCACCGCTTGTACATCGTGTGAGGCAGCTACAGGCCCACATTTTACCCAAGTGTATTATACTACACTAGAATAGGTCACAGCCAAGTGTCAGATTCACATTTTCACAGGAAATTTGATCTAGATTTAGAAGTGCATATATTCTTTTTGTTTTACGTCCCCATTGGGAGAGTTTTTTAAATGTGCAGAAAACTTAGGACTGATGATGAGTCAGTTCTTCAGTGCAGTGATAATCCCTATGACAGCTGCTCCTGACTGGCTGGCCAACAAAGGAACAGACATGCTGCAAAACCCAGATCTGACTACTGAAAACCAGAGATGACTGTAGGATCACAGGATGGTTTGAGTTGGAAAGTACCTTAAAGATCATCTGGTTCCCACTCCTCTGCCATGGGCAGGCACACTTTCTACTAGACCTGGCTGTTCGAGGCCTCATCCAAGCTGACCTTGAACACCTCCAGAGAAAAGACATTCCCAGTGCCCCTGGGCACCTGTTTCAGTGCCTCACCACCCTCCCTGTAAATGGCATTCATGTACTGGAAACCAAAACAAAACCTCTGCCCACTGCCTTAATCCAGTATTAAAAACCTGCAATTGTGACTGAACTGAAAGAAGAGAGCATAATTATGTACATAATTTATTAACATTTACTGTTTTGCTTTTTAAACTTCTGCACACCTTAAAAAGTTATGCATGCTCCATAGTTTCATTTTCCGCTGGACTTGCAGAATGGCTGAAGAGTTGAATTAACTCTTGTAGACTTGAGTACTTTTTTCCTTTCTTAGCTTCTCATGGGCTAATGCAAGAGCAAAAGCTTTATTTTCATGCCTGTTTGTGCCAGGTGCTGCAGTAACACAGAACAAAATCCTTGCTCCTGACAGTGCAGCTTCAGGACAGGCACGAGAGCAAGCAGACAGAAGCAGTGGAGTAAGATTCCACACTAGGCACTAACACAAAGGAAAGCCAACACTTAGGGAGGTTTTGGAGTTAGTTTTCAGAAGAGAAATACAAAGTTCTGCAAATGCATATGGTAATCTCCTCCCCACGAGCAACAGCTCTTACAAGGCAGACTTGAACATAGGCACTGGTCTTATGTTGGTATCTAAAGGGCATTCATCACAGCAGGTTATGAATCCATGAACAGGTCTCCTAGACCACCATGGAGGTGATGGTATTTCTCCCAGAATACATCACATGACATTTACCTCCCCACCTCAGATAGGGCTGGCTTCATCTTTCCCCACCCCCCCCCTCAACCTCCCCCTTATGAAAGCAGCCAGAAAGGGAGATGTTGCCTTTGGATACAGAAACACAAAGAACTTGCATTCTATTTCCAGCTGGATAATCTTCCAGGACATCAATATCCACTAAAACGTTTAGAACAATTTATATACTCTTTATACTCTCTATAAAGGAAACAGCCTTTAAAAGCTGAGTTACACACTATAATTATTCTAATTCTCTGCATCTGGCATTCAAAAGAACCCAAATTAAACACCACTGAGCACCTCAAGTGCATCCATGGAGCAATGAAGGTAGAATTAACTCCAAATTAAATGGGATGTCTTCAGAGACTATCGAACCACTATTCAAAGTGCACAGATTAAAACCTTTTTATGTTGTTGCATAGATTATTCCTCTTAGGGCAAGGGAAGTATTCAGAGAGTTTCCTTCAACACTTCATAACCCTACTTGGACTACATAAATGCTTAAATTGGGAAATCCTGGAGCTACACACCATAAATATTGGAGAAGTTCTAGGATGGATCAACTCCAAACTTGGCAGCTTGGAATTAATCATTGATTTTCTGGTGAACAAAGACCTTTCTCCCTGGCTGCTATAGCAGAAGCAAACACAACCAACACAGCACACACAGCAACTGCTGCTCTGTTACAGCAAACAGAACCCGCACAGTCACTGCTGCTCTAACCTGCTGAATATCCACAGCTTGGCAAGATCAGGAGTCATCACTGTATGTGACTAAAAGAAGCTACAGAGCAAATTCTTCTGGAGTTGTTTTTGGTGGGCTATATCAGATGCATGAAGGATTTAGGAAGAGGTTGCTGTGCTCTTCATCCTCAGTGCAACACAGCTAGTGCCCAGACATCCCACAAGCAGCAGATACAGATTTCAAAGCAACACATCCAAGATGGGTCACGTCAGACCCACACACTGTCTCTGCACTGTCTATGTGGGTGCAACAGCTTTGTCCCCACTAATCCAGCATCAGACAGTCAAGAAGGTAGAAGATTGCTGCCTACAGAAGTAAGATTTGCAGGTCTAATAATTTATTTCACATACTTAAGGCTGAAAAGGGCTGATTTTAGCTCAAAGATGTAAACCTTGCTCATCGTGCAACTATACCATAATACCTAGAAAAGCACATCTCCTCATAAAGAAGCAGAAGGACAACCTCTTTGAAGGATGCACCCAAGAGCAACCTCCATCTTTAAGGTGGCAAGAAAGACAAATGGGATGCAGAGAAGATTGTAGCTGCTTCCCATCACTGATCTACGAAAAGAATTGGCTTTTCAGGATCTGAGGCACATGAGAAGCCAGCCACAAGCCACACAAATGTCTGGCAAAGGGCAATCTACCTCGTGGCATAGCCTGGACTCTTGTCATCAAGAAGTGAGGAGGTAATTCACCCTGCTGTAGCTTGGAGTTGTGCCACAACTTGCAGGAAAGAAGAAAAAAGGAAAAAAAAAAAGAAAAAAAAAAAAAAAAAAAAAAAAAAAAAAAAAAAAAAAAAAAAAACAACACCCCACCACCAACATAAATCACCAAGAAGACTGGGGGGGAAAAAAAAAAATATATATCACACCTTCCACCTGGGAACAGACTCTGAATCAAGTGAATTGTACTTATGCCACAGAGCAGCCTGGGCACAGCAACCTGCAGCACCTCCTACTTCATCAGGTTTGAAAATGTTATTGATTTATCTACGTGGCTCTTTATAAACAGTCATCTTGCTACCCGGACAGAAATAGCAACAGCTAATAGATTCTCAGAGGATAAATAGCTGAAAGAAACTATCAGGGGGATGACTTCACATTTAGCAAGTGCAGAAATCTCATTCTAGAAGTCTTGAGTGTAATTATAGCATTCCTTCTTGATACTCCCTCCTCCTGCAAGACTCTGGGAATTGTGTGAGTGGAACCAGAAGCCATTACAACAAATTGGTTAATTTTAATGAACAGCTCAATACAATGTCTAACAATAACCGTGTCTGGAAATGCAAGGACAGTACACACACGTGGTTCAGGAGCTCAGGAGAAAGATGTGCCTACCCTCTGCTGTATGTTGTCTGGGCCTGTAGCTGGGGAGGATGCAAAGTTGCACACACACGTGTCGGCAGAGGTAGTCCCCAGCCCTTTGTTTGGTGTCAGATTATTTCTTCTGATTTAAATGTCACTCTGCTACATGTGCTTTAATACATTGCTTGCTGTAATACACTGGTGATAACATGTGTGATGAAGGCAACATCATCCAACTACCTTTCTCATCTGTTCTTTTTCCATCTTGTCAGGGTACAGCCATGGAGGTTATTTTCTGCATCTTTTTATATTTCATGCTTTGTCTGTCCATAGGCTTATCTTGCTTTACCATAAATTGTGCAGCCTGCTTATCTCTCTGTGCTCTTAATCTATGGGATGTATTCAGTAGTATTATAGGTTGCTTACCTCCTCTGCTCTAACTCTTTGTTTCCCAGTTCTGTCTCACTGTGTATAATTTTTCTTATCCTGCTGCAAATTTCCCTTTCCAGGTTATTAACATACAAAGCATTTAGAATTCCTGCTGTTGTCTCTATGCTGATAACCCAAAATTGCTTCAAGTCTTCCAAGTGAAATCTCAGTCTCTGAAGTAGAGACTAAAGACACCTGCCCTTCTCAGCTAGCAGAGAAGGATGAGCCTTTGAATCCTGTGTGGTCTAAAGGCAGCTTTACCCAATCCCTAATACATTTTTACTATATTTTAGCTACTAACACATGTTCTTAAAAATGAAATCATAGAGAACTCATTAGGTACTGTGTGGGATTATGTCATTCTGAATGGACACTAATTGTCCTGATTTAAAAGGGGTTTTCCACATTGTATTTTACTTACGATCTTACAGAATTTGACTCTCTCATTCCAAAATCAGATTAAAAAGCAGATTTTTCTAGATCTTGTTTATAAATGTATTCCCTGAGGGTCTCTGACCATTTATCAATGCCTCATCACACCTCAAACACTGCAATTCTACAGTTTTCTCAATCACAAGCCATCAACACTTAAGAACTGGAATTTCCTGTGTGATTTCCCCTCCCCTGCATTCTTGCTTTTAAAAGCTCAGAAATTTACACAATTTCTTATGGCATTTAGCTCTTATTTCCCTGGTGACAAAGAATTATTACTGTTTGTTTAGGTACTAAGTAATCAAACCAGTCCTATTCAGCAAAGTGTATGTGCACATGTCTGCATCCATGTAGTTACACAGTATTTCACTCTGGTTTAGTTAGTAAATAACCTTTACATGTTCTTGAAGCCCTGACATTTTGCATTCAAGGATTTGACAAATGCCTTATTGTTTACATCTATCTTTTTTTGTACCTTCCCTTCACTCTCCACATCTGCTTTCCACACCATATTTATTCCTCCTCTTTACTTCATAATCTTCCTTATCAGTGGGTTTTATCCTTGATACGTGCTTTATCTATACTCTGATTATTCCTATTCTTCCCTCTTCATCTGTATAAAAGGTATTTTATGTGGCTCTAAGCTACCTGATTGAACAGACTCAGAACAACTCAATGTATGATGCTTTATGTCCAGTAGCTCTCAGCTTCTCTGTTACATTCATCATATCTCACCCTTGTTCATCTGCTCTTTACTACATTCTTCCAAGCTTTGGTCTATGGAATTTGCACATCCTCATTTCCTTTCCTTGTGCTTGTATCCCATATTCATCCATCCAGAGCATTTACAGACACTCATCACCACACATCTAAATGCCAAGTGATTAAATTACAACCGGTACTCTTTGGATACCCTCTCACCTTCTCATCCAATTATGGCTAGGCACTACCAAAAATGAAAGGTCAGATGCTGCCCCTAATCTGTTTGCACAACTCCCCATGGAGCTCTGGGTGACTCCCTCCTACACAAGGTCTTCCAGCCTGTCAAACTGCTATGAGGGTGTTTTACAGCAGATGAAGTGAGCAGAACAAAGAATCGAGTCAGGCCCCATGCTCCCCTGCACAGAAGGCAGCACACGTGGGTGCATCAAACAGACACTTACAGCTCACCACACACACTGACAGTCCCCAGTCCTGCAACTATTTCCATGCTGGGAGCCCCAGATCTCTCCACAGGACTTTGTGATACCAAGCACAAGATACAAGGCATGTTACAGAAGAGAACGGAACAGAATCAGCCAGGTTGGAAGAGACCTCCAAGATCATCCAGTCCAACCTATCACCCAGCCCTATCCAATGGCACTAAGTGTCCCATCCAGTCTTTTCTTGAACACCTCCAGGGATGGCAACTCCACCACCTCCATGGGCAGCCCATTCCAATGGCAAATCACTCTCTCTATGAAGAGCTTCTTCCTAATATCCAGCCTATACCTGCCCTGGCATAACTTGAGACTGTGTCCCCTCCTTCTGATGCTGGTTGCCTGGGAAAAGAGACCAACCCCCACTTGGCTACAACCTCCCTTCAGGTAGTTGTAGACAGCAATGAGGTCACCCCTGAGCCTCCTCTCCTCCAGGCTGAACAGCCTCAGCCTCTCCTCGTAGAGCTGTGCTCCAGGCCCCTCACCAGCTTCATCGCCCTTCTCTGGACACGTTCCAGTACCTCAACATCTCTCTTGAATTGAGGGCCCCAGAACTGGACACAGTACTCAAGATGTGGCCTGACCAGTGATGAGTACAGGGGCAGAATAACCTCCCTTGTCCTGCTGGCCACACTATTCCTGATCCAGGCCAGGATGCCATTGGCTGTCCTGGCCACCTGGACACACTGCTGGATCAAGTTCAGCCTACTACCTACCAGCACTCCCAGGTCCCTCTCTGCCTGGCTGCTCTCCAGCCACTCTTTCCCCTGCCTGTAATGCTGCCTGGAGTTGTTGTGGCCAAAGTGTAGAACCCTGCACTTAGCCTTGTTAAATCTCATCCCATTGGCCTCTGCCTACCCATCCAGCCTGTCCAGGTCCCTCTGCAGAGCCCTCCTACCCTCCAGCAGATCAGCACCTGCTCCTAACTTGGTGTCATCCGCAAACTTACTGATGATGGACCCAATCCCTCGTCCAGGTCATCAATAAAGATATCAAAGAGGATTGGGCCCAGCACTGATCCCTGGGGCACACCACTAGTGACTGATTGCCAACTGGATGTGGCACCATTCACCACCAGTCTCTGGGCCTGGCCTCCAGCCAGTTCTTGACCCATTTCAGAGTGAATCTGTCCAAGCCACGAGCTGCCAGCTTTGCCAGGAGCTTGTTGTGGCAGACAGTGTCAAAGGCTTTGCTGAAGTCCAGGTAGACTACATCCACAGCCTGCTCTGCATTCACCAGACAGGTAACCTGATCATAAAAGGCAATCAGGTTGGTCAGGCAGGACCTGCACTTCCTGAACTCATGCTGGCTGGGCCTGATCCCTTGGCTATCCTGTAGGTGCTGTGCGATTGCACTCAGGATGACCTGTTCCATAACCTTGCCTGGTAGTGAGATCAGGCTGACAGGTCTGTAATTTCTTGGTTCCTTCTTCCAGCCCTTCTTGTGGATGAGCACCATATTGGCCAGTTTCCAGTCATTAGTGACCTCTCCAGTGAGCCAGGACTGTTGACAGATCATAGAGAAAAGCTTGACCAGCTCATCTGCCATCTCTCTCAGCACCCTAGGATGGATACTCTCTGGTCACGTAGACTTGTGAGGATCCAAGTGCCTCAGCAGGTCCCTTACTGCTTCCTCTTGGATTACAGGGGGACTATACTGGTCCCTTGCTCCATCTGCCTGTTTGGGAGTCCAGTTGTCCTGAAGACAATCTGTCCCACTATTGAAGACTGAGGCAAAGAAAGTGTTAAGTACCTCTGCCTTTTCCTCATCTTTAGTTACTATATTTCCCTCTGCATCCAGTAAAGAGTGGAGGTTGTCCTTGCCCCTTCTTTTGCCAGTAATATATTTATAGAAACAGCTTTTGTTCCCCTTTATAGCAGTGGTCAGTCTAAATTCTAAGCAGGCTTTTGCCTCTCTTATTTTTTTTCTTACAAGACCTAGCAATGTCTTTAAATTCTTCCCGGGATACTTCCCCTTTTTTCCAAAAGGTGATATGCCCTCTTCTTTCCTCCCTAATTTCTTTAGAAGCTCCTTGCCCATCCAGCCTGGTTGTCTCCTTCATTGGCTTGCCTTCCAGCACACTGGGACAACCTATTCCTGTGCCTTCAAGAGTTCTTTCTTGAAGTAGGTCCAGCCTTCCTGGCCCCCTTGGTTTTTAAGGGCTGTTTCCCAAGGAACTGTCCCAGTTAGTTCCTTAAATAAGCCAAAGTCTGCCCTTCAGAAGTCCAGTGTGGAGGTCCTGTTGATGCCCCTCCTGGTTTCACCATCTATTGAAAACTCTACTATTTCATGGTTACTGGACTCTGGGCAGCCTCCAACCACCACACCTCCCACCAGCTCTTCTCTATTTGTGAACAGCAGGTCAAGCAGGGCTGCACCCCTGGTAGGCTCACATAACAGCTGGGTTAAGAAGCTATCCTCTGTGCACCCTAGGAACTTTCTAGACTGCCTCTTCTCTGCAGTGTTAAATTCCCAGCAGATGTCTGGCAAGTTGAAGTGGCCCACAAGAATGAGGGCAAGTGATCTTGAGGCTGCCTCCAACTGCTTAAAGAATAATAAATCAACCTCTTCTTTCTGATTGGGTGGTCTATAACAGACTCCAACTAGGATGTCCTCCTTGTTGGCCTTCCCCCTAGTTCTTACCCACAGACACTCCATCTGATCATCCTTAATCTCTACTTCCATGACATCCAGTGCCTCCCTGATATACAGTGCCACTCCTCCACCCCTTCTCCCTTGCCTATCTCTCCTGAAGAGTCTGTAGCAAATTGATTACAGAACTCCAGTTGTGTGAGTCATCCCACCACATTTCTGTGATGGCAATAACATCATAGGAACACCCCTCCATCACAGCCAGGACAGAGATCTTGCCAGTGCAGATACATGGCTTTTTGACTTGACATTGAACCCCATCTCCTGCAAACATCCATGTGAACTCCAGTTAGAGCACAGCTCACCAAACGCTAGCACTTATGATCTCAATGGGAGAGCAGTGAGAAGCTGCAAGCTCCAGACAGTGCCAAATCAGCATTGCTGCAGCTGGCAAGGTGTGAACCATGCCCAGCTCTGTTCTGAAGAGGCTTTTAACCAAAGCAGGGGGACATTTGCTTATGAATGCCACAAGACTGATCAACAGCCACCTGTAGTGCTTTTGGCAGATGATTAGGAGCACAGAATCATAGAACTGTTTGGCTTAGATGAGACATTTGAGATCATCAGCCCCGAACGCTTGCCTAGAGCTCACAATCCCACCACTGCTGCTTATCTACTGCCACTAAGCCACATCCCTCAGCAGCACATCCATGCATCTTTTAAACACCTTCCAGGGATGATGACTCCACCACCTCCCTGGGCAGCCCTTTTCACGTATTTTTAAAATAGAGCTATTCTAGAGGGAGGAGAAACCAGCATCATAATTTTCCAGTTACCAGTAACCAGTGCTATTCAGGCCACAACCCTATAACACCACAGCATCACATACCTGCTGTTTCAGTAGGTGCTACCACAGTCTGTCCACGTGGACCTGAGCACAAAAATTACCTAATGAGACTTTAGAGCAGTTTTTTTTTTCCCGCATCACCATCTGCCCACATGAAATGCAGTCACTGGAATAGAGTCCTGCAAGGAAGCATCTCCTGCTGCTGGATCCAGCCTAGCTAATATGGATTATACTCACCAGCCAACCAAGCTAAATTCACGGATGCTTGTACATCTAAGGACCCTGAAAATAAGGTACTAAGTGGACTACAACGTTTTATTGAAGCTGTGACTAATTTTCCAACTCGTGAAGCCCAGTGGGTCTTAGTAGCCATGCAGGCAGGCCTGTCAAAATGTTTTCATACTGCCTGAAAAAAACGTAATTGCCAATGGCTTTTCTGGAGCTGCAGTTCAGTATTAAACCCGCGTCTCAGCCAAATACAGGAACCGGGGATTCTAATAGTCTAATGACTGTCTCCTAGAGTTCATTTTTCACTTTTCAATAATTGGTTTTTCAGTTGCATTTGCATAGAGTACACGTGAAATTCCATAGCTCATTAAGTTAATCACAACATGAAGCTAATAAGCATGGACACTCAAAGACATACCTAAGCCCAGATCAATTTTTGAAGCGGCGATTTGAAGTTGCAGCAGAATAACTGCTCCTCCAGCCTGCCAGTTTGAGAGGTAGGAACGTGTTCTGAAAATCTGAAATCTTATACTGCCAATAATAATCCATTGTTACTCATCCTCTAAAGGAAAACAAAAATTACTAAAAGAAAACCCAACACACTTTGAGAGGAAGATTGTAGTGATAGTTCGAGAAATGCAACCAGAGATTTCTCTCTGTGTTTGCTTTTCCTCTCTCCATCCTCCACCAAGCATCAACTCTCCTGCAAGAGGCTGAGGGCATTAAGGTACAGCGCTCTACAGCATCCAGCTCTGCACCACTCCCCAGCTGCTCTTAAGCAGCACATCTCCACTCACACCTCCAGCCAACACAACTCTGAGGAACTCCTCTGTATCAGAGGCTCCTCTGGCTCTCACAGCCTGCCTTGGATTCACGGTTTCCCCCCCCCCTATATTCTCCAAGGGACCACACACATACATTGTCACTTTATGCTTCATTCCAGCTGGCCTAAAAAAACTCAACACCCTACTGATCACAGACAGGTTGTCCAACCCTGCCCAGGAGGCTGGAGCCATCTCCTAACCCAGCACAGAAGGCACGTGCCTCTTCTGCCTTCGCGGAACAGGAGATTTCCATGGGAAAGTTTCCACTTCGCCACTTCACAGAACATTTCTGTGCCGACGGCTTCCCATCTGCCTGCCTGGAAGGCTTCTCTCCATCCTGCTCGTAGAAGCAGGGTTTTGTTCCGGAAAGCCATGCCTGGGAAAAAAATGCCTCATCCTTCCCTCCGTTTTTATTTTTAATAGTGTTTCATCCTGATGCAGAACGGATTTTTTTTTTTAGAAAAAAAGCATTTATATATTTATTTAAATCACACCCTTTCACCCATGTGAAAAAGGGATTTCCAGTTTCTGGCAAGGTCTGTATGGCAGAACTCAAACAGAATAGATGATGTCAGAGCTTAAGAGCTTTTGGGATGATAGTTTTATGGTGGCAGAGCTCTTTTGAAGCTTAAGGATTTGAACAAAATGATGGGAACGTAGCCAGAAGCGCTTTGCTCAGTGTTGGCTTGGCGAAAGAAAGGAAGTCATTGCTTTTGTCTGCAACAACATGAAATATATCTGAAGGCATCTTCTTGTTCTTCTGTTGATTTTCAGAGTGATTTATAATTTTTAATAGACATGAAGAATTGAAGTGGTGTTTGGTAGAAGGTATACTTCCTTTATAGGGAGAAGCACCAAAGCACTGACTCGAGTGCTCTGGCTTTTCCTGGGAGGTTCAACAAGATTTGGCACTAGTTTCCCTTTAATGCCATGGCTACTCCTTCCTTCTCTGCAATTATTGAGATATGAAGTCTTAATTTTGTTGTTGTTGTTTTTGTTAATCATGACATCATGGGTGGAAACAGGGCAAAGCAAGCATCCCCAGAGGGAAACAAAAAATCAATCCAAGCTGCTCATTAAAAGGTAAACCGTCAATAATCTTTGTCAGGCCTTTTTATCTTGGGTTTTAGCACAGTGTGATCCCTAAGGCAGCATGTGGTATTGAGATTTAAAATGGCTCCTACTTTTCACATCTCCATCAGGAAGATTAACTCCTTCAACACAGACTGAAATTGCCCTGATTCTAATCAGCACATAAAAAAGGGACAGGATTAAAAGAGATCGTTTTGTAATGGCTTTTCCATATCTGTGCTGACAGAGAAGGAAAAATCAGCTTCTAAACTCGATTGAAATGGTGCAAGTCAGAAATATCTCCATAGATAGAGCCCCCACAATGAAAAGTAAGATTAAAATCTGACCGTTTTACACTTCAAGCATATATAGAAGATACACATAAAAGATTTCAGTAAACATTTGTGGGGGTTTCCTAACATTTACATTTTCCACATAAACTATTTGCTCTCTAATTTAGGTAAACACCATAAATAAACTTATCTAAATACTTGAAGATTATTCTGTCAATTTTCTGGAACTGAGCCTCTTTGTCTTTGAAATTAGGATGAACTACCACATCATTAGCATTGGGTTAATTACAGAAGTGATGACAGCTCATTTCAGAGCAGTAGTGTGCCATGTACTATGAAAAACAAGCTTTCTAAAGAAACATTTATTTTGTTCCTATTCTAGGCTGCATCAAGAGGAGCATGGCCAGCAAGGCAAGAGAGATGATTCTGTCCCTTTAATCTGCTCTGGTGAGACCTCACGTCCAATACTGCATCCAGTTCTGGTGTGGAGGACACAGAGCTGTTGGAATCAGTCCAGAAGAGGGCCACAAAGAGAAGCCAAGAGCTGGACCACTTCTGCTAGGAGGACAGGCTCAGGGAGCTGGGGTTGTTCAGCCTGGAGAAGAGAAGACTCTAGGGAGACCTTAGAGCTGCCTTCCAATATGAAGGACAAGAGATCCTACAGGAAGGCTGCGGAGGGACTTTTCATCAGGGTGTCTAGACAGGACAAGAGCGAATGGCTTGAAGCTGGGTTAGACTGAAGCTTAGGAAGAAGTTCTTCAGTACAAGGGTGGTGAGTCTCTGGAATAGACTGCCCAGGGAAGTTGTGGATGCCTCCTGCCTGGGGGTGTTCAAGGCCAGCTTGTACGAGGCTTTGAGCAGCTGAGTCTATTTGAGAGGTATCCCTGCCCATGTCCTGTTATTCAAGTGTGATAATGATAGTGAATTTTCAATAAACCCAGGGATTTTTAACAGGAGCAGCAGAGGAAGGAAAACAAGACAAAAGCATTTAAGTCTCAACTATGAGACACTGTAAGAAAATGCAAGAAGTTGCTGTTTATGCTTTATCATTGTCCTACAGTCAGGTTAGCTTTATGTGATGCTTGAACTCCAGCAGTGAGAAAGGATTAAAAATAAAACCCATCACGAGTGCATAAACTGGTGACAGAAATGTTTTGCAATGTGGGTTTCGAGTGATCACACTAACGAGAGAGTAATACTGCAAAGGAACGCATCTTAAGAGAAGCCTTACAAGAACTGTTGTGTGTTTATCACAGACCTCCCCTACTTTGCCAAGCCAAAGGAAACAGCAGTACCCATCTACGCTGAGGTATGCGCTTAGCTTCATCAACACTTCTTATTTTAGCTCATCCAGTTTGAATAGGGACCTAAAAGTGTGGTGAATTATTTAGCTCGTTACTGCTGGGTAATGTATTAGGATAATAATCTGCTGTATTTACAGTACTGAATAGGTTCTGATTTTCCACCACTTAGCCTGAGTCGACAATGTTTAAAAAGAAATGCCAAGTTTGATAGTATTTTGTTGGGGACTGGAAAGGCCTAATTTAGAAATATCAGTAATTTAACCAGAGTAGGGCTAGGTCCACTGAGGGACATAGGGCACAACAAGATACCTCACAGGCCGTGTCTAGGCAGGTGCCCCAGCCTGGAACTGACCGCTATTGTTTCCCTGGGGGTCCAAGAAAATAGTGGGGAGCTTAGAAATAAGAGTCCCCCCAAAAGCATGGTTCCAAGTCAGGGAACAGAAAATGCTCCTAAATCTCATCTCTCTTTGGAGACCTGAAAAAAAAAAATTGCAGTAACAAATTAATAAATAAATGGTGACACGAAACTTGAATTTCAGTGTGACACTAGAAGTACCTTTTGATGCAGAAAAGTGACTCAACCCTTTCTTTTTAGGCTGATAATAAGGGATGAGCTGGGAAAAGGAAGATGACAGTCCTCCTGCAAGAAATTGCATTTCTGATCCCAAATGAGAGTCATCCTTTCCTAGCACATCCTTTTTGCAGGTATAATGGCAGTGCTCTTGGTGACTTCACATGACCCACAGCCACAAGCTACCCAGCAAAAAGGACAGAAGTGGTTCTTGACTTTCACCTAAGAAAGTACCTTTAAGTTTATTTTTGCCTCATGCTAAATGCTTACCTAAAAATAGTTAATAAGAATCAACTGTAGGCTGATCAAACAAGTGGTCAGCCAGAAAAGGCTACCAGACGTGTGATCCTGGACCTGCTCCAGGAGCAGTAAGAAAAAAGCAGGTGAATGAGGCAGCCACCAGAATGTGTTAGATGCATATGTTGTTGTTCAGTTTGGCATCTGGGCATTGCAGCTTCCAAGAGAGCAGGAGTGCCTGGAACCTCTGGAGCAACAGACATGCTGCCATAAGGAGTTTCCAAACTCCAACCACATTTTTCTTTTTGATTTGCAAATAGCAAAGCCTGAGCCTCACTGCTCAGCCACCTCTGTGCATCACAGCTGAAGTGGGAAGCTAGTTTGTGCACGACTTGAAAGGGACATCAGTTTACAGTGATCAACTCCAAAATGAACCAGGAAATTGTTCCTCACCCACACCCACTACCTGATCCTGCTACTGAAAGCAGGTACCTAGCTTCAAAGAATATGAAGAAGGAAGAGAAACCTGAGGTTTTGTTTCCATTAATGTCATCATGTTCCATGGTGTCTAGAAAGAAAAACTGCAGAAGAGTGCTTGGACAAAACTAAGTTAAGTCGTTTCAGCTCATTGGGACAGAACATAACTAGAGGGAAAGAAAAATTCCTATTAAGTACACATGGAAGCTGCGTTGCCTTTCCCACCTCCCCCTCACAGGCACTTTTTGAGCCTCCCCATCCTCCAGGCACAGTCACCCATCTCCAAAAGCAAGCAGCCTGTGACCAGTTCTCCGGGCATTGACAAACTCATCACAGCCTCACCAACAAACTCTGTGCAAACGACTGTCCTAGGCCACCAGTTTCACCAAAAGCAGCTCACCTGATGTGAGCTGTGTAAAGGACCTGTGTATACAGGTGCCACATGAAAGATAAAACAGAAGTTTATTGTCACATGAACTGATACACATCACACTTTGGAGTATGAAATGGCATGTTTGGGCACAGCCTGAATCCAGATCGTCATCTAATATTAAATGATGTTAACAAGCAACTGCAGTAGAACTCTTCTTGCTACAGTAACTTCCATCAGCTGAATCCTGGCCCCATGTACCAGAGCGTTTATGAAAAAGATCTTAGAGGAAACATGGAAATAACAAAACTGGTGTGCTACACCTGCTTGCTATAGGCTATGACAAACTGAAATGGTATGAAAACTGATTCCCAGAACACTTGACACAGTTCAGAGGTACAAGGAAGAATTAGACAGTTCCCTTAGTGATGGCAGGCACCAAATGCATTTGACAAAATCAGAAGTGCTGTACAGTGTGAAGGGAGAAATTGTAATCTCAGACAGACAATTCCATTGTTGAATTCTATTGAGGCTGTGGAATTCACTTCTTAATGAGATACAGGGGAAAACTGCTGTAGTAGAAGCCCCTGAAAGTGTCTGAATTCCAAGCAAACAGCTAATCAAGGCAGAGATCTGTATCTGTTCATTTAACCCACAATCTATCTCTGTCTGCTCTACCCTTATGAAATGCAACAATACGAGCGAGCAAATGAATATCTTAACTTTGGCATTTCAGATGAATGCTGTGTTGAAAACCAGGCATCTTTGCCTGTGAGATTTCTGGAACACGTGAAGCAGAACCAGCAAGCTACTCCATAAACTATCTACCAGACCATATGTTTGCTGCCTGCAAGTCTGGGCAGGAAATGTCCGGCAGGAGCCACATCTGAACGGAGGAAGAGGCAGCAGCCAACAGCACTCCCATCACTAATCTACATTTGCAAATGCCGCCTTGGAGTTGGCAAATGAGGCATTTCAAGTGTAAATAGCTGTGAAGACATTTGTGAGGAGCAGCAAAAGTGACGGGTGGATGCTGAGATTGTTTCTGTTTAATTTGACTGAAGGCTCCTTGCTGCTGGTAGAACAAAGCCACTTTCCCAGGATTTATATTTTAAAATAAAAGATGGGAAAGTCCATTTCTCTTCTCAATTCTCATTGAGGCACAGCTACTAACAATAATTGTACACAAAAATCAGAGCGATTCTAAACTCTTAACCCTGTGAACAATTCCAGGCATGCTTCTCTAGGCAATATGGTCCTGGAAGTTTAAAGCAGGCACTTGAAACATGGTTATAAAGTTTACGAAAATATATGTGGATCTTGCACATATAACCATATATGCAATATGGTTCCTTTATGGAGCGAATCCATCTTGAAACTGATTTGAGAATTCATTTCTATACCTTTCAAAGAGTCCCATTTCAATAAGTCTTCCTCTTTTACATATTTCTCCCTTATACTGTGGCTAATGCCTGCATTCTCTGTGTGCAATTAGTGGATCACGCACAAAATGACATGTTTTCCAGTAGCAAAACTGGTATAAATAGACTAAGGCTGGGATAAATCAACACAAAGATTAAATATTATGATCTGGGCTTGCTTTTACTGGATGTAATTCCCATCTGATGAAATAAGAGTTTCTGAAATGTATCTCTGTCACTTATCATTAACACTGACCAGACATAACCCCAAGATTACGTTAATAGAAGACAACATTCAATTAGCATACAGAGTGCTCCTTAATCAAAAGCCCACACTTGTATTAGCAAAGTTTGAGATTTTCCCCCCCAACCTCCTGTTTTGTGCTTCTACTGGGAGAAGAACATGCTTCACTTCCACAGCATTTCCTGTCAAAAAACAATGAGCACCTATCCTGGAGGCAGCCACAGCCTCCCTAGGTCTAGCCAGAGGAAACTGTTGGACCATATTGATGCAGTAAACTTCTCTCTCCATATTCACTTTCCTACATATCCACCTTCATCCCATTCAACAGGATCAACAATTAATTAAAATTGCAGAAGTATTAATATAGAATGGCTTAGATTGGAAGGCATCTCAAAGATCATCTACTCCAAACTCCCCACCACAGGCAGGGACACCTCTCAACTAGAGTCAGCTGCTCAAGGCCTCATCCAACCTGGTCTTCAACACCTCCAGGCAGGAGGCAGCCACAGCCTCCCTGGGCAGCCTATTTCAGAGTATCACCACCTTCATACTGAAGAACTTCTTTCAAAGATAGTCTAAAGCTACTCTTCCTCAGCTTCAAACCATTGTCCCTTGTCCTGTTGCTACACAACATTTACAAAAAGTACTTCTTCAGCCTTGCTGTAGGATCCCTTCAGGTACTGGAAAGCAGCATTATGGTCCCCCAGAGTAGACACAAATTAATCAGGTTAGAAAAGACCTCCAAGATCATCAAGTCCAACCTATCACCTCACACCCTCTAATTCACTAAACCATGGCACCAACTGCCTCATCCAGTCTCCTCTTAAACACCTCCAGGGATGGGGACTCCACCACCTCTCCAGGCAGCCCATCCCAATGCCAATCACTCTTGCTGGGAAGAACTTCTTCCTAACATCCAGCCTGAACCTGCCCTGGCACAGCTTGAGGCTGCGTCCTCTTGTTCTGTCACTGGTTACCTGGCAGAAGAGACCAACCCCAGCTGGCTACAACCTCCCTTCAGGTAGCTGTAGATAGCAATGAGGTCTGCCCTGAGCCATCTCTTCTCCAGGCTGCTCACCAGCTCCCTCAGCCTCTCCTCACAGGGCTGTGCTCCAGCCCACTCACCAGCCTTAGTGCTCTTCTCTGGACACCTTCAAACACCTTAAGATCTTTTTTAAATTGAGGGGCCCAGAACAGAGTACTCAAGGTGTGGCCTAACCAGTACCAAGTCCTTCTTCCAAGGCTTTGTATGTTAGTCATGAGGTAAAAAATCTACCTCCCGCATAGTTCTGCCTTCATGCTGATTTCTTGAAAGGTGGTGGAGGTGATAGCTGTACTTCTTGCTGTAAGCATCTTCCTGTTGATGGTGACAGATGGTGCTGTAGTCATTACCTCTGTAGGTCACCACTCCAACAGGCAATGTTATTCCAAGTCGATTATAAACAAATTCAGTCCTACCCTATTCCAGAGTCTTCACAGATGGGTTGCAGAAAGTCCTTTTTCCCCTCACCTCCCTGAAGTGTTTCTGACAGGAGGATCTCAGGATGGAGCAGACAGCTGAGGTCTGGAGCTCCTGCTCCAGGAACCAACAAAGCAGGGGCTAAGCTCAGCGAAGGCAAAAATAAAAAAAATCATTACAGCCCTTTGATCCCAATTGAGGATTTCCCTCTGGAGAGAGCTTTTTACAAATTGTCACATTCAAACACATTTCAGTTACCAAAATAGCCCACCCAGAGGACTCTGCTTCCTGCAGCTGTGGCTCGCCTCAGGAAGGAGCCCAGGTTTTTCAGCTCTTTGGGGGAAAAAAAAAGTAGAACTATACAGCCAAGCTCTTAGGAAGGGGTTTTGGACTGGTTTAAAACCAATCCAAAAAACTCTGAAGCCGACCTGCAAGCGCAAAAGCAGTTTGCAAACATTCCTAAACATTATTTCCCCCATTTTTATTGACTCAAAGCTAGTATCAGTGTTGAAAATGTCTGATGACTGTGTGGATGAGCTGGTTGTGGTTTCACTGAAACACCACTCTGCCCCACTGTTCGATGGCACAGATTTGAAGGGAGCAATCAGGAGGGGTAATACACAACAGATTTAAGTGCTTAGGATTTTAAAAGTTCACTAAACACACAAGTAATTAAAAAAGCTACTATTTCCAGTACCTGATCCAACACGTAATCAAGCCGCAGCCCAAAAGTTGCCTTTTTTTACTCTGTGTTTCAAAGTAAACACTTGTGACTGATCCCTGTTTTATCCTCGCCTCCCACATGGCCATATGGCTATGGATGTTTCAAACACACATTATTCCACTAGCTCATTACTTACCATCTTGTGCTGAAGAAGAAAAGCTACAGACAGTTTTGACAAAAACAGCAATTGCCTAAAAATGTGAAGCATCACAGTCTTGCATCGTCTTAGACATTTTTAGTCTGGTAAGGAGGCTCAGTGTTAATGCCGCACGTAGTGAGGAGTGAATCAGCACGTCTGCGCCGGCTCCGCTGAGTCCCCAGCGCCCTGCGCTAGCAGAGGCTCCAGCTCTGCTTGCTTCAGCATGGAGCAGATATTGCTCGTGTGAATTCTGCACACGTCCAGCCTAATTAAAGGTAATGTCCTCTCACTTCAATATGCTTCACTATTTCCTCTCTTAAGAATCGCACAAAGGTAAGACTTTGATTCACACGTCAACTGAGGTGAAACTCCTACCTTGCCATGATGTAGGCTGGAGGGAAGGAAACCCTCCAGGCCTCTGTCCATGGTACAGAGCAGGACAACCTCCACAGTATCAAATCATAGAATGGTTTGCACTGGAGAAGATTTTAAAGGTCATCTAGTCCAAGCACCTGCGGTGAGCAAAGACATCCTCCACTAGATCAGGTTGCTCAGAGCCTTGTCAAGCCTGACCTTGAATAGCACAGGATGGCTTAGGTTGGAAGGCACCTCAGATCATCTTCTCCAACCTCCCCACCATGGGCACAGATACCTCACAATGAGACTCAGCTGCCCAAGGCCTCATTCAACCTTACTTTGAACACCCCCAGGGAGCAGGCATCCACAAATATCCCAGAAATCTGCTGACACATCTGAGGTAGGTTTTGGAATCACTAAATGATTCTCCTTATGCACCAGTGAAAGATCAGGGGATTTGAGAAACAGCACTGCTGACAGGTCCTGGTAGACTTGCTTTTCTTTGGCAGGAGGAGATGCAACAGGGATAGCACTCTAGATTGAACATTTAACAGCTCTGATATTAATGGGCTTCCCTGTGCTACACCCCAAGGTTGATCAGATCTCTCTGGCAACAAGGAGAATGTAGATTTTCTTCTTTAAAGGAAGCAGGCCACTGCTGCAAGCCATTAGGCTACCACAATTTGACTCCTTGTTGGCCAAGCCACATGAAGCACCCAGACACAAAACCTCAGAGATGTGTACCCCTGGTTAAGCTACACACATTTATGAACTCCCTAAGCAAATACATTTCACCCTATAGAACAGAACTAGTCTGAGAGTCTACGTTAGGGTTACTGCACCCTACTAACACACATTAGCTTGTTAAATTGCAAGGACCCAAATGTTTGTATTCACTGCAAGGACAACAACAATCTGAGGAGAGTCCTAGGGTACTTGCCTCCAGCATCACACAGCAAAAGCTGCCCTCACAGATGGGTACATTTGTGGAAAGGGAAAAAAAAGACTACAAGGGAAAAAGAAGTCAGAACATGAAGTTCACCCTGTCTTTCTAGGAGATTTTACTATTTTTCCACCTGGCCACCTGCTTCATAAGCAGATGGAGAACCAACATTAGTTATTAGCAAGCAGGAGGGCTCTCAGCTTACAATCAAGTGGTTCCGATTGCATCCTTTAGAGGTGAAAGTCCATGCTAAGTCATCTGTCCCTCCATCATTTTTATAAGTGTCAAATTAGGCACATAATTAGCTATGAAGCTTGCTGCTGAACACCAGGCTAGCTCCCTGCTACTCTAAATCACCTCACACCACCTTCCCCTTCCGGCCTACCCTGCTCCGATGTGACCCTGAAAACACCAGTCCTGTTGCTACGAGGAGCCACACACGTACTGGAGATCCTACTTGCAACACACACAAAATCTGCCAAAAGGCAGCAATGTGATTTCTAGTTCTTTGGTAGGCTCTATTAAGAGCTCTTCTAGTAACATCTGGCTGACAAGACAGGCATCTGGCAGGCTCCTGCCACGTGATTGATGAGGGATGCTTGGACTTCACATGCAATGCTTAATATTTGAAATATGTTATAACATAATATAGATAATGCTATACAACAGAAATGTCATATTTTATACACATGTGTGTGAGTGCATGTACATATATAAACGTGCATAAAACAATAACAAAACAAAAAAAACAGTCTTTGTGCCCTTGAAAGACAGGAAACCCAAGCGCACTACCACAGAGCCAGTCAAACCTCAGTGTGCAGGGATGGCAGCTCAGGCAACCACAACAGATCATCTATTTTCTGCCAGCTCAGAATTTGGGTTATTGAATAAAAGAAGAAGAAAATAAAAGTGAATGAGGGCACTTGTTTTTAAAACACTATCCAAATAATGCTTTCAATATTATATGAGACAGACTCAAAACAAATCAAGATATATCTGCTTTTGCATCAGAGGTTTTGAGTCCTAGGTATTAGCAGGGGAAATACATGTTTTGATCATGATAGGACCAGCCAGGCATTTGACTTCAAAGCACACTAAGCTAGAGCCTGCCCTCAGGTTAGATGCTCAGTGAAATTAAATACAGTACTTAATCAGAAGTTAATGTCTGTGACTCCTCAAAAGGTCAGCCCTTTTGTGTGCACAAGTTTTCCAAGTCAATGACTTCAAGAGGAAAGCCTGTGTTCTTCTCAGTGTCTCTGGCACACCTTTCCATATGATTTAAGTGCTGTTAATATCTGTTGCATACAGGATGTCAGTCCTGCTTAAGAATAAAGAAAACAATTAAAAGAAATTCCACTGCCCCACTTCCTCCCCTTAGAGGAGGCTTCACCTTCTTTAGAGAAGAAACTCTGGTTTGGCAGTAGCAACGAATCCAAAATGAAGGGCAGGCTTCCTGTAGTTCAGACATTGAAGAGGTTTACAGCTTTGTTGTTCTCTGTTTTTCAAGATTAAAGTGACATTCTTTCCTGGTGATCTAGACTAGTGAGCTTCCTAGAGGTAGGACCCAACCCAGTCTGTGGAAGAGATGGGTTCAGGTGGGTCTTCAGCAACGAGGTAGAAAAGGAAGCACCTCCAGTAGGAGAGATGGGCAGATTATATAAGGGGAAAAAAAACCAAACCCAAACCAAACCAAACAAACAAAAAAACCACTCAAAAAACCAAACCCAAAAGTACACCAAGAGAAACTCAAATTTGTCTCTGCTACCAGCAGTAGAGAAAACTTCCCCACTATATTTCACTGCAATCTTGTGCAGAAAGGAAAGAAAAGCAAAATAATTCAGAAGAGTTCAAACTGCTCTGAGATACTGCATTTTGTGTAAGCAGCATCATCCTCACTTCTAGATGGGGACAGACAAATGCTATTTCAAGATCCTGGGCTCAGTTTTGGTCACATCTGTTTCATTTTTTGTAATATCAAGTGACATTACTTACATCTCTCTACTACTGCATTACAAAGATGGAAAGACAAGCTGTCTGAAAAACTGGCATACTACCATGGGAATTAGAGGTAGAACTTCATAAACTGCTATTAAATATGTAAGTTGATAAGGAACTTCTCTTCAACATAGCTGTTGCTCAAATGCAAGGTGCTGCATCTGGGTCAGGCCATACCCAGGCACAAATCCAGGCTGCTTGCAGAATGGGTTAAGAGTAGCTCTGAAGAAAGACTTGGGGGTACTGGTCGATGAGAAGCTCAGCATGAGCCAGAAGTGCCTTCATGCAGTCCAGAAGGCATCTGTGTGCTGGGCTGCAGCAAGAGGAGGGTGGGAAGAAGGGCAAGAGAGGAGATTCTTTACTCTGCTCTTGTGAGACCCCCTGCTCCAATACTGCATCCAACTCTGGTGTTCCCAGCATAAGAAGGACACAAAGCTGTTGGAGCAAGTCCAGAGGAGAGCCAGGAGGGCAGGCTGAGGGAGCTGGGGTTGTTCAGCCTACAGAAGACTCCAACGGTACCTTAGAGCTGCCTTCCAATATCTGCAGGGATCCTACAGGAAGGCTGCAGGGTATCAAGAGATAGAACAAGGGGTAATGGTTTGAAGCTGAGGGAGAGTAGGTTTAGGCTGGATCTTAGGAAGAACTTGTTCAGTACAAGCATGGTGAGTGTCCCCAGCAGGCTGCCCAGGAAGGGTCTGGTTCTCCCCTTCTGGAAGCGTTCAAGGTGGAGGGGTGGGAAGGTTGGAGTAGATGATCTCTGAGGTCCCTTTCAACCTAAGACGTTCTAGGATTCTTGAACTAGAAGCCACCTTTGCTCTACATCAGACATATTGCCATTACTCTTTTTAACCCTGTATAAACTCAAACCAAAAAGCATTTCTGCAAGTTCCAAACAACACTTGCTTGAAAACAGTGGTTACAGGGATGTAAGAGGAATATCTAGAGGTGGTGATCTTGCTTAACAAAAGTGTGGAATTTATAAACTTCTGAGGGCTGGTCAGGAGGAGGGAGACAGGCTCTTCTCACTTGCTCCCTGTGATAGCACAAGGAGCAATGTATGTAAGCTGCAGCACAGGAGGTTCCACCTCAACACAAGGGGGGACTTCTTTACTGTAAGGGTCACAGAGCAGCGGAACAGGCTCCCCATAGAGGTTGTGGAGTCTCCTTCTCTGGAGACTTTCAAGGCCTGTCTGGATGTGTTCCTCTGTGATCTGTGCTAGATTGTATGGTTCTGCTCTGGCAGGGGCGCTGGACTCGATCTTCTTGGGTCCCTTCCAACCCCTGACATCCTGTGATCCTGTGAATTAATCTGAGAATTTCAAAGCCTATCAGAAAGCTTTTATGAATTTGAAAAGGTTCAAGAGTTCACAGAAGCTCTGTTTCCAGGAGCTGTGCTGTGGTTACCATCCTGCCAATTTTCTGATTTGCCTTTTTTTCATAGAAAACATATAAATGCATATATTTTATTAAATTATTTTCAGCATATTACAAGCCTAAAAAAAAATGAACGAAGATATTGGAGGCTTACTCCTTTTCTATTTCAAACTAAAAAAATAGAATCCAGCCAGAAGCCAGCTAATAATCTTATAATGACTTCAGCTCTGCATTCTCCACCTCTTTTTTTTTTCCTCCGTCACACAGCAAGCACTTTTATATGGCACATTTTTGTACTATGAATTTTAATAAAACCTGAAGAAAAAAATCATCAAGAAATAAGCTAATTTTTTCTACATGCCTCTGGCAAACAGGAAGAATTCAAGAATAAGTTAAAAGATAGCTTTCTGCTATCAAAAATTCATTTTCCATAACAAGGCACTGTCATCTTCCTGAGGAGCCTGTAATTCCAAGATAAAGATGAAAAGATGTTGTTTTATCATAATGACAACTATCCGCACCCATATTTATTTTGTGCTCCGACATCACCGTACAGTTTGTATTGTCATGGTACATTGCAAAGTAGGAAAACACTTTGCTATTTCAATAACAAGAGAAGAAAGGATCGAGTACCAAAGGGAAACAGTGGAACACAATCATTTCCCAGTATCCCTAGGAAAATATTTGACCCACATAGCAGGAACAGAGAAGGGAGTTTGTTTCCTTGCAACTGCTTTTGCCATTTTCCACCGGCCAGCCCACACATTTTAATCACCAAGTGCTACAGCTTTCTCTGTCAGCCAGCCACTTTGTTCCAACTATGTGAATAAAACCGGGACCAAAGCCAGCAAGCATGGAGGGGGACAACCTCAGAAACTGGGCAAGTAGTTTAGGATGTCCAAGAAACCCAGATCTCACTCCTCTTGGTGGGTTAAGCACTACCCAAACACTGGTTTGGTAGCACTTGGGCACACGTGGGGCAGCATTTTTGGGTTAGGAACCCTGGAGGCAGATACGGAATTTCATCAGAGACCCAAACAATAGTGGGCAACTCTTCCTGGTAAATGGCCTAATCACTTCTCTGATACAATTGAGAGTGGCTGCCTTGGAAATGTCTTCCTTGCCTGTTACACCGTTATATACATGTCAGATAGCATTATGTTAGTGCCTTAACTTCCCCCTTGTTTATAAGCTGTGCTGAGGTTATCTTTTCACCTTCTTGTTTAAATAAATTCTGAATGTGTCAGTATCAGTGCCTCTACCACAGATTAATAGAATCAGCCAAAAGGATAGCTGACATTTTTGTTGCCATAGAAACTCGTCATGATGTTACACAGCTTGTCTAGTTCCCATTTGCCATACATCTAGCCAGCTTCTAAACACCATCCCCTTTTGTTTCACGAGGAATTACATTAAAATATTAAAATATAATTCCATCTTAGTTCAGTCCCCATTCTGTAGCAAAGAGGATTATAGAATATTAAGATACTTCCTAAGGAAAGTGCAAAGTGATGATAATATTGCTGTCTGGCTTATGTGCATTCCAGATTAAAAGAAAAAGAAAACACAAGTGGAGTAATTCATCCCAGAGCCCTACATCCAAGTTATCCTCCATTCAAGTATCTCCATCAGCTTCAAATAAACAGGCTCTTCCTCACTGAACCTCAAAGTGGATCTACTTCAAATACGACTGTACACCACAAAAACAAAAAGGCATTAGTGAAGATATTTTTTATTACACCATCAACATTTTTCTGCATAATGTGTAACCTTCTCAGTGCTGCTATCAGGCTCCCTCTCCACAGAGGCATCGCAGCCTGGAGAGAAAACCACTCACATAGAATTAAGATGTGAAGTTTCAGCACTTAGCAATGCAGTGTGGATGGATATTGTGCCAGAGGGCACTGTACACTTGGAGAAAATGCAGAGCAACTCAAGCAAGAACAATATCTGAGGACTCCATACTGTCATGGCCCTCTTCTACCTCTCCAAGAAATACTAATTACTGTTGTTATAGAGGAATCTATTTGCTCATATGGGGATTAAGGTGAAAAATGGATTTCAGACAGTCCCATTTTCCACTCTTTTAATATACTTTATGAAAATCACAGAGATAGCTGAAGAAGCTAACTCCATCACACTGGGCAAAGCACAAACACAGGACATCTCCTGTTCCAAAGGGATTTCTAGCAAGAGCAGCAATGTCAGATTATCACTACTGATCATCTGAGACAAACAAACTCATGTCCTGGTTACTATTATTTCCAAGTAAAGAGCTATGTCACTGTCACCACTACCAACACCTATCCTAGCCACTGCACTAATCCTGACACTGAGTTTAATCCTTCTTTAGACCATTAAACACCATTTTGTTTTGCATTTCACTGCCCAGATGAGCTCTTGCTTCTCATTACTGCAGTCAGGGACTTCCCTGAGCTGCTCTCAGATACTACAGTAACAAGCACAAGTAGACATGCAAAGCTGCACAGAAAACCCTCCCTGCTTTTCCATACTTCTAAATAAAGCCATGAGAAGTAGTTTCTCAGGGTTTCCATCATTGCAACCATTTGAGAAACTCCTGCAGAACATCTATTTTACTTCACCCATGAGCATGCAAGGAGTCACTGACAGATGTCAGATATTGAGCAAAAATTTTGCCCCAAGCAAACTACTGGATGCTCAAGCTTACAAGTGGCACATCACAGCCTTTGACTCTGCAGAGATTCATGCCTTATGTCAGCCTTTTCTTCTCCCTACGGTTCATAATCATGCTCTGCTTGGGGCATAGCAACACCCAGCGAGTGCTGCTGGCAGCTTGGGGGGTGGCTGCAGAGTCTCACAAAGCAGCCCCACATCTGCTGAGCAATATTCACAGAATCACAGGATGTCCGGGGTTGGAAGGGACCCAAAGAGATCATCAAGGCCAATCCCCCTGCCAGAGCAGGACCATACAACCTAGCTCAGGTCACAGAGGGATGCAACCAGATGGGCCTTGAAAGTCTTCACAACTTCTATGGGAAGCCTGTTCCAGTGCTCTGGGACCCTTACAGTAAAGAAGTTCCCCCTTGTGTTGAGGTGGAACCTCCTGTGTTGCAACTTATATCCATTGCTCCTTGTCCTATTACAAGGAGCAAGTGAGAAGGGCCTGTCCCCCCCATCCTGACAGCCATCCCTCATCAGATATTTATAAACACTTATTAAACCCCTTCTCAGTCTTCTCCAGACTATAAAGCCCCAGGTCCCTCAGCCTCTCCTCATCAGGCAGTGCTCCAGTCCCTTAATCAACCTCATAGCCCTCCATTGGACTCTCTCAAGCCAATCCCTGCCCCTCTTAAACTGGGGAGCTCCAAACTGAACACAGTCCTGATCCTTTCCCTGGAGTGTCCCTCTCTACATCATTCTGAAAAGAAGTTAGCCACAAAAGGCAGCTGGTGCCTACATGATTGAATGGTGTGGAAAAGGAGAAAGCCAAACTACTACAAGGTTTTTGGACTGTCAGCCTCTTTGCAGCACTGGAATAGTCCTAAGAGCTGATATATAGGATGCAAAGACTTGTGGGAACTGTAGACTCATACCAATGTTAAATAAAGAAGGAAAGCAGCTAGGCACAACCCTCATAAGGAGCACAAGCAGCCACCCTCCTTCCCAAGGTAACCCAAAAGCCAGAGATGGCCACCTTTTTGAGCAGTCCCTGACACACAAATGGCATCTGTCCAACCCTAGTCCTTTCTGGAGTTCTTCATGTTCTCTACAACTACCTGAGAGGAGGTTATAGTGAGGTGGGGGTCAGTCTCTTCTCCCTAGTATTGTGATAGGAGAGGAAATGGCCTGAGACTGCGCCAGGGGAGGTTTAGATTGGATATTAGGAAACATTTCTTTACTGCAAAAGTGGTCAGGCATTGGAACAAGCTGCCCAGGTTGTTGGTGGAGTCACAAAGCCTGGAAGTGTTCAAGAAGCATGTGGACGTGGCACTTCAGGATATGGTTTAATGGCCACAGTAGTCTTAGGTTGATGTTTGGACATGATGACCTAGGAGGTCTTTTCCAACCAAAACATTCTATGATTTACAACTGTTACCCGATAACATATTTCAACATACTCCATTCTTTTCATTTGCACAGAAGAGGAGTAGGATAGAAGAAGGGGAACAATGAGGTCTGTTGAACAATATGAGCTGCAGAGGAAGCTGCTCCTTGTCTTGAATATCCTGGGTTTGATGATCAGGTTAATTTTGCATGCCTGATTGCATCAGCACGTTGAGTTATGCAATGTAGCAAGCTGTCGTGCTGTACAAAGCATGACGTATCACCTCAGCGGTGCATGAAATTAAAAAGATGTGGTTTGCTGGGTCACCCACAGATAAACCAAACCTGATTTGCAGTCAATCTCCTTTTAATTACATCTAAACCTTTCAAGACAGGGGAAAAAGATTTTTAAAAGCATTGTTCAAATACCTGCTCATCCACTAATGGTAAATAATTCCAACCAGTCAGCACTAAAAGTAGGTGCAGAAGTGCAGGTATTTGCTTTCTGAAGAAGTCATAATGCTTGCTTGGCCCATCACAGCAAGGCAGGCAGGGAACAGAGCAACTTTTATAGAGCACACTGGGATGGCAGGAAGCTGCTACAGCTGCACAAGCTGTAAGTATTTACCCTAAACTAACCCACAAATGGAGCTGGAGAGCTGACATCTGCCCTAAGGCATGGTTTGGGCCCATGTCATCGCATTGGTGGGCTGGCAGAGGAGTCTGGAGATCCTGCTCAAGGCTCGGTTCCCCAGAGCAGGTTGCTCAGGGCTGCATGAAGCTGGGTTTTGACTATGTCCAGGGCCAAGGATAGAGACTCCACAATCTGCCTGGGCAACCACCAGATAGTAGAAATGTTGTTGGGATTCAGGTACAGCATTTATCCATCTCTGCCTTTGCCCAAGGAAAGAAATATTCTGGCAGAGTCAGCAGAACATAAGCACAATCTTTTACATCTAAACATACATTCTTCTAGCAATAGAGATGGCTTCAGGTTAGCATGCAGCACAGAAAGCCTCGCAGAGCTGGGGTATAGGTATTCTGAGGCAGCAGTGAGAAAAAGCCACCTGCTCTCAGTCACAACATAAACCATGGTTGTTGTAAGGCAGAGCATGACCTGGAGACTCAGCAGTAAAGACGAGAGCAACTGCAAGAGGTTGAGGGTATTACCTGAGCCTTAGGAATAAGCCTACTCACCTCATCTCTGGCTTTGGGGAGATTCTCATAAAACAAGGACAATCATCTAGCAAGGCTGCAAAGTACCAAAGCTGCACTCAGCAAACAGTAAAGACACAAGCTTGACTATACAAACTACTGTTGGTTTCACATATAGCAGAAACAGGCTGTAGATTTTAAAAACAATTTAGCAAGTGTGCAATTGAATAAAGTGCTGAAGGTACCTTTGGTTTTGCTGCTATTTTCTCCCTTAAAGACAGCAGGAGAAAGGGAATAGGTAAGAGGTCAAAGAGAGCAAGAAGGAAGCACTTCCGGCTCTTTTTTTGTAGGCAGTGTTGGACTTTGCCCAACACAGACAGTTTCTGGCAGGAGATGCAGTAGATTCACACATCACCTTCCTAGAATATAAATTCTTCTCCCCAGGAATGGAGACAAGAAGTAAAGCTTACCTTAAAGATTTTATAACCATAGTCATTTTTAAACAGTTCCAGAACCTGCTGGGTTTCACTTTGGGATGAGACTGGGATGTGAATGGTGCCCAACACTGATGTTGCCATGGCAACGACTTGTTGCTGGACATAAAAACAAAAATGCTTTCTGTCACTCTGGGAATATAAATCAATAATTGCCAAGGTAAAATGAGAGTTTGTTCTGCCATTCTGTATTCACATGGCTTGTTAATTAAACCCACACCATTAAGGCCTGGAAAGTGTGGCTGTTCCCTGTGGGTCACTCAAACCCTTTGGAGCTGGGACAGAGCAAGATCTATGCATCACTTAAACCCCATTTCAACCGGCTCTGTGGAACTAAGTGGCCTGTGCTTCACACATTTGCTTCTTCACAGTAGAAATTAGGTTTGTGCCATCCATTTTTATGTGTAAGAACGAAGGGTCTCTTTATTTAATTATGAATGTGCTGTTTGGGTAGTAACTAAAGTCGGTGAGGAGGAAAAGAAAACATGCAAATAATATTGTTAAGCAGCCCTGTCACAATGTACAGTGCACACAATATACACTGCACACAACAGAGATTTCCCCCATTCTTATGCAAACCATTGTTCAGACCAGTGCAGGCTGTGATCCTTAGGGAAAACACTTCTTGGGACTAATAGGCTGCAATATGTGCACAAAACCATCTATTACATGCCTCTGAACCACAGGGATTTTGTCCAGAAATGAATTAGAAAAAGGTAACTTAAGCATCTTGCTTGTACGACTTAAAGCCAACAGAAAAATTAGTAGAAAGATATACTTATATATTTTAAGGTTTTTCCTCCCCCCCACCCCCCAATCCCCCCCTTTCAGCAAATAACTAATTTCAGTCTAAGGAAAATAAGAGAAAGATGGAGTGAAGCATTATGTTGAGTCAAAACTGGACCACACAAGGCAGCCCCAGTTCTGAAAGCCTCTCCAGGCTGAAGCTACAGCAAGGTGTGCTCCACTTCAAACTGGTCCATGACAGAGTGGACACGAGACCAGCTTGAAGCCAGTGCCACTTGCTCCCCCAATTTCTTAGCTTGCCTTTAACACCCCTCAAGAGAAACAGCAAATACCCTTTCTCCCTGTGTCCTCCTAGCAGCCCTCCACTAGTCATCAAGCACTTCCATATCTCAAGTGGAGAAGTGGAAGGTTAATGAATATGCAGAAGTCACATCTGCAGCCTAAACATGCAGAAATCACTTCAATGAGTCATGTATTTATAGCAAGAAGTTGCTATTATTAGAAACATAATTAGGGCCTGAGATTCATACGCATAACTCTAATCTACTTGAATGAAAGAACATGCAAGTACCCCAAAGCAGAATTTACCCTCCTACACTCAGATGAAAATGTGCTGAGTCTTTGGCTGGATGCAATTTTCAACAGAAAAAGGGAGGGAGAAATCATTCTAGTTTAATGAGTTCAACAGGTAGCTAAAGAAATTCACTCTGAAATCCCTGAACTTGGTTGGCAGCAATGAAATTCAGAGAAAAGTAATCACCGCCTTTTTGCCATAACTGAGAATCAAGGAAAACACAAATTAATGGCTTTTAGAATAATAAAAAGCAATAAAATATGCAGAAACTCATTAATATATTTATTACGTAAGAAGCTGTGACTCAGGAGCTTTTGTGCTGTTGGAAAAGAAAGACAAAGCAAGAGATTTGGGTTTCGAAGCAGCATTTAATATGATGCAAGAGCTACAGCATGATAACCTGTAGCCCTGTCTTTCAGGAAATTCCTTTCAAAAAGGAACATTTCTCATTTCAGTAACTTTATCTGAGATAAAAAATTAATCTATCACACTGAGCATCCACTTTAAGGAAACCTAATACAAAGTTACTTCAAACAATGCTCATTTAGCTGCCTGCTAACACAAGAGAGATCGCTCACTGCATGCTGCACTGCTCCTTTACCTTCCTTTTTAATGCAGAGTGACAGTCAAATTTGCTAGTTTTGAATGCAGACCCCAAACGTGGTCACTTCACTTCTGCTGTTTCCACACTAATAAATGCATTATGAGAGTTTAGAATGAATTACTCGGCAGAGTTTGACTTCTGACTAGGAATCTTATTAAAGCACAGCTTCAGGGAAAGGTCTTTAATGCAGCATAAATTGTCGTGGCAGTTTTTACAGATGGTGTGGCAGTTTCCCTCTTTTTATTTTTTCCTGTCTAGCTTCAGATTAAACACGGGGTATTGAGCAGGTTATGCAAAGTGAAGGAACCCGAGTCTTTTCTCTGCTATGCTCCATCTCCCTAACATGGGTCTCAGCAGTTCCATCTTGGTTTTTAAAGACTCTTCCCTCGCTGAACTTTGTCATGCAATACCATTACTTCTCACCTTACATATACACACATAAAAATGCATGTTTGCACCATCCTTTCATGCTGCCTAATTCTTAGAAATTACCAGTGCTGGATGCAAGACAAATGCATGGCAGACTGCTTCACCAGGTAACAAGAACCTACCGAGGCATTCACTTGAGCTGTCTTCACGTGTTTCAAAAAGGAAAGCATTTGGGACACAAGAGTCATAAGTTCATCTTCAAACCTTGTACTTTCTATGGCCAAATCTTGTCTAAATTGATAACTGCAGCAGCTTTCATGCTAATTGGTGACATTTCCTCGGGGACATCACCATTGGCTGTACATTAGTGTCAGAGCATGTAAACCGGCTTGTTTCCATTCCTGTGCCGTCTGTCAGCAATAACGAAGGTGGGAATTGCCAGGGCTGTCACTGGATTTGCTTTTGCTTTCCCTACAAGTGGTTACTAAATCCATCTTTCCTGTGACACCCCCACCACCTTGATCTGCAAATTTGTTCAGGCAGCACTAAAACAACTGTGGCAAAATTAAACAGCACAGCTGAGAAACAGTCTGGTGACATCCACCTCCGCTTCCTTAGCAAGATGAAACACCACAGGGAAGTGACACAAAGAAAAACAGCAGCAAAAAACCTCAGCAGTCTGGAAGTAAATTCCCCACACCAATCTCAAAGGCATGGACATACAAAAGGACTTTATTCCTCATTTTCAGGACTCCAATCTTCAACTCAGCTGTTCTCACCATCATCTCACCATACCTTTGTGCAGCGCAAAGAAGTTACTTCAGACTCACCACTCACCCGGGCCCTAATTGCAGGGGTGAGGAAGTTACTTAAACACTTCAGTAATTTACCTCTTCAAATCCAGAAGTTATCTGAACCATTGTTTTTGCCACAGAGCTAATTCATACAAACTTATACACAAATGCTCCCACAGCTCTCCCAGATAGCACAGCCACACACCTGCCTTTGTTTTACCTGACACACACATTCCTATATAATTATACTCCAAGACAGTATAGAATTTCTTTAAAGTACCTCCTTATGCTGAAGAGTAGCTCCCACACTCACAATCCACGCTGTTAACCCATTTAGTCAGGATAAAAACCACCTCCTCTCGCTCCGTTTCGCAGCAGCTTTCCTCCTGCCTCACAGAGCCCATAGCCAGAGCTACCAGGAAGAACTCCCTTTGCCTTCCCCACAAGCACTTGCTCCCAGCTGAAGATTGTTCCAGAACATGGATAAATTTCAACAATGAGCCAGTAAGGCTGGTGGTCATTAGATTGCTCAGAGGTCTCACCTGTTGTACCCCTACCCAAACCATTCTCTGCTACTACAGCCCTTGCTCCCAGCTGAAGATCATTCCAGAACAAGGCTAACTTTCAACACCCACAATAATCCAGCATAGCTGGTGGTCATAAAATTGCCTAGCAGTCTCACCTGTACCTCTACCCAAACCACTCACTGTTACCACATCAACCACCAAATAATCTCCTGAGCTGACAATCCCTTGGTGGTCAGGGAAACAGCTTTGTTCCTTCTTTGGATCTCACTGTTATTTTTCATCAGAGTTGTCCTGAATATCATGGAGAAGGCTCCAAGGAGACCTTACCATGGCCTCTCAGTACATAAAGAGAGTCTACAAGAAAGCTAGGGGCAGACTTTTTAGCAGGGCTCATTGTGACAGGACAAGAGGTGATGGGTTTAAATTTAAAGAGGGGAGATTTGGGCTAGATACAAGGAAGTAAGTTTTATAATGAGGGTGTTGAACCACTGGCCCACGTTGCCCAGAGAGACGGTATATCTCTCATCACTGCAAATGTTCCAGGTCAGGTTGGACAGGGCTCTGAGTAACTTGTTCTAATTGCAGATGTCCCTGCTGACTGCAGGAAGGTGGACTAGATGATCTTTAAAATCCCTTCCAACCCAAAACATTCTATGAGTCATTCTAAGAATTCCTTTTCACATAAATTCATTTGCAGAAATGTTAAGAAACCATACCTTGAGTAGCTGGAATCCCACACAAACCACTTTTAGTTGGCTACACAGATGTTTGCTTCTTGGAGAACAAGACTAGTCCCAAGTCTTGTTCCTGTGCAGTGCTTGAAGGAGATGCATGTCTATTGACCATCACCTCCATGACTGAACACGACCAAGGGTATCTCAGAAACTCATCTCCCTGACTCCATTCACAGCACTTTCACAGACATACAGGCTACGAGGTGCCACTGTGCTAGGAGGAGAGCTGAAGGAGTGACACCCACACTCAATGCTGATCAGAGGCAATTCTGGCAATTGCTGTATCCCTGCAGGGAATTACTCTTCAGCTCCAAACCAGCACCCAAGAGTGTTCAGACACTGCCCAGAGGAGCCATCCCCTGCTCAGAGACCTGCTCCTCCACATGGTCTGGAGAGTGTGGCTGAGCCAGCACCAAAACCTGTGCTGATACCTTCCAACGTGTTGCTTGGAAGCAGGCCCTTCTCACAAACTGCAGTACAGGGATTTTGTTTTGTGGAAAGACTGAAAATGTTAGCAAAGATTCAGTTAACAGTTTAGCCTGATGTAAGAGATCTCAGAAGGACACAGAAGACCACTGCATACCAAGTATGCAAGATAACTTGAGACAAGAACCTGGTAACATCTTCCATAATTTAAAGAGGGATGAATAATTTCAGTGACAATAATTTATTCAAGAATTTCAGCCCCTTCACTGTCCATAAATTGTCTTTCAACAAGTTCCAGTGTCCATAGATTTATTGTTCCATTTTATTTGCTTTCCTATTTTTGGTCTGAAAATACTTCTCAGTAATTCAGTGCAGTGGACCTATGCTAATAAGCTTGTAGACAAGTCACATGTTTCTGGTTTGGCTCTCTAAAGGCTAAGTTGTAACAACAAAAAAGAAAAAGAAACCAAGTTTTTTCCTGTGGTCACACAAAAATTAACTTGCTGCAACTCTGAAAACAAGCAAAATTGTCGCAGCATGGACATTAAACCTGAGCACTAACAAGAACAGACCACAGAATACTAAAGTGGCTCAGGTTGGAAGGAGCCTCAAAGATGCTCCAACCTCCTCACCATGGGCAGGGACACTTCTCGACTAGACTCAGCTGCTCAAGGCCTCACTCAACCTGGCCTACAACACCACCAGGGAGAAGGAAACAAAGCCTCCCTCGGCAGCCTATTCCAGAGTCTCACCACCCTCCTACTGAAGAACTGCTTCCTAAAATCCAGTCTAAATCTACTCTTCCTCAGCTTTAAACCATTCCCCTCTGTCCTATCTCTAGACACCCTGATGAAAAGTCCCTCTGCAGCCTTCTTGTAGGATCCCTTCAGGTCTTGGAAGGCAACTCTAAGGTCCCCACTGGAGTTTTTCCTTCTGTAGGCTGAACAATCCCAGCTCCTTCAGCCTGCTCTCACAACAGAGGTCTTCCAGCCCTTGGATCACCTTTATGGCCCTAGACTTCTCCTCTCATGCAACAGCTTTATCTCCAGCAAAGCAACTCTGAGTAACCACCACAACCTGCTCCTATGGGAATGTTTTGTTTTCCCTGATGGCTTTTTTGAGGATTTTGTGGTTTTTGTTTTTTTTAAAGAGCCTGCCATCCTGCTGTGTGCCTTGTTGCCTCTGGCACATATAGAGACTCCATACTTTTCATTTGCATTCCTCAAGGAATATATGATTAGCAACTGCATTTATAATTAGTAGTTCTGTCATTTAAAGTTCACCACTTTTGCAGCCAATTATTGAATAAAAAGCTGTTTATTATTTTCAATATATTATTACTTTATTATGGCTCATTGCTTTAAAATACTTAGTTTAATCCTTCGCAGGTCCTTAAACACAAATATGGCAGCTATTAGCAACCTCTTCAGTCAGGCATAAAATTGTACCCACAGGCCTCATAAACAACAGAGTGCTTTGGAGAGATTAAATCAGTGTATACAGCTGCGAGGGAGGCCATTAGCAAATACATTCTCATTCTGCCTTAGTGTTATTTTGTTTTGCCACTGTGCTCTTGTCAAATCTATCAACTACCTGTGCTCTCCTCTCCATAAATAAGAGATGTCATCTCACCAGGTCCATCCATCAGAAACATTTCAGTCAACATACAATTACAACCTGCAGTCTCCTGCTAATATACTAATTTCTGTCATTTGTATTTTCAAGCTGAATGGCAAAGAGCGGCATGGCCAGAATGCTTGATCTCCTCTGCGAGCTGGACAAGCACTGCAGCTCTTAGCAAAGCACTCCTGCAGCACGCTTTCAGCTCTAAACTTGGAAAAAAATGTCAGAATCACACAGATTATACCCAGTTGGAAGAGACTACCAATGTCATCCAGTCCAACCCCTGACTCAGCACTGAAGGGTGAATACTCAACCATGTCCCTAAGCACCAGGTTCACACACTGCTTAAGCACGTCCAGGAACGGTGACTCCAGCACTGCTCTGTGCAGATCATTCCAGTGTTTGTCAACCCTTTCAACGAAGAAACATTTCCTTGTGTCCAGCCTCAATGGCCCCTGGTGCAGCTTGTAACCATTTCCTCAAGTCCTGTCACTTGTCACCAAAAGAAGATGGCCCCTCCTTGCTGCAACCTCCCTTCAGGTAGCTGTAATGTCTGTAACACTCCTCTTAGCCTGTCAGGGGTAAAACAGAGGAAGATGGGCTTGTGATGCAAGAACTGCTTGCAGACTGTGGAATGAAGACAAGACATTCGGTTTTGCACATATATCTTCACTGCACAGGCGCCAGAGACATCCCAAACATCCCTCCAGCTGCTCTCCCTCTCACCCTCTGCAGTATTGCAAAACAAGAATATGTGCTTAAAGACAGGCAAGCCAATGATGACAGGGTTCAATATTTGTTCTGGTCCAGTAGTGCCTGCTGGAATCCCCCTCCTTTTCCCATCCACCAGATTATTTCCCCTAAATCTGTAATCCCCTTGAAATCATCAGGTGAGCCATTTTTCCATTATATGCCTGACTCAAGATTGCTGAGAACTCCCTGCAGAGCCAAAGGTAACTGTGCTATTTGCTAAAGGACAGAACAATCTCAAACAAGGAGGAACTTGTATGAGAAGTAAAAAAATATGACACAATTAGAATGTAAATTATAGTGGCTGTTTTAAATCCCCTGCCAGTGAGACATGAGGTTATACCACATGTTTCTGAGGCAAAGAGAGAATTGCTTTCTTGCCTAGAGACAAGAGAGCAATATTAGAACAACCAAAAAAAAAAAAAAAAAAAAAAAAAAAAAAAAAAAAAAAAAAAACAAAAAAAAAAAAAAACCCAAAACTAACAGAGCAGATCCATATCTTTGGTGTAATAAACATGGGCTCTACTTGACTATTTCCCATGTAGTGCTTTTAGTGTCGATATGCAGAGTTGCAAATCATGTGGTGCAACATTTCTTGTATAAAGGGAAGGTAGCAAAGGAAGCAAAGGCAAAGAAAAACTTCTGTGAAATAAAATACATACATACATACCTAAATACATGAAACCAAAAAGCAGTATATGTTGCCTTTTCTGATTCACATCTGATTTGGCCATCCTATCTAATTTGTTTCTCTTTCTCCTGCCTGCTCTGAAACAAGCATTGAAGCAAAGAATAAATATTTCCATAAATAACAATATTAAAAGTCCTTTAAATATTTTATGGCATGATCATAATATACATGAATTCTTTTTCTTTCTCTTCTTTTTCTTCTTAGCAGTAGTAGTAGTTGTAGTGGTGGTGTCATTGTTATTGCTGTCATTATCCTAATCGTTTTTTGTTATTACAAGCCTTCCCTTATCTGGTGCAAGGAAAGTAGCACTTGCTGAGATTTGTCTCCCAATTGCCATGCCTGGTCCCTGCTAGGACATTCTTCACATTGCTCTTACCAGACTTGCTTTGATTATCTTCTACGATGTAACTGAGGAACATGATGGTTTTCAAACCTCTTATCTCATCTCTTGCCTTGCCTCCCTTCCTTAACCTTTTCCTCCTCTACTCCAGTAAACGCTGCACTTAGCCACCCTTGCTCCAATCAGTTGATATTAGATCTAACACCCATCTTCCCTTAATGTAATTTTCTCCTCACAAGCCAACCACACAGCATCAGCCAGGTCTGGTTGGCCATAGCCAGCTTCTCTTTTTAATTACACACCTTGTCAGCTGAAGAGGGAATTCAAACAGAAACAGTTTAAATACGCATTATACATAATCCATACTTAACATCTAAAAATAAATCCCACATATTAAAATATCACCAACTACTTTATCAGCTGTGTATTGCATGATACACTCCCTGTCTACTTCCATTCAGAAGAAAATTAGACTCGTGGCTCAGGAGCAAATGCCAACCAATTCCCAAAGCTCAATAGTGAGCCTTAGGTAGTTAAGGATCTAGAGGAAAGATCTCAGTTCAAATCTTCTACCTTGAAAACCATCTTTAAAGTTCAGAGATTATCTGGGCAGGACATGGAGCCCACAAAATGCTGTTTGGAGATTCTTTGATCTGAAACTTCTTGAACTATGTACCAGTTTGGGTTTAAAACATATTTTAAGATTTCTCTGTATTGGTGGCTTTGGATTTGTTTTTTTTTTGTTTTGTGTGTGTGTGTTTTGGGTTTTGTGGTTGTGCTTGATTGGTTGTTGTTTGTGGTTGTTTGGTTTGGTTGGTTTGTGGGTTTGTTTGTTTTGGTTTTGTTTGTTTGGGGTTTTCTTGGCTTTTGTTGTTGTTGCTGTTTAGATTAAAAAATAAAGCCTTTTGTAACTTTAGTGTGCCCCCATCAACTCCTGCTCATTTCAGACCAACTTAAATCCTTCCCAGTACCTTTGTTGTTGCTCTCTCACCTTCGTTCTATGTACCCATTTAAATCAAATGTAGTTATGCTCCACTTTGTCACTCTAATGATTTCTAAAGAGAAATCTGAACCCAGGTTACTGTCACCCAGACAGCTCTTGGGGTGACATTAGGGGATGAAAACAAGTCAAGAAGTATTCAGTTGTACTCAGTAAGTGCTTAAGTCAACACTATTTGACAGTATTCCCATACTCCTGATCCTACGTTTGCAGAGGCCTTACTGTGGGTTGTCTCTAAGTGCTTGAGTGGTAAGAAGGTGGGGATAAAAGAGTGACAAACTTGAGTTTTCTAGCTGAAAGACAGCAAGAAAGACTAAGTCTTCAGATGCTATGGAAATATACTAATGTTAAGTTTCCAGCAGAGATGTTGAGTGAGAAGCTGTTTTCTGTTCTTATGGGAGGTATGCTCCTATAGGGAAAACCCAGGGAAACACACTATTGCTTCACATCAGCCTTCCTCCTTCCCCAAAACAGCTTCTTTCAATCATTAAGATGCCATCACTCTGTTTAGAAAGTTCATCTGCATGAACTAAAATCTATTAATCAGTACCATCAAATGAGGAAGTTGCATTGTGATAAGGGAAGAATAAAATCCCATTCCACAACAATGAGTCAATTAACTTTATGCAATTTAAATGAACTTGGCATCGATAATGTTTGGTCAGAGCCAGCCATAGTCCCCACCACAAACAACAACTGTTGTTTGGTAAGAAGCAGCACCCAAGCAAGGCACTTCCTACAAAACAGTATGAGCTGGGAAGGAAAGACTTCAAGAATGCCACTAGCTCAGCTTCTCCAGAAGAGATGCAGAATTTCAAATAAGAGGGAATTTAGATGCAAGTTGCTATTGAATATGCTCATGTGAGCTCAGAGTGGGTAGAAACAAGTACCTTCTGTAATACTGTGTTTCCTGCTAAGCCTGCTAAGGCACTGGCAGGTTGTCATCTCTTTTTTTGCCCTTTAATGTTTTCTTCCACAAGCTATTAATGATTTGTGTATTTATTTTAGAAAGCTTGGGCAATAGGTCTTCCCTAGTACCTAAGAAATAAAATCAGTACCTCTAAATCTATTTGCTGGACAGCTCTGAATCTATTCTAAATCCATTTGCTGGACAGCTGTCATATGGCCATCATCAGCATGTATCATGCTGGGCTGCAGAACAGAGGGGAGAATGAAGGGAAAACACTTACCCAGAACAGACGTACACAAAAACCCTACTGATTTATGAAGGCAACACTTGGAAAGTGTTGAGCACACAAATCAAAGGTGCCTTGGAGCGAGCTCATTTTATAGCACCCACATTTGTATGGCAGGCTAATCACAATGATGCTGACACAGCAAAGTTGAGGTAACTTTAATAAAGGTTTGGGGCTTTCTTCTTTTTTTTTTTTAATTATTTTTTAAAGTTGTAGTTCTAACTCATTTAGGTCCAAAATTTATATTTGTGAGTCTGAGTTTTAAAAGGTGGGTGACGTGGGTGGGTGTCATGAAGGAAGGGAGAGCCTCTGCTCACTTGTGCCCTGTGACAAGGCAAGTGGCAATGGATGTAAACTACAGCACAGGAAGTTCCACCTCAACATGAGGAAAAATTCTTTACTGTAAGCGTCACAGAGCACTGGAACAGGCTCCCCAGAGAGGTTGTGGGGTCTCCTCTGGAGACATTCAAGCCCTATCTGGATGCGTTCATTTGTGATCTGTGCTAGACCCTATGGTCTGGCAGGGGGGCTGGACTGGAAGATCTCCAGAGGTTCCTTCTAACCCCTAACATCCTGTGATCCTGTGAGGTAAAGGAATGACCAGAAACAGGTGGTCAAAATGAGAAAAAAATCCCTTTGGATGTAATATTTCTCTGCACTGTGGGACATCCAAGTCACTGCAGCAGAGCACTAAGACATGAGGAATGGGATGTGAAATCAGTGAATGAAGTCATCAGACTTAAAGACAAACAGGAAATAGCACAAGTGGCAAAAAATAAAACCATCTTGTAACATCCTTAATATCCTTCTGGCATTAGTAATGCAAGATGGTACATAAAGAGGAAAGGTCACTTTCTACATTGCTGCTTCCCATCTTGTTATGTATCTCACAACATTTTGGTTACAAGACAAGCGCTGGTAGGGTCTGCTCGGTGTCTGCTTGGTGGAATATAATGATGCATATTTTCTCTGCTTTATTCTCTAGCTTATCCACAAATGTCTCCAAGCTATCCTTGAGGCAAAATCCCATCACAGGATCACAGGATTTTAAGAGTTGAAAGTGACCTCCAGAGATCACTGAGTCCAACCCGCCCGACAGACACCATAAGCTAGTGCAGGGCACACAGGAACACATCCAAACAGGGCTTAAAAGTGTCCAGAGAAGACTTCACAGCCTCTGGTGCTCCATGACCCCTACAGTAAAGGAGTTCTTCCTCATGTTGAGATGGAAGTTCCTGGGCCATAGTTTACATCCACTGCCCCTTGCAGTTCACAGGGCACAACTGAGAAGAGTTTGTCCCCTTCCTCTTGAATCCCAGCTCTCAGATATTTACAAATGTTGGTTAGATCCCCTCTAAGTCTTCTCTTCACCAGACCAAACAGCCCCAGGTCCCTCAGCCTCTCCTCACAGGACAGTGCTTCAGCCCCTTCATCATCTTTGTAGTTCTCTCTTGGACTCTTTTGAGTAGATCCCTGTCCCTCCTGAACTGGGGAACTCAAAACTGAACACAATATTCCAGGTGAGGTCTCACCAGGTCAGAGTAGAGGGGGAGAAGAACCTCCCTCAATCTGTTGGACAAATGGCAGAATCACACAGAATCACACAGAATCACAGAATCAGTCAGGTTGGAAAGGACCTTTGAGATCATTGAGTCCAACCTATGACCTAAAACCTTTTAATTAACTAAACCATGGCACCAAGTGCCACATCCAGTAACTTTTAAAACACCTCCAGGGACAGTGACTGCACCACCTCCCCCGGCAGCCCATTCCAATGCCAATCACTCTTTCGGCAAATAACTTCTTCCTGACATCCAGCCTAAACCTGCCCTGGCACCAGCTTGAGACTGTGTCCTCCTGTTCTGTCACTGGTTGCGGGCTGTTGCTGTCTCATTCCTCTTACTTCATCACTGGCTGCCTTGGCCACAATACAGTCAAAACATTAAAGCTGTGGGTTCCTTGGACATAGAACGCAATTAAGTGTTCATCAAGAGAGTGTTCATCACCAACACTGCATTGACAAGCCAGTTCCATCAAACCTTTATCACCCATCTCTAAGATATTGTAACTGCACAGAATCCCTTACAAAAAAGATGATTAATGACATACATGAGCATGGACACACATAACAACTGGACTAAAATCCTGGGCCTGAACATCTGTTCAAGAGCAGAAATGTCTTATAGCTGAGGTAGAGGAAGTGCTACAAGAATTACAACAACCAGTTGTTCTTCCAACCATGACTGGAAGGCATTAGCACTTAAACACACAGAGACAAGCTAATACAGCCCCTGAGGACTGAAAATTAGTTTGTGGTGTATTTCAGAAAGATGCAGGAAACATAAGAAAATGTGTCTTGTCTGAGAGGTTAAGACAGCCTTTCTAAGGCAGTGAGTATCAGAACACCACGGGGTGCAAGGAGATGGAGTTCATGGGAAGCTTCAGACTCAGATTGTTCAATCCCTGAAACCTCATCAAACATATGCCCACCTTTGTTAGGTTAGGTTTAGGTTTCCAGTTGCTGCATTTTCCTAGTCTCTGCTAATTTAGGTATTCAATGTGTCTACAATCTCATTTTCTTTAAAGTATTGGTGAAAACAAACATTGACAGAGGACAAATGCCGTTGTAATTCTACAGGCAAGAAAACCACTTAAGGATGTGAAGGCAGTAACAGCTGATGCTGTGGTGAAGCAGGTCTCATCCTTTACACCTGCCAATGGACTGATCTTGACCTCTGCAGTAACATATATTGAACACATTATTTTATCCACTTTTGGTCTTTTGGCATCACTGGTAAGACCTCAAGAAAGAAATGAGACTAGATTTAGACTGGATGTTAGGAACAAGTTCTTTACCATAAGGGTAATGAAACACTGGAACAGGTTTCATGGGGAGGCAGCTGAGGGCCCACCTGGGCAACCTGATCTAGTGGAAGATGTCCCTGCACACTGCAGAAGGGGTCAGACTAGATGACCTTGGGAAGTCTCTTCCAACCCAACCCATTCTATGATTGTATACAGGCACAGCATATGCTGAGTGTATGATTCACCAGTTCAGTCCAACATATCAGTGTAGAAATGCTGCGAAACAACAGTTCAGTTACTTCATCCACAGCCCCCAGGTGCAAACAGTTTCCTCATTGTAGTCTCACTGCTCTATCTACGTTAGCAAGTAACTTCACACAGCAGAAGTAAATCATTAGATTCAATCTGGTACTGAGGTTTCTACATCTACACTCTGTATTTCAGGCATTCTCTGGGGACTCGATTTAATCTGCTCCCCTCAACCAAACATGCCCACCATGCACCTGGTTCAAAACTTATCACTGTTTCAGACCTTTTATCTCCATTAGAGGTTGGGATGCATTGCCTGGGGCGGTTTGTACACAGCAAAACAGAGCTGCAAACTGAAGCAGCACACAATCAGTGGGGACAATGAGAGGACTGGCTTCACAGCCACACTGCAGCTCGGAGTCACAATGGGAACGTAGATCTCCTTCTATTACCTACACTTCAACTAGCAAATCTGTGGTGAATAAATGTACTGGCTTCCACTGACTCACTGAGATAGATGCTGTGTTTCATTAATGCAGCTCCTGCAACCACCCATTCACACTGAGAATACACAAACTGCATAAATTGAAAGTGAAGACCCTGAAAGCTGCTAGAAACATGCCCTGTAGACAGTATTATGTAACTTCGTATTGTGCCCAGAACTTATGCTTTAAATGAGGGGAAAATTAAACTATTCAAGACATGTCCTGCTATTTGCTGGAAAGCTACAAGTTAGCCAACCATAGCTGCTGCAGCAGCTGTTTTTGGTCTAGTTGCCCTGTATCCCATGTAAAAGGTTTTTCCTTCTGCATTAGATGTAGAGATTCTATAGAACTTTTATTTTTAACACAGGCTGTAGACCTGGCCAGGATTTCTTTTTAATAAAACCTATTTCTTTCAATTAACTTGATTGAACATGTTAATGTTTTGGGACTTGATTAATAATCCTGGGAAATAATTGTGCAAAGGTCCGGAGGCACTAAAATGTCCATGCAAATAGGGAATGATGGAGGAATTGTAAACGCAATCTATAACACTCAGCACAGCGGCAAGCCCAGAGCTGTCGCTCTGCTCAGCTGCAAAAAACAAACAGCCCATATGCCATAAGTATAAACTATCTGGTGGCTCAATCTATCATTTCTCACACGCAACTGAACAAGTAACAGAATTCACAGTGTAATACCTTGCTGAAGGAGTGCTTCCATCCTTCAGCTTTAATTGGAGATTTATGAGAAGTAAAACTCCAAGCATAAGCACACTGAAATCTAGATACATAATCCTTTGTTTTTATCCTGCTCTCCAAATAACGCTGGAGTTACCCACCGGAGAATTTGCACCCCAAATACAGCACAGGCATTGCGACGCTGGGATTCCTCTCCTGTGCTGTGAGACAGACCGGGCACTTGACAGAAACAACCCGCAATGCTGAGCCCAGGTCTGGAGGATGATTTATGCATCTGCTCCTTGTCTTGTTTTCAGAGAAGGAAACATTTCAGAAAAATTACATTCAGTGAGTTATTTCTTAATATCTGTTCACTTGGACCTGCTCCTGACAACACACAGAATAAGGCATGGGGGGTTAGCTGTCTACTCATCCTCAGGCTTCACCACAGTGACACTTCCTGCATTTTGCAAACCATGGCATCTCTTCTTACTCAAACACCTAAGACCTAAAAAAGAGAGGGAGATGAAAAAAAAATATATGCTAGGACGAGTGCTGGGTCTTTGCAGAGAGAATCTTCTAATACTAACTAGTCAACTATTACAACTTTGCCTTTGTTTCCCAGGCCTAGGGGGTTTGGTGGATTCACCCAGTGGGCAGAGAGGCTCAATGCATCTACCACTGCATTTCAGTGCACTGACACCCTCAGCAAACAGCCACATTTTCGTCTTCAGTCACATCTTCAACTCCTATTGTGTATCATGGTCATAATCTCACAGATGAAGTGATAAAATATTTACAACTAGAAGGCTGCTAAATTTACTTCCCAGTGCCCACATACCTCTTTTGCACAGCAAGTCCTTTCCAGCTTAAATTCTGCAGGCTGAACCTTAACTTCTGCTGTCTGACACAGTGATAAACTGGACAAGAAATACAGTGTTGAAAAGCATCAAAATGACAGAGGTGATTAACAACCATTCTCAAAAACAAATTTATGCAGTATCTCAAATAAAACAATTCATAACTTGTTTTTTTCTTGAGCTGGACCTCATGATGCTGGTTGAACTACAAAAGGCAGAAACGTAAAAATGACCAGACTGGGCTGGGACTGGAAGATGTCACTCCTGTCTCTTATGTGGCAACAAGTAAGGCCATTAGGAACCCGTTCAGCCCATTAGCCTCCTTGACAAATGCATCTCAGACTACGTGCTAATCTGATGCACAAACTCCTCACCAAGCCAGTGACTCCCTTGGACAGGCCAGTGATGCTCTAACTGCAGGAAGAGGAGCTGCAAATGAATTCTTGTTACATCTATGTTCTGGTTCAGAAAGTTGTTAAGTCCACACTTGCACACTTGGAGTGCAGCAGAACTGTACAGCTGCTGGAAAAGTTGCTTTGGAAGAGCTGTCAACCCATCTTCTGCCTAACCCTGGACATACACATGAGCTCCTCTCTGTTCTACTGCTTGCATGGGCACAGAGCTTATGAACAGCAGCCTCAGGGTACTCTTTGTGCCGTGTGTCTGCTGCAAGCAACCTGGCATTTGCCATTTACAGTGAGGGTGGTGAAACACTGGAAGAGGTTGTCCAGGGAGGTTATGGATGCTCCCTCCCTTGAGGTGTTCAAAACTAGGTTGGATGAGGCCTTGAGTGATCTGTTCTAGTGGGAGGCGTCCCCATCTATGGCAGGGGGTTAGAACTAGATGTTCTTTGGGGTCCCTTCCAACTTAAACCATTCTACAATTCCTTCCTCACCTGTATTCCTTGCCTTGTAGGTCCGTGGACTAGTCAGGAAGACAGAAGTCACCTTACATCCATCTATGAGACATAAATGGCCCACAAATTCTCCCTTTTGCCGGCTTCTCTTTTACACTGTCTGGCTCAAAAAAGAGTTCTGTGAAGCCCCCCAAAGCCAGGCAGTAAAGATAAGGGTAAGCGGACCTCACCTGCAGAACAGAGCTGCCCTTCCATGAGCAGACACAGGGGGCTTCACACTATACTTCCTTCTCTTTCTCCATTCCAGTTTGCATTATCCTGCATTGGGATTGTGGGATATTAAATAAAATGAGGAATAATTTTTAGCAGTCAGGGAAGTCCATTTTCTTCCTCCAAACAAAGCAGTTAAAATGCTGCTGTTCTTTTTATTTACTTCAATTCACTGTAGGCTGACAGCATACATGGAGAACCATAACCTAACAAAGATGCTGAGGGACAGAAGGGAAGCCAAGATATAAAGGCTAGATTACTACTTTCCTCTTTTTCCTCCCTCAGATCATTCACCGCAATAGCCTAAACTTTCATCTTGCACCTCAAAATCCTAAACAATCCCATCATTGCCTCCCCCAAAGCCAAGTCTTCAAGCAGAACAAAACCTAGGTGGGCTGTTTCTTAGACAGCACTGCTGAGGGTATTTCACAACCCTGTACTTTGGGGAAAGATAAAGGAGAGTTCATCACCTGTATGTTGTAAGACAGGACTTACCTACTGCAATGGCAAGAACCTAGTCCTCACTGATGACAACATGAGGCATATAATGGTCCTGTGAAGTCAGAGGGAACTCAACTGTCCCTGGGTAACAGACCCTTAACTAGGACCATAATCACCTAAGTATCCAAAGCACATCCACTGCCCAAGAGGGGACTGTCTGACAGAACAAAATCCAACTTCTGCTGCCAATGGATTAAAGGGGGAATGAAGAAAACCTCCTTATAAAACAGAGCACCTTCCCCTTAGGAAGTCAGCAAGAGCCACAGGCTCAGAATCAGACCTTATAATTGAATGATTTAGAAGAGTGCTCCCTTCCCTACACTTCCAAGCCTGGGTTACACCACACAAATTGCCTACAACTGGCCAGTGTGTCTTTCCCTCCTAGCAGGAGGTAGGGCTATCGTGACCCAGAAAAATATGTGGCAAAAATGCAAAAAACTCAGAGGGAAAAAAGGAATCTTGGGAAATACTGCATCCAGTTCTGGTGTCTTCAGCATAAGAAAGACACAGAACTGTTGGAGAGAGTCCAGAGTAGGGCCACAAAGATGAGCCAAGGCCTGGAGTACCTCTGCTGTGAGGATAGGCTGAGGGAGATGGGGTTGTTCTGCCTGGAAAAGAGAAGACTCTGGGCACACCTTAGAGCTGCCTTGCAATACCCAAAGGGATCCTACAGGAAGGCTGCAGAGGGACTTTTCATCAGGGTGTCTAGAGACAGGGCAAGGGGGAATGGTTTGAAGCTGAGGGAGAGCAGGGTTAGACTGGAGCTTAGAAAGCCATTCTTCAGTAGGAGGGTGGTGAGACTCCGGAATAGGCTGCCCAGGGAGGTTGTGGCTGCCGCCTTGCTGATGGGTGGTGTGCTGGTTTGAACTAATTGGAGAATTTGAGTGAGAAATTAGACTATTGGCTGAGAAATGAAAATATATCATGTCACTTCACTCACAGCTTTACTGAGAAAGAAAAAAAAAAAAGTGTTTTAAGAGTTGTAACCCAAATATAGATAAGCCAGATGGTTTCAGACTGCTCTGGGGCTGCGGCTGTTTCTCTTGCATAATTCCTTTGTCTCTGCCTTTGTAGATGATTTTCAATAATTCCACTAACTTCTTTCCTACTGCTAATCCCTCCAGCCGATCTACTCCGCCTATCTGCTGCATCAACAGATGGTGAGATAAGATTAGGGAAGGGGGGAAAGGTAGTAGGGGTGGTTAAAAACCTCTCTTAGGGATTTTGGTCTCTGGGAGGAGTGTGGTGTTTCTGTATTATCTTTTCATTGTATATATCTGTAAATATCTGTTATATATTGTAAATATTTGCTTGTATATTGTGCATTGCTGTAAATATAAAGCTTCATTTATCAACTGAGTCCTAGCTGGGGTTATATCAAAGGTGGGGGGGGAGGTAACTGTTCAAACCACCACAGGTGGAAAGCAGCACAAATAACAGGTGGTTACAGCAAGGCAGATATTATGAACTCAGCAATAAACTTACATCCACAATGATGATGATTTTTTTTTTTTTTGTAATGCTAGGTTTGACTATAGACAACTCAGAGAGTAATCTGAGAATTGCTCCAGGGCCTAAGACAGAGGAAATGTACTTCAGTTTCTTAGGTGATGACGTGACTTCAATCAGAGATACTTTCAGCTCTCCCATTGGGATTGTAGCAAGACAACATACTTACACAAAAGAAGCCATCAGTACAAAGCAAGCTGGAGGAGACAACAGCAGTAGATCTGCTGAACACACAACAGCAGGAAGCCTTCTGTCCATCCTTTCTGCCCCATGCCCCACAATACAACAATTCTCACCCAAGGTCTCCCTCAGCCTCAGAGCACTCAATGGCCAAATCTCAGCTGAACACATAAATATAAATAGAACAAATTGATGTGTGTTTGTTTGAGCTAATTGGAGAATTTGAGCGAGCAATTAGACTATTGGCTGAGAGAGTTAAGCACAGTGTGTCACTTCATGGAGTTTTACTGAGAGAGAAAAAAAAAAAGGTTGTTTTTAAGAACTGTTCTGAAAACAATCAGATAGCAGACAGTTTCTGACCATTCTAGCTGCGGCTGCTTCTCTTGCATGGTCCCCTTTGTCTCTCTGTCTTTTAGCTAATTCAGAGTAAAACTATTAACTCTTTTCTACTAATGCCCCTGGACAATCTACTTCAGCTTATCTGCAGCATCAACAGGTGGTGAGATAAGACTGGGGAAGGGGGGAAAGGTGGTAGGGGGTGTTTGGTTACCCTCTCTTGAGGATTTTGGTCTCTGGGAGGGGTGTGGTGTCTGTATTACCTTTTCACTGTATATGTCTGTAAATATCTGTTATATCTTGTAAATATTTGCTTGTATATTGTACATTGCTGTAAATATAAAGCTTCATTTATCAACTTCCAGTGGTTTTGAGTCCTAGCTGGGGTTTACAAATGGTGGGGGGGCAGGTAACTGCTTAAACCACTAGATGATGGAAAACTTTCCTATCAGAAGGAGAGTTGGTCAGGGAAGGAAAGGTTTCTCTCTGTGCACAATTGGCATGACTTCTTGCTCTGTAGGAAAAACTCAGTATCACAAAGAATGCCCCTGTGATGAACAGCACAGAATAAAGGACGTTCTCCATGGCTTTAATCATCAGAACACAATGACACATCCTCACTGAAAAGACTAAACAAAATGTGTGCTTGTTTTTAAAATTAAGAGTTAGGCTGTTGCAGAAATATTTAAATTTCAGCCCAGGCCCTGCTAAATGGACTTAGATAATAGATCATATTTTAATCTAACAAAGGCTTCATTGATTCTCCTGAAATTCAGAATTAGCTGGATGCATTTTATCTGACTCACTTCTGTATTGTAAAGTAATGATGTAATTTGTAATAAATAGCCAAAACTGAGTTCCAGCAGTGACAAATTGTTTACTTAATTCAATAAAATAGTGTCACTTTTGTAAAGTGGATCATCTTAGAGAACTCAGCTGGTTGTGAACTGCAGGTTATGAAGAAAAACGTCCATGTCAGTCCAACATACAGAAGAAATAAGATCTGAAGCAAACTAACTGCATTCCCTCAGATTACTCTTTTGCACTTTAGTGTCACTCTCAATTTAGTTTTTTTTCTTGAAATCAGCCAGCCTGGAATAGGCAGGATCATTCTCGCTCACTGAGCCTAATATGACATGACTAACAAAAGCAGACACGATATGTCATAGCCATGAGTGACTCATCAGACTGGGAAATGCAAAAAATAATACCATTTTCCAACAGACCATTTCTGACCTTTACACTTGCCCCCCAACTTATTGTACACAGACCTTTTAGAAACATCTGTGAGAGCAAGATGCAATCAAACTTGCCAAAGGGAAGGAAAAGGATGGGGCAAAGGGATGGTATTTCAAAGTATCACAGAATATGTCTGGTTGACCTCCAAAGACACCCAGTCCAGCCTTTGACCCAGTTCTGAAGGGTCAACACTAAACCGTATCCCTAAGCACCAGGTCCACAGGCTGCTTGAATGTCCCCAGGGATGGTGACTCCACCACTGCCCTGTGCAGACCATTCCTATGTTTGAGAACCCTTTTGCCCATCTTCGGCTACATTTTTTAGGAGACAGTCATCAAGGAAAGAGCCACCTCAGCCTTCCCGCATGTTTGGCCAGAAATTCCTCTGCTACAAATCCTTCTCCTGCTGTCAGCTGTTTAGGGGCCAGAACAAGTGATTTATCCTTGCTACCTTACTTTCTCCATCTCTATAATGAGGACAAACACACTTGCCTGTGCTATATGGTTTCTGTGACAATTCATTAGTTAATGTCTGTGAAGTGCTTTGAAGATGTTGAGCAATATTACTGACTAATTTTTCTGTACCCAGTCAACCTCCTGTCCACCTATCCCCATGCTCTACAGAAGAACCCCAACTGTGCTAAAAGGGAAGAGTTATCACAGCTTGTCCTGATGCAGCCAACTTAGACAAAGATTAAGAAAAAAGGAGAGGAGTAATTGATTCTTTTTCAGACTGATTTGGATTCTAGTGGTGATTAAAGCACGAATTTTGCTACATATGTGTTTCCACATGAAACCATCTCAGAATTAATGAGGTTCTTAATCTGTTTACCTAAACAGTATAGGCAGGAAAATTAGGAATGAAGTAATTTTCCAGACTCCTTGTTGTAATAATTTACACTTTATTTCTTCTTCCACAACTTACATCTGTGAAATCTGCTTTAAGAACAACACTGAGAAAAAAAATTGGAAGGGATAAGAGACAGCAAATTCAATTAGTATATTGGACCAATGGGCAGTAAATAGCCTCCACATGATATATTTTCATTCATATTCATAAAACAGAATTGTATTTTTCAGATGATCAAAGTATTGCTTTGATTATGTGTATTTTCAAGCAATGAAACCAATTTTCCTTTAAAACAGTGTTTGAAAACCAAAACATCAAGCAATCTGCTCTGTTTTCCCCCACCGGACCTGCCGTGCAGCACACGTACAGCAGGGTAGCGAGGAGAAGAAGCTGCCAGACAGCTTGGAAGTCATATCTCAAGAGATGAGAGAAGACTGTTAAAAGATAGAAAGGAAATGAGGGAAGATCTGAATGCCAGAACGAATACAGGATCTCTGTGTGTCACTGAAAACAAAGATGAGCAGAAGATCAGGGGAAGCAGCGTTCAGCCCATCAAGAAAAGCAAGGCAGGAAACCAAAGCCTGAAAATAATCAGATGAAAAAGAAGCAATGACAGATCCAAGCTATTTTTAAATAAAAAATAGGAAGAGGTAACAGTGCTAAGGTTATGAGGAAACTTGAAGAAATCAATGATGAATTTTCCTCCCTTGCTTGGCTCTCAAATCTGCCTGAAATGTTCAAGAAATGAGATTTACCAGTCCCAGAAAAAGGAAATACTGGGAGAAAGGAATAGGAGTGGCAAGAGCATGTGGTGCAGTTACTGCTGGGGTGTGGATGCGCTTGGACATGGTCTTCAGAGCAGGAAAGCAGCACAGAAAGGGAAAAGCGCAGCTGTGCTGTCACTTTGGGAGCAGGGACAGCTTTTGTTCTTAAGGCTGCCACATATCCTACTGTCCACAGCCCATCTCACTTGGACAATGAAATAAGATGTCACCTATGAAACTCAGTTTAAGGTCCTCCCGTTTTGGAGTTTGCTGTTAAGTTCCCCGTTTTAGAAGCAAGTCTAACAGCCAGCTTGCATGAACACCAAAGGCTCCAGCTAACCAGGGCAAACACAGCACAATTCCTTCTCCAATTCTGCTTTCTTCTAGACCAAATCTTCTACAAACAGTTTCAGCACCAGTGCCGTGGTGTTCAAGCCATGGGAGGCTGAGAAGGCTTAGCAAGCCTGGCTTCTAAGAGCTTCTGGACCTTCTCTCGCTTGGCTAAAACATCTACAGGTGCACCAAAGCTTCAAGACTCAAGAAAGACACAACCAAAAAGCAGCACCAGCAGCACCAGCTGCCTCTTCACAGTACTGTCATGCTTTCCTCCCTCTACTGGTAAAACAGCAGCTCCACAAGAAGCAAAGTCGTTGCTGCACCACAGACAACTCCTGAAGAACTGGAAAGCCGTAACAGAGCCATAACCAATATGAGTATATGTACCTAGAAACTGGAGGTGCTTGGCTTAACTTTCACTTCAACACACAGTACCACAAGAGGTAAGGAGCTCGGGGAGAGAGGTTAAAGCATGAAAATCGACACACTTCACACTTCTGTGCTACCTGCAAAACACTCTGCTTTTTTTCCCCTTCTCCTGTGTAAATTGAGAAAAAATATTTGACCATCACTATTAGTGTGACTGAGCTTGAGGGCATTAGGTTGACTCCTACATAAGGGTTCATATGCAGATAATTTAATAGAATCATAGAATGGTTTGGGACCTCCATAGAATGCAAGGGACCTCCGTAGAATGCAAGAGACCTACAAAGGCCAACCAGTCCAAACCCCGCTGTAGTCAGCAGGGACATACTCCACTAGAGATCAGGTTGTCCAGAGCCTTGTCAAGCCTGCCCTTGAATATCTGTAGGGACCGGGCCTCAGCCACCTCCCAGAGCAACATGTTCAAGTGCTCCACCACCCTCTTCATGGTGCAGAACTTGTTCCTAACATCCAATCCAGATATGCTCTTCTCTAATTTCAAACCATTGCCCCTCATCCTATCACTACAGGCCTTTGTAAACAGTCTCTCTCTCCATCCTTCTTACAGCCCCCTTCAGGTACATGAAGGATACTATTAGGTCTCCCTGCAGCCTTCATTCCTCAGCCTGTTTTCGTAGGAGAGGTGTTCCAACCCCCCTGATAATTCCTAGGCTTATCTACATTAAGCTACTGAAAAAAAACAACAAAGAAACAAACAAAAAAACCAAGATGAAATCCTAATTCTATCCATATATATTAAATCAGATTCTAATCTTTTCCTCAGCAATTTGATTTTTAGGAAATGATAAAGGAAGTATTTACAGTAAGAGTGCCTTTCAATAAATCATCATTAATTATACATGCACACTAAGTGCACCAAACAAGTTTGGGCAGACAATTAGGTAACTAATTACACTGACTCTGCAATTCCATTCTTCAGTGGTCCTACCTGCTCCCAGACTCACCTGATCATTTCTAGGGGGTTATTTACTTACACAATGGTTTCTTTGCTCCTAAGCACCAACTGTTGAAAATTTTCAAACAACTGCACTTCCATGCCTAATTAATCATGTAATTGCCATCATTATTTGGGCACCTTTTTGTTAATGTGTCCTTTGCAATGCTTCAGTTGTAAGGAAGGCATATGGGAGAATTGAGAAGGAAGTGTCACAGCCATGCATGATCTTGATCATGCATGACCAAGGTGCTCAGCTTGCACCCTCAGTTCTGACAGCAGCCCTACAAAATTAGGTTGTTCAGTAGCTCTCAGGGGGTTGCTGAGCACCCCTCAGGATCTGCCCCTTTACAACTCACCAGACACTGCAAATCACAACGGCTTCAAAGAAAGGAGAGCAAAGTACAGTCTATTGCTCAGCAGAGTGCACAGGCTTTGCTATTTACAACACCATAATTCCTCCTGGAGATTTGGAAAAAACTGGTATCGCCCCAACAAAGGCTCTTCCCTAGTTATATTCTGCCTGTGCCCTCCTAAACATCTCATGCTCAGCAGAACAAAGCCCACCTCATTCAGGCATGAGCATGTGTGGGCAGGGATCAGTATATACAGTAACAGCCACTCAGATGCAGACTGATCATGACTTCAGCACGGTTATGATCCTTTGGACAAATAATCTGTGGTTGCGTACAACCAGTATTTCACTGGTGCTGTCTCTTACACCATGTGTTACACATTTCTAAGCATATATATACATATATTGTGCACACAGGGAATACATACACCAAAAAAGAAAACTTATCCAAATGTCCTCCATATTTAAACCTGTTTCAAAGGTGAGAAGGAGATCTTAACTTCCATTTCTGCTCCACCGGTTCTCTTTTGTTCAAATCTCCAGCAAAGCTAAAAGGCAAAGTGCAAAATGAAGGAAAAAGCAACATCTGTCTTGGTGGCACTTCCAATTTAGATTGCTGACTCGAGAATTTCAAATCAGGTTTGAGAAATCATGACAGCTGTTTGTTGGTTTGCCATTACTCAAACGCCAGGCAAAAATTCTAAGTTTTTCCACCTCTAGGTTGAAACCTCACAGAAACTTCCCAGCACTAGGTTGAAAAAGTGGCTACTCCAGTGAAAAAGTAAAATGATGAACTCCTGTGTTATGCTTGCATTGGACACTGCTACAAATACACAAGATGACTTCTGATGTTAGGTGCACAAAATCTGAAGCTGTGAGTCAACATTAATGTCTTGTGGAGACAAAGTCAACAGTGGGCTTTCTTCAGAACTGAGGCATTTAGCAGCAGGGAAAAGGGCATGCTACCATTTTACTGCCTCTTTAGAGGAGCCAATGACTGTTTTCACCAGCCTCCATCTGCAAATTCCACCAAATGCAGTGTGATTTGCATGTGTCTGCATATGAGAGGAAATATTCGCCAAAGATTCAAAGAGCAGCATCTCAGCCTAATACCTAGAGGGCTTTTGTTCTAGCATTTGGGGCTCAGCTCTGCCTCACTTTGCAACAACTAAAAACTATTTCCTACAGTTTAACAGTTCATTCTCCCTGATGCACCCAATAAATGGAGCAGCTTCAAACCTTTTAAAAATATTAAAGCTTTTATGGCTAGGAGTGTGACAGCCTTGATTAATCCCATGCAGACAGCAAGAGTCAACGTGTGCAGCTATCTGCATTCAGGACTTTCAAAGTTCTGAGAGTTTTCTTTGATAAAGGTAAAGAAGCTTTGTAAAATATGGCTTGTGACATGCAGCACTGGAAGAGAATTTTAATGCTGCAGTTCACTAGAAATTAAAAAAATAAAAGGGGCTTGTCTGACTGAAAATCACTTCTTTGGTCTCATGATGAGCCAAAATGGTGTTGGTGGGTCTACCTGAGCATAGCTTAGTAGGTATCTTCCTAATTTTTCACTACAATTTGATGATCCTTCAATGCAAAAAAAAAATCTAAAATAAAATCTGCCTCCAGGGCTCTGAGGGGTCTGTTAGATGGTTGTCAAATAAAGAACACACAAAGTGAAAGCAGTAACATGTAATCCTTGCAATGACTCTTCAAAAGCATGGGAAAGGCTGAGGGAACTGGGGTTGCTCAGCCTGGAGGAGAGTCAGAGGAGAACTTATCACTCTACCTACAAGGACGTTGCAGCCAGGTGGGCGTCAGACTCTTCTCCCAGGCAACCTGTGAAAGGACAAGAGGGCATGGTCTGAAGCTGTGTCAAGGGAGGATATTAGGAAGCACTTCCTCATGGAAAGGGTGATTAGGCACTGAAATGTACTGCCTGGGAAGGTGGTGGAGTCACCATCCCTAGAGATCTTTAGGAAAAGATTGAATGTGGAACTTGGTGGCTTGGTTTAGCTGATGTTGTGGTGTTAGGTTATGGGCTGGACTTGATGATCTCAGAGGTCTTTTCCAGCCTCAATGATTCTGTGATTCTGTGTTGCAGCAGGCACCCAATGCTGCAGAACAGGATTAAGGCAGGTGGGATGGTTTTAACTAAGGTTAAAGTTAAGGTTAGAGGTTAACTAAGGTTAATCAGGCCAGCTTCCTGCACCAATGTCTGCTGTCAGCAGTTGTCTTTGGACCAACTGTAAGAAAATATACTTGGTCAACTCAGTTAAACACATGCCTGCCCCATCCTATTATTGGCAGAGGAAAGCAAGAAATTTTACTTTTGGAGTACAGCAAGGTTACTAACTTCCTCCAGCTGATACAAATCCTGAAAGTAGGAGGCTGCTCAGAATTAATTCACATCTAGTTACTCAAAGGCATCTCAGTCAAATTTTGGTGCTTGCTCTGTGGCTTTGTTCTGGGTAGCTAAAACAACAACAAATTATTCCATGGGTTTAAATTCAGAACTTAAAAAAGACAAATTAATTTTTAAGAGTAGGAGATACCTGTCTCAGAGAGACCACAGGGCAGGTTGCTATACTCCAGGTCCAGCTTGATGATGACGACAAATGGCAGAGGAAACCTTCTTGTTCACCCAAACAAAGATCATCCACTATCGTTTTCAAGTTTCCATAGCAATGTGATAGTCCAGCATAAGCACAGCTCAGGGGAGCAGGGAGAAACAATACAATTCAATTATCTCCATCATTTCAAATAGCTGATTGGGGTAGGGGGAAGCCTCAGGAAGCCATCCCATTTTCAAGAGAAGAGAAATAATCTCTTTATCTTTGGGTTTTTAATTCTGTCCAAGCTGGCCTAAATTAGGGAGTGACAATTTGCAAAGCAGGAGCATATTCTCTTCTTAAATCAGGTCTGGAAATGCTGTGAGATGAACTCTGATAAATCAGCCTGCAAGCCCTGGGAGCCAAAGCTGTGCAAAATTGTTTAATATGGTCAAATCCTTTAATCCTCATATCTGCTGATGCAGAAAACAGAATATTTCTGCCATTTATTACCAGAAACATTATTTTCAAGCCCCATGAATGTTGCCTTAAGATCGTATGCAGTAGGGACAGCAGAGTCCTGCATTTCCTGTGCTGGGCAATTTTGACTCTAATCCATTTGGGCACAAAACAATACACGTAAATGAAGAGCCGATGATTTTTTTCATCCTCACTGATTTATTTCAAGAACAGCTCTACACCTTTTCATCTCCTCCTTTACTATCTGTAAAGTTCAGGAACTTGAATGCCCTGAAAAAACTTAGGAATTGATCAGACCTGTAATGAAAAAGGATCTTTCTCTCCCTCCTGTAATACAGGAAAATAAAATATCGTTAACTCTGCAGGGCAAGATACTGAAGATTGATCAATCCCTCTCTTTTCACACCATCCCATAACACAGGAGCAAAGGGGTCAGTCAATAATTGCCAGTAAATTTGGAACAAATAAAAGGAAATACTCGTTCACACAACCAGCCTGAAGAATTTCCTATCACTGGAGGCCAGCAAGTCAAACGCTTCAGCTGCGTTTTAAAGAGACAAGAGGATTTTTGTGAGCAATGATTTCTGTGCCAGGAGGATGGGATAGAGGGCACAGCACCCAAGGGAGATAAGAGAGCAATAAGGTAATGATGATTACATTTCATGCTTCAAAGCACAAGACAACAGGAGTCAGGAAGGATGCCCACTCACTGGCCAGATGAGTTAGCTGTGGTTGCAGGTACGTCCTGCTCAGACTAAGCACTGTGCTTCACAAGGAGAACTTAACTTTGTGCCCAGAAGTCAACATCTTCAAGAATCACAGAATGTTAGGGGTTGGAATAGCCCTCTGGAGATTGTCTAGTCCTACCAGCCTTGCTAAAGCAGGATCACCCACAGCAGGTTGCACAGGGCAGAATCCAGGCAGGCTTTGAACAAATACAGTGCTCCACCACTCTCAATGTAAAGAAATTTCTGCTCATGTTTAGACAGAACTTCCTATGTTCAAGTTTGTGTCCATTATCTCTTCTCCTGTCACTGGGCACCACTGAAAAAAGCCTGACCCCAGCCTCCTGACACTTACCTTTAAGTATTTAAAGCATTGGTAAGATCTCCCTCAGTCTTTTTTTCTCCGGGCTACGAAGCCTCAAGTCCCTCAACCTATCTTCATACGGGAGATGTTTCAGTCCCATAATCACCTTTGTAGCCCTCTTCTGTACCATCTCAAGCAGATCCATGCCCTTCTTGAACTGGGAGGCCCAGAACTGGACACTGTACTCCAGAAGAGGTCTCACTAGGACAGAGTAGAGGTGGAGAACAGCCCTCAACCTTCTTGTCACACTCTTTCCCACTAATAAACAAAAGGTCCTCACAGCAACATCTCATTTTCCTGACACAGAAAATGGTTGGATGTTTTGGGGCTCACAGTGCTGCAAGGGTTAGGGGAGGGGGGCCTGTGAGGAGGTTTAGGGAAATACAGAAGTGCTGCCTCAAACTCCCACACCACTCCAACCAGGCTGTATCATCCCCACAGGCTGCTCCATGGGGCACATCCTGCACTCATGCCATAAGATGCTGCTTTGGAACCCTCTCCCAACACAGAGTGCAGGTCATAAATACCACCAGTGGGCACAGGTAACAAACCAGGCTCTACAGACAGCTTGTCATCAGCCAAGCTTCTCATTCTTTTGAGCAAGAACTACCTGAGAGGCAGCAGGGTTTGAGCTGCACCTTGCAGGGACGTGGCTCCTGAACTGGCCCATGGATCAACCTGCCACAGAAACAGGCACATTTTTGTGCTTTCCACTGTGCTAAAGCTGCTGGTGATAACGTGACATTTAATCCATCCTGAAACAGCAAGGGCTTTAATGCCTCTCAAAACTCCTCTCTCTGCTGCTGCTACTGGAAGGCAGCGAGTCCCTTCATCACAGATGTTTGGGTTGATCCTTGCAGGTGATCAAACAAAATCCTACAGCATAACTGTTTATTTGCTGTCAGCCAGCTCCGTATCAGCCTGGCCCATTAACAAGGCAGGCAGAGTCATTTGCTTCAGAGAGCAGAGCCGAGATAGGGGCATGCAGGAAGAGGGACATCATTTGTCCAGATGCAGCAAGGAAACCGATGACTAATTCATGAAAGTGCAATTGATTTTGATGAATCAATGCATTACAGAGGCCTGGGGAGGAGGGGGAGGCACCGGGCATTTTACAGGCTCAACTACAGGATCACACTTTGATCTGAGAAACAAAGACAACCTTCTTCTGTATCAGAAGGCAAGCCCTGAGTGGGGTCTTTTCAGCCAACAGACAAATATCCCCTGTCCCTACACTTCCAAGGCCCAGATGCTGTAAATTCCACTCCCATGGGCAGCATCGTTCAACTCTGTTGAAACTCCCAATTTTAAGGAATTTTGCCATTGACCGATTTAGAATCTGCCCTCCAACTGGCACCAAAATCAGTTTTGATGGGAAAAAAATCCACGCAAATCAGTAAAAGTAATGTTAGATGTTAAGATATTCCCATCTCTAAATTGTGAGACTTTTAAACAATCTGTCTCAGAAGCAAGCTCTGTGTGTTTCAGAGAAGTGTGATCAATAGGGCAAAAGAGTGGATTCTGCACCTTGAATCTCCTCTGCTGAGACCTCACCTCCAATACCGCATCCAGTTCTGGTGTCCCCAGCATAAGAAGGACACAGAGCTGTTGGACTGAGTCCAGAGGAGTACCACAAAGATGATCCAAGGGCTGGAGCACCTCTGCTATGAGAATAGGCTGAGGATGATGGGGTTGTTCAGCCTGGAAAAGAGAAGACTCTGGGGGCACCTTAGAGCTGCCTTCCAATAGCTGAAGAGATCCTATAGGAAGGCTGCAGAGGGACTTTTCACGAGGCTATCTAGAGACAGAATAAGGGGGAATGGTTTGAAGCAGAAGGAGAAGATTCAAACTGGATCTTAGGAAGAAGTTTTTCAGTAGGAGGGTGGTGAGACTCTGGAATAGGCCGCCAAAGGAGGTTGTGGCTGTCTCCTCTCTGTGGGTGTTGAAGGCCAGGTTGGATGAGGCCTTGAGCAGCTGAGTCTAGTTGAGAGGTGTCCCTGCTCATGGCAGGGAGGTTGGAGCAGATGATCTCTGAAGTCCTTTCCAACCTAAGACTGTGACTTTATGAATCCTCTGGAAAAGATAATTACACATTTCTATTTCAAAGGGGAAGAAAAGATACATGAGAAATGCTCCCACTTAGGTAAAAAGGAACAAGAAAACCTTTCGCTTTCCCCATACTTCTACTAGGGGTAAGTGGGAAAGCAAATACATTACTAGCCTCACATTTCAATCACTCCTCACCCATCAAAATTCATAATAAACACTTCCTAGCTGTCCTATTTTTGTGGGGTTTTTTTGTTTGTTTGCTTGTTTTACAGAGCATGAACAAAACTGAAACTCTGCTGAGACTCTGCCTGGTTAAAGCTAATTCAAAATCACTTCTCTATTGGGACAGAACATCAGGATATGGGAAGTTTATGGCAGGTGACTGACTCCAAGGTTTAACATCTGCTGTCAGGCAGAAATGCACCTTCATAAACACACTCTAAGGCTAGCAAATTGCTCCCTGATTCCTATTCCCCAGGCACCATCGTGAAAGCAAAACTACTTCTGTTTTTTCCTCACATTCACAGTAAAAAGTATTGAAAGTAGGAGTGAACAAACTCTGACTCTCTGCTTTATATCTTCTATTGAGCCGACCACATGGACAATCATTAGCTTTGACCTTTTGGAGGAGAGAATAGAAGGCGAGGTGGATTTATCAAAGAAGGTGTTTTACTCCAAGCCTTAATTCTTTGGGTCACTGAATGGATTTTCATGACCCAACAAGGCTTTCAAGTATCTGTAGCACTTAAAAAATGCTCACTTTGACTGGAGGTGAGAGCAAGAGTTCTACGCAGGCCTGGAGAGCATCTTCTCCTCTTGAGAAGGACAATGAGGTCAAGGAAGAAAATCAATCCTGCTCTAAAGCATAATGATGACTTCAACTAAGACAGACGGCTGAGCAACTGAGAGCATGTATTTCAAACCCTGCCCTTTGATATCTCCTGATTATTTAACCTGGAGATTTGAAGGAAAGAAGTCAGAGACCACCTACATGCAATAAAAAGAAATAATTATTTTCTTATTCCCAGGCACATCAAACCCTCACAGAAGGCTAAGGGACACAGCATGGGTCAGAAACCATATTGGCAAATTCCTGTTTCTGAAGTGTGCTTCAGGAGAGGCTTAGAAATGAACACTCTGTGTCTAACTCCTACCCTCTTAGGGCCACTTCTTATTTATTTTTAAATAAAATACACATTACCAAGATTTAAAATGTTCATCAGGCACCAAAATATGTTGCTCACTGCAAGGAAGTGGTCTGGATCATTCCAAATGTGAAAATGAAATGTCCAGATAATTTCTTTCCTAGTAGTGCTCATCAGACTGATGATTTCAGTGGTGGCTCTTTCCCTCCCCACTTCATGCAGTGAAAACTACAGGGACTCCCCAGAACACAAATCAGAGGCACAGCCTTGCTGGGTGAGCAGCAAGGGTTCACAGCTACAGTGCCACTCTCCCAGAGGTACTGCTCCAGTGTCAGTTCACCCTGCCGAGCTCTCAGGTGTCCTTCCTCTTGGCATGCCAGCAGCAGGTAATCTTTGAGGACACACTGAATGCTGGTCACTCTCTGATGCTGCAGTTTCCTACTTGACCTTTACAATTAACACACATACTGTGAACTGACAGGCAACTGTTGCCTGCAGTCACTGATTTGCAAAGCAAGATGTCCAAAGCATATTTTCCTCTAACTGAAAAGTCTAAAATCCATGCATAAACCACCTGAAATTGGAGCTGACAAAGAAAACAGAACAGCACTGAACCCTGATGTGACAGGCGGAAGTAACCAGAGCAAATCACTGAAAGATGGCCTGAAATTCAGTCCATCTGCCTGATCAGGGGACAGGGATTGCTCTTCAAGCCTTGCATAAACTCAGGGATGAGTGAGAGCCAAGTGTATTTCTCCTCAGCCCAGCCACATCTTAAACAGAGCAAGAGCCTACCCTGCCTAGCAGCCAGCATACCTGAACCCAGACTGGAAATGGAGAACATCATGTTGAAGGAGGTAAATTTAATTCTTCCTCATGACAGGATCCATGGTCTGAGTGAACAACCACATTAGTGTGAATGTCCAGTGCTGCAGCTGGCATAGTGGTGGGAGAAAACAGAATGATGGTGAAAAATAGAGAAGGTGTTGAGAAAGAGTGGGAAGAAGTAAGAGAAGTGAATCATCTTTCTAGAAAATTAAAAACACCATCACCAGAATGAGTTTCAGCCTTGGTGGGTATTGTGTAGAGGAAATGGTGTGGCCCACCAATATCCCTGGAGATATTCAAGTTGAGGCTCGACAGGGCTCTGGGCAATCTTGTCTAGTGGAAGATGTCCCTGTTTATTGCAGAAGGGGTTGGACTAGATGACCCTGGAGGTCCCTTCCAACCCAGACCATTCTATGATTCTACTCAATTCCACACTTGCCATGCTGCTTCCCAGAGATGGCTGTTGTGTCCCAGTCTCCTGTCCCCACTTGTATTTAATAATCCAGATAAATCCAGATCCCACCTCTGTCTAGGACCAACCTGCTTTGCTTTCCCTCTCGTATTTCTCTACTGCAGTCCCTGCCCTGGCTTCCCTGCACGGCTGAACCAGGCAATGAAAAGGAAGAAGCCAGCACCCCTCTGCATGGGAGGAGCAGGGACAGGCACTGAGTGACAGACAAGATGCACAAACATAACTCACTGCTGTGAAAGCAATTAATGGCACTCCTGAAACATTTTTCTCTATAAGAGACATTCAAATTCAGCCAATCTGTCACAATCCTCCATTTGTCATTGTCATTTTTACCATTGTCACGTTACATGATGCTATTAAACAGACAGGAGCAAGTTGTGTGAACAACTGAAATAAGCATAAGTTGATAAAATAAATTAGCTCCCAAATTTGTATACAGAGATATTAAGGGGGGAAAAAAAAAGAAAAATTATGTCAAGGTTGAAAGAATTAGGAATTGAATTTTAACCAGCCCACATGTTTATGGCTGATTTCCTGATGAATATTTTATTTTTAATAACCTTCCTATCACATTCACTAAAAGGTCTTACCAAAGATGGATCCGTAAACAAATCTGAGAGGGGAAAAAAGGCTTCTCTGAAACATGAAACACTTTCAAAGCTCAAACTCCCTCGAGAGTAGGAGTCAAAAGGAACAAAGACAGCTCTTAGCATGAAAAGGGAAGACACGGTATGACTAAGTAAAAGGGCGGTATTTGATAGGTACAAATTGGATGTGTTTCCTGCTTCATTCCTGCTGCTTAAAAATGTCTCTATGTAGATTTGCCATGACGAACATCTCTTATGGCATGGGCAGGGGCTCAGAATTGGGCCTAACTCTGAAACCAAACCTTACCACGCTTTCTTCAGAGCCAAGACATAGTGGAGGGCTGGAGACAAGCCATGAAGACCATCACCAGCAGTGAGCAGCGTTCACAGCACCATAGGGTGCAATGTGCTGGTAGTCAAGAAGTCTCCCACAAACACTTTTATTTCATCAAAAGATAATCTTCAGTTTCACCTTCAAAAAGGGTAGGTAATTATAAATGCACTTCTTTTACTCAAATATTTTAAGCAAGTAATTGTTGCCCATGGGAGAGAGTTTAATTATTTCTGATGAAAAGCCAAGACACAGAATCAGAAGAACATGACAGGAAGAGCGTGGAAAATGTGTTCCAGTGCTTAATTGTGTGGCTATCTTGCCTTTTCATCCTGAAAAACCAAGCATTGATTTTTTTTTTTCCCTCCCAATTGATTTCACACAATCTTCAGTTTAGTAATACAAAGCGTATTCAAGTGGAAAAGGATCACATCTCCCTGGGCCAGGGCATCTCTGATTTCCCATCATGAATAGGCAAATCACACGTAGGTCTCTGGGTAGCTCAGCACTGGGATGGCTGGGTCTTGTCTGTGTGACATTGGGTGAACAAAGAAGCCACCTCTTGTCCTCCCCCACACCATGTGCTCAGATGAACAACAGACGCGACAGCCTATACAAACCAAAATTCCAACGGTTTATGAGCTTTCCTAAGCAGTGAGTGCAGAGTGAGGCAACTAGACGTTCAGGAGACAGCAGCCCACCTCTAAGCGGACAGGAACACAGTCCAGAGGATGCACAGCTCCACTGACTTCTAGGGAATATCTTGCCCACAAAAGACTGATTCTTCTGATTTGATGCCAACTGGAACTTGCCATGTGACCTGGAGCACACAGGTTTAAAAATAATTAACTATTACAATCACTTCCCTCTTCCTTTCATTTCTTACTCAGCAGCATGCCAAAAAAAAAAAGAATGTTATTTCCAGAGAAGGGCACTGCTTGGTTTCTGCTATCTAACCAAAAATATTTTGAATCCATTGCTCAGGTGGCTGATTCATGGGCAACAAAGACTTTTCTACTGAATCTCCTCGATACGGCAGGTTTACCACACACTTGGAACTTATTCATGATGCATGATTTAAGGGCTGATTCTGCATTTATACATTAATGATGTATATACAGAGGGCTGCAGGTATAGAACTGGCAGGACAAAGTCAGCCTGTGTGAATGGGTGCACATGATAGGAGATTATGGGAAGTGAATGCGGTAGCAGGTTGGACTTGAAAAGAAAAAAGATCAAACACAAGACAAGGAAAATACATCTCGGCACTCTCCCTTACATAGGCATGAACTGGGAAACAGCACGTTTTGCAAATGTCCCCATAGCAGCCATGAAAATAATGCAGAGAAAGCAAGTGTCACATATCCTCCCACAATTCCACATTGTCCTCCTCCAAAGAGACATTCCAACACGATGTCTTTCACTTGTGCTTCCTTCCATTAGATTTGGAAAGGATTTTCACCTCCTCTGTAAGAAAACAGTGAAACTAGGAAACTGTGGTTGTAGATTGTGCATGACAAAAGGCTCTACCAGAACGCATCCTGGCACCGATGCTGTTTGCTCCAGGACAGCCCATGTGGCACAGAGGAGCATGATGGAACCCTGAGGGTGCAGCAGTGCCATGGCTGCTGACCCCAGGATAAGGTGGCAGAAGCAGAGTGGAGGCAGGAGCTACTTCAAGAGGAGTGTGAGGCTGGCCCTGACCACCATCAGCTCTACCTTCCACCAGCATAAACCTTTCCTCTTAACTACAACAGGAGTTAACCCCTTTCCTTTCTATGGGAAAATGCCTAAAACAAAGTGGAGACTAGCACAGAGGAGCAGCAAATAAAACCTGCGAAGTACACTTGTGACAAGCCTGGGTCAGTGATAAATGCTTCAAATTGCTTGGAAATTACAGCATGGTACACATCCTGCCTCTAAAGAGCCATTCAAACTCAGGGAAGCACCAGCTCTTCAGGGAGGGAACAGGAGCAAAGCCAGGAGTCTTAAGGAGCCATTTGCACATCATAAATTACTAAGGGAGAACAATTCACCAGCACTTCCAGACCGATTCGAGTAGCCCATCCTTAATGAAAATGAGGGTAAAAAATGCAGCAGCTCTCTAAGAACAACTGTGTATCTTCCTAGAGTAAACCCAGGCTGAATGGCTTAGTCTTCACCCCTGTGGTCACAAAACCTACAGTGGGATTCATTTCGGTGGGTTTGTTCATCTTCTTATCAAAGCTGATACCTGACTTGTGAGCTCTCTCGCCGCTCAGCAGATCATTCCACTTAATGAAGTATCTGGATAAATACTCCCAACCTGCTGATGAAAAGAGCTGTGGGAGCACAAAGCACGGCGTGCAGGAGCTGTTGTTTCCTCATCCTGCAAAACCTGTGTGTTCATTAGCACCCGGCCCCTCAGCAGAGAACAAGAGGAGCTCGCTCACTTCTCTCTCAACAGCCATCTGCAACTAAAAATAACATTTCCAGGGCTTTGATGGTCTCTTTGAACTAACAATTGCCCAGAACTGTTATTTCCATTTATCTCTACCCCTTCCAAAAAAAAATCATTCTCAAGCTTCCTGAACATAAGTCTAATTTAATGAGGCACCTGTTCCACAGAAAACCCTAAACCCTTCACAATCACACAAAGAGGTTCTGCAACCTGACAGAACTAACCCCAAAATAATATTGTTAGCCTGCATACGATCGCTGGCTTCCCCTAAATTTAAGTGTTTCTTTTTTTCCCGTTGTGGTTGTTTTTTCTTCCACTTTCCCAAATCCTTCAGATGTCACATCACAGTGCTCATCAGCTGGGAAGCAGCACAGAAAGCACAGAACATGCATGAATAAACTCTCTGTGAGAAGAAAAATTCAGTTACAAGACCTGGAAGCTGCAATTGCTAAGTATAAGGCCTTGCACTTCCTCCTCTTCCTCTTCATGCCTTTTGTCATCTGCATGATTTACCACCCAGTTTGCATTTTGTGTAGCTTTATGGCATAACAAATCCAGGCTACAACTATTTGCTTCTTGACTTCAGAGAAATACAGAGTACAGGTGAAAGATCAGTACATCATTTCGACCATCCACCTGCCAATAGAAGATTATTTTTCACAGTGTACATTTTAATACTTCCTCCCGTCTGACTATCAAATGTCCTAAGAGTCATGATTCATGCTGTTGCATCCTCTGCATTATGATGAAATGCTGTCAAATACAACCCAAATGTATATTTATTTGTATTATGGGTGCACTCCATTCCAAACTTTGGTCTAATTTGTTTCCTTTTATTGTTCTCTTGGTCTATTATTTCCATGCTAGCTCTGCCTTCCCAACCAGCTCTCCTAAGCTATCCATACCCCTGTATTCTTGTCTTCAAGGAGAAGGCATGTTGTTATCTTTTTTTGCCCACATTCCTTATTTCTCCTTATTTCTCTCTTCTTTTTTAATCTGCAAATCTCAAACTGAGATCATTAATTTGCACACTTACTCCCTCTCCCAGGTCATTAATGAAGAGGTTAAATAAAACTGGACCTAACACCTCTTCCAGAAAACCCCATTAAGGTACCTCTCCTGCCTGCAGTACTTGGCTATCCATCATCCAGCTTCTGTTGCACAGTCTCTCAGCCATGCTTCATGTTGCAAGCCTCACTAAACTAATTTGTCAAATAGATTTCTTGAAATGTGATATCAGATGCTTTGGAAAAATCCAAATTTATGATATTAACTGCATTACCTGCTGCCAAAAGAGATGGTGATTCTGTTTTAAACCGCAGTGCGCTTTCTTAGAGGGATTTACTCTTTATAAACCTCTATTCTTTACTGTACTTAGCTTCTAACACCAGTGATTTTAGCTCCATTTATTTTACTGATGATAGAAGATATTTTTCAAATGGAACTGCCAGAATCACTTTACATACTGTTTTCAAACTGATAGTCTATTAGCTTTTCACCAGGTAACCCACGGCTCCTCCAATTTTATCAGCTCTGCTTTTACAATAATCTGCCCATTTGGTTTACCCAGTGACTGCTAATTAAATCCCTGCAGGTGAAGTTCATTCCTCCGCTGAAGACCAATCTAAGTGTGTTTAGCTCCGAAGTTGTGTTTTGAATAGGAGAAAAGGCTGTCTTATTACACTAAAGGACAGAAGAAACAAGAGGAAATAAAAGAGCCAAGGCAGCCAGTGGAGGATCTAGGGCTGCTGTAGGCCAAGTAACCCAACCAAAGTATGCTGTCTTACACCCTTCAGTTACAAAAAATACTTAACGCCAACTTAGACCTACTCTCACACTTTTAGCACTCCCCTAGATACTCTCCATCACTTTAGACACACAGACATCCCTTGGCTTGCCCTGACCACTGCTTCAGAAGGTGCTAATTACATTGAGGTTTGTAACATTGCACCTCTAAAGGTCAGACAAGCTCACCAGTCCTGCCATTGCTGCTCTGCCGCACTCACCAGTTTAGTGAATGGAGCCCTGCAACTCCACAGTATCTGGCCCTTCTGAGCTGCAAAGATTCAAGGACTTTCACCATGCTCCTCCCTACCCTTCATCACTTACATCCACATATATTGCCTGTAGCCTTTTTAGTACATTCTTGGATGCCATATTACATACACAGTTCCCCTTCACAGCTATTGGGCAAAATAATGCCTCATCAAAACCAAATGGTTATTGGTACTAATTTTCTGGAGCCACAATCTAATCTTTCTCATCATTACAGAAATGATTATAATATATTTTAGCACCTTAGGCACTTGAATGACTATTTAAATAGTCCCTTTGTTTATTAGAGGCCTGCTCTCTTTCTTGAACTTTCTTCTCCTTTATTATTTCTAAGTAAGGTTCTTTTTCTTCTTTTTGCTGACTTGTCCAGCTTATCTTTGTCCTCCAGGTTGCTCAGCCTGGAGAAGAGGAGGCTCAGGGGTGACCTCATTGCTGTCTACAACTACCTGAAAGGAAGTTGTAGCCAGGTGAGGGATGGTCTCTTCTCCCAGGCATCCAGTGACAGAACAAGAGGCCACAGTCTCAAACGGCACAAGAAAGGTTTAGGCTGTATGTCAGGAAGAAGTTCTTCACAGAAAGAATGATTTGCATTGGAATGAGCTGCCTAGGGAGGTGGTGAAGTCACCATCCATGAATGTGTTTGAAAGGAGGCTGGATGAAACACTTAGTGCCATGGTTTAGTTAATTAGAAGGGTTAGGTGATAGGTTGGACTCATGATTTCAAAGGTCTCTTCCAACCTGGCTAACTCTGTGATTCCTCTTCCATTGCTTTGGCTGTTCCAACACACACTTTTAGTCTCAGTCTCTGAGAAGCTCCTCTTTAAGGCACAGCAATCATTGACTGTTCCAGATATCCCTTCCTGCCACTGTACCTCCTAAAACTTTCTTAATTCTTAAAAATATGGTTTCCTGAACCCTTTGTACTGCTGCTTTCTGTAAAGCTAATATATTGCTTCTTTTATCTCTGGTTTTAATTTTCCTTTCTATTGTGTGAGTGTATTTGTGGTTGAGCAAACTCATCTTGCACAATTTCCCAGCTGTATCTACAAAGGTGCTGAACTTGATAGAGACACAGCCCAGTCCGTGGTCATTACTAGCCCATTAGCTTATAACTGACCACCTTCTCCTTCCTCTGAGCCTTTCCTGCCTGGTCCACCCATTTTTAGATGGATAAACAGGATGAAGCATATAGCAAACCTCATCTCATTTCCATTCAGTGTGGAAAGACCTAGCAAACTAGTTATCAGCCTATAATAGAATTAAACACAAACACATTTAATGCAGACTAAAAAGAACTGAGCAAGAACATAGTGGAAAGGGTAAAGCAAAAGCACAAAGGCCAGAATTACAGAAGTACCTAGAAGTACCTAACCAAGGCAGCTAGAATTTGTACTGATGGTTTTTCTAAGCAGCACATAAACTTCTTCTTAGTACCAATTTTTCTTTGGAAGCGTGGAGCTTCATTTTTGTCTGCTGTGCAATGGAGAAAATGAATGAAGTAAAAACTTCAGAATGAGAGGACAGTTATGTAGATCATAACAGCTAATGACCAACACATACTTTAGGGATGTGGAAGCTGTGGGAAGATCTCTTTATTTTGTGAGGAAAATATGTGATGGTTGTTTAAAGCTAAAGTGTGTTCTCTGGCTGGTTACAGTCTTGTTAGCTGTCATTCTGACATGCAGATTAATAATTGCCATAATTCTTCTGGTGGGAGGCTTAGATTTACATTTGTGGACCCTTACGGACATTTTGGCATCAGCTTGAATAAATTCACAGCCTCTGTTCTGCCTCACAGTGCTTTGCATCCATCAGTATGGCCAGTTCATCCCCTCCCCTCCTAGCTTCAAGGACACGATTCTAGCTTCTCGACCTTGATTTACTACCTCAAGTATCTTCTTGAGCAGGGGTCCCCCATCACTGTGCCGATGTGCTAATGGAGACTATCAACTTCACACAAATCTGCACATAGTTTGTGATTCCAAAACACTCCAACAGAGTCAGTTTAGCCAATACAGATTTACTGCTTTCTAAGGGCAAGCCACACCCCTCCATGTCCAGCAGGCACTGTCCTCCCCTCTAGCAATTGCTGGTGGTAATTAACATCTACACCCCCTGAGACACTGGGATGCAATGGATGAGCATTCCCCTGCTGATCACACTTGGGTTTTACCACAGGGGTTACTCTCAACAGCTCAGCACAGCTCTGCAAGTGAGAAACAACATCCCACACTGACCTTCCTCCAAGTCATAACCTGGCCCAGGACCTCCAGAGATTCTGGCAGAATCTAAAGCTCTGACAGGTACTGCTGGACTGGCCACGTTTGCTTGTCTCACAGCTAAATGTATGATACACCTGCAGAAAAAGTCACACCCCATTTTGTGTGCAGACACTGCATGCAGATGAGTTCCTTCCTTGGACAGGAGCTACAGTTTATTTCACAGCCCAGGAGAAGCAGAGGCTACCTGGCAGTGTGGATTTAAGTTATCACGTCCACAAGGGTTTACAGATGTGTCTAGAGAAGGGCCACAAGGGTGATCAGAGGGCTAGACCACCTCTCCTATGGAGACAGACTGAGAGAGCTGGGGCTGTTCAGTCTGAAGAAGAGAAAGCTCCCAATAAACCTTAAAGCAGCCTTTCAGTATCTGAAGGAGGCCTAGAAGAAAGATGCTGAGGGACTTTTTAGGGTGTCAGTTAGTAATAAGACTGGGGAGAATAGAGCAAAACTAGAAGTGGATAGATTCAGATTAAATATTAGGAAGAAGTTCTTCACCATGAGGGTGGTAAGACACTGGAACAGGATGCCCAGGGAGGTGATAGAAGCCTCATCCCTAGAGGTTGTGGCTCTGAGCAACATGATTTAGTGTGAGGTGTCCCTGCCCATGGCAGGGGGATTGGAGCTAGATGATCCTTGAAGTCCCTTCCAACCCTGTTGATTGTATGTGGGGGGGAGGAGGCAGGACCCCTCAGACCTCATGCACTCCACTCCTGGTGGTTTCTCAAGGTAGGCTATTTTGTAGCTACAAACTGAATTACTGTCAATATCCAAAAGCAAGAGAATTTAGCCAGAACACAAATAACCTTTTGCCCTTCATTTGTTCTTCAATTTTACACTCCTCCTTCACTCGCCTGGAAGTCCCTCAATAAATAATAAACTCACAGTGCCACAACAGATCTGCATGTTTCCTTCCCTACCAATGACACTGAGTGCTCTTAAGAATCTCATTTTTGTCCAGCAGTCATTCTGAGCAGTGATTTTATTCTCTTCTTCTGTCCTAACTCCTCCCAACACAATTGGAACAGAAGCAGTTTTCACATTCTATTAATTTGGTATTGTTTAATGACATTGCTTTTTGTGAAAAGCTGTTATGCAGAGCTAAGATGCAAAGTCTCATTTCTATTTGGTTTTAGAGCTTTCCAGCTTCATCTTAAGAATACATGACAGAAAAGTATAAAGCACAAACAAGCTTTTCCAGCAAATTCTCTTCAGGCACTATGAAAAAGAAAAGGAACATCCAAGAAATATTAATTCTTTCAGGTCACCATCTGTGCCTGGAAGGCCTCTTCACATAACTGTTCTCTTATTCCTCTTAGCACAGGAGGTTGATGATATCTCTGAGAGGAGAATTTAATACCTCTCAATATGTAAAACATATTGTTCTAGGAGTTTGGCTTCTTCTGAAAGATGGAAGAGAAATACGTCTGTGATGACTCACTGATTTACATAGATCTGTGGGGTGTTCAGATGATACAGTGACCACTCAGATGTGGATATTACGACAAATTAATATAAGACTTGTGTTTAATTGCCTTAGGAACAGCTACTTATATTTATACCTTCTCTATTTTTATTCTGGGATGGCTCAAACATTTGTGAAAAGAAGATGCTGCCTGATGAGTCACCAAAACCAAGAGGTTAAAAGCAGATTTAAAAAGAGCAGAGGAAGAAATTGCTCTTTCTTGTAGCAGTTGTCTACTGGGTAATAAACGCTGCAGAATTTATGCCATTTTGGAAAAAAATACTGCAGAAAACAAAACATTGCAGGTTTAAGTATCTTAATTATGGAAATTTCATATTCAATGAACTCTTGCCAAAATAAACTGTGCATATTATCTAAAAAGCAAATGTTAATTAAAACTGTATCTTGATAGCCTTCCTGGCTCACAAGGCATCCTGCACGTGTGAGATTAACCAAGGTACTTTAGCTGCAATCAGTCCTCCAGCAACCGGCTTCATTTCGCTGATGTATGTAGGACCAAAAGAAGTCACTGTGCACTGCTGGCCCTTAGCAGCACCTCATCTTTTTGTCTGTAACATTTGGAATCTGAAGTGCATATTTCATGAACTCTATTACATCTGAGAATGGTTTCACACAAAACTCTACAATAAACAAAAGAGTAAGTTCGAAACATTAATTAGCTGCTTAACACAAAGATATCCACTTATCATCACACCCAGTGCACATGATAATTAAAGCCATAAAGAAAAGAGGGTGCATTAATATGTCTATTCTTGGGAAGCTCTGAGGAGGGATGGCTATGGGTTACTGAACAGGCCAGCAAACTCTTATCCAGCTTTAAATGGGAATGAGAGAAGTCACTTATCTTCTTCCATTTTCATGAATTAAAGAATACCATTAATAAAACACAGGCCTGAGCAAGGAGAGGGATGGGCCACTGCCTGCATTCTCACCCTAGACTGTAGGAGAGGTTGAGTGCTGTGATCTCCACACATCTCTGTAGGTTTGTCTCTTCACAGAGATACATGAAAAGCAGATGTAATGGGGTGATGCAGAAAGCACAAGCACTGCTCCAGCAGCAGAATCCTGCAGCAATAACAATGCAGGCACATAGGCTTGTTATGGTACATAAACATGCATCCAAGGATGCTGGAAACACCTTTGCAGCCTGAGATAAAACCTGATGAACCCTGACTGCTACAGCCACCCCAGCTAAGGCAATTAAGGAGGCACACGTGGTCTTTCTGATACAAAGTCACAAACCCATCATTCTCTCCACATCTGTGGCCTGGGATGGTGCCTCCTGACATAATGCACTTGAATGAGGCCTGAAAAGTGAGAGCTCAGCAGAAAGAGCAAGGATTGAGCCACTGAATCTGAGGGTGGGTCTAGTCTCCTTCATAAACTGTAGGGGACATCTGGCCAACCAGATTCTTACTTTAAGTGACCTGAGCAAGTGAGACATTCTCTTCTCCCAAGCGACCAGTGACAGAACAAGAGGACAGAGTCTCAAACTGCACCAGGGCAAGTTTAGACTGGATGTCAGGAAGAAGTTGTTCGCAGAAACAGTGATTGGCATTGGAATGGGCTGCCCAGGGAGGTGATGGAGCCCCCATCCCTGGAGGTGTTTAAAAGGAGACTGAATGTGGCACTTGGTTTAGAGCATCCTTGGTACCGTCTCAGTTCTGCCTGATCCATAAAAAAACGCCCAGTTAAAAGCATAACAAACACACATAATATCAAATGCTTCCCAGCCAACTTCTCCATCACTTGATTTTGGATAGCTTTTGAAGTTCACACACAATTACAGACTTCTGGAGCTCATCCACGGAGCTGATGACACACATCAGCGGCAGCCCTTCGCACCTGGCCAGGTTTTTTGCTCTGGGGTAAAACATTTTTTTTTTCTAACATGAATTAAAGCAGACTGTGTACAACAAACAGAATACTTCAGTACCAGGGTTATTCAAAGGTCAGAGCCCAGAGATTTTGTATGTCCAGTCTGTGGTCTTGGCAAGCCTGTCAGTAGTTAAGATTCCAAAGCAGGTATCTTCAGAGCTATTTTTCCATGTGGATTTCCATAAAGAACACTAATAAACTGCCCTGGAGGTCTAACCATGTTTTACAGCTATTTCCCAGGTGTTACTTTTCCCATGGCAGATGAAAAATACTTTAAAGCCACCTCTAAAAAGGATGCCATGAAGCTCATTTGTCTGGATGTACGGCAAATACTGGTTGAGCAGCTTATGAAACATTCAGCAAAGCCAGCAAGTTAGGCACCTGGGAACCCTGAGTGATTTTCCAAATTGCTTAACTGAAGCTTCAGGCATCTAAACACCTTTTAAACTCTGTTCTGGGGTGTCTTCAATGCTCAAAACACCTTCCCGAGACACAAAAATGCTTTCATTTCTGTTTTACAGAAGTACTGTAGTCAAAATCTCAGAGAAAGCTGTACCTTAACGGGTTCAAACAACAGTGTTCCTTGTTCTAGGGAAGTTTTCCAACCACTGCAGCTGGTCCAGAGCCTTTCTCAAGGACTGTGTTAAACTGACTGAGTGTCAGCTTATAAGAGAAATAGCAAGTTCAGAGCTTGAACTCATGGCTCCCATACGCCAATGACTTGCACAGCCACTGTCTCACAAAGCAGACTCTATTTTATGTGATCGCAAAAGATGTTCCTAAATCTTGCTTCTTCCCACGGTCATGGGATAGAATTTAGTCAGTAGCAAGCTATTTGGATTTCATACTTTAGGACATCAAACTATGAACAATGTTTTACAATTTTCTTCACTTAAGCTCATTAAAAGCTATATTTTAAAAGAGCATTATTCCCTGAAGTTATTTGACAGAGAAATCTGCAAACACCTTTCTCTCTTTGAGCTTTGGATCAACACTGAACACAGACACAAAATATTTCTTTGACACGTCACAGAACCACAAATCTGTCACTCAAACTTTAAGTGGCTAAAACACCACCTGAGACAAAGGGAACCTCACAAAATCACAGAATGTCAGGGGCTGGAAAGGACCTCAAAAGCTGATCCAGTCCAACTCCCCTGCAGAGCAGGATCACCTAGACTGGATCACACAGGAACACATCCAGGCAAGTTTTGAATATCTCCAGAGAAGGAGACTCCACAAGCCCCCTGGGCAGCCTGTTCCAGGGCTCTGTCACTCTCACTGTGGAAAAATTCCTCCTCATGTTTACATGGAACTTCCTATGCCTCCACTTCCACCCTTTGCCCCTTGTCCTGCTATCAGGTATCACCAAGCAGAGCTGGCTCCATCCTCCTGGCACTCATCCCTTACATATTTATAAACATGGATGAGGTCACCCCTCAGTCTCCTCCTCTCCAAGCTAAAGAACCTCAGCTCCCTCAGTTTCTCCTCCTAAAAGGGTTCCATTCCCTTCATCATCTTTGTGCCTCTGTACTGGACTCTCTCAAGCAGCTCTATTTGGTTAAGGGATGCTTTAGGAAAAACACATCCTAACACAGAATGTTTTACACTCCACTGAATCATTTCAGTTACTTTTTTTTTTTTCACATGCTTTTCCCACACTGGTACATGGCTGTGAACCGCAAAAGCATGAAGATACCTCTGCCTCTACAATGAGTCTTAGGTTGCCTTCACTGTCTGTCCCACACCAGTGCCCTGCCAGACTGCCCTTGTGGAAGGACCCACTCCAATTCTTCAGGCCAGCACAATCCTTGCGATGCTGAGAGTATTTTCAAACCCAACAGCAGTGGCATTTGCTGCTGCAGGCAACTGAGAAGGAGCCATATCATTCCTATTAGACTAAAAAGCACCAAGATCTTGTGAAGTTGCAGCAATATTGTTGGCAGATTTAAACCACCAGCATAAAAGTTTGCAGCCTGAGAAGGACTGACATGGCTCTGTACATCACTCTTTATTATGCTGCTGATGGTAATTTCTATCTGCATCAGGAGTGCAAGTCTTACAGACCCACAGCAGCAACACGACACAGAAAAGCATAGGACAGGATATTTTAGAGAGGACAGGGACATGAAGCTTGATTTTGCTTGGTCCAGGGACAGTGCGCTGGGATGAGACTGAAGAAGCCAGGATCTGACTGCTCTCATCTCAGTTTGACTTATATAAGATCATTCCTTTCTCTCTTCTTTCTCCTAATCTCATTTTTGTCCACCTTACCTGCTCAGATTGGGGACAGGCTGGTATATCAGTGAGCTGCTGCAGTGGTTGTAGAGATCATTGAGGGTCCCGGTTTTGGATGGACATCACAGACTTTTCTGTAACAAGCACCAATGTACAACTACATCATTAATTCCCACGAATTCCTAGCAGGCACACAGGCCACTGGTGTGGCAATGCATCTACTTGGACCTCTAACTGGCTACCTGAGTGTTACTGGAATTCCTGTGCTTTACAACTTTCCCTTGGCAGAGGTGGCTCATCAAAAACAAGCGTTTGTTACTACAGGTTTGAAACAGAGACTAGCAGGTGCCCAAGACTGCCATAAAGAAAGGAAAAGAGAAGCAAGAAGATGGAGATACATTTTGGTTTGCTTGAAGAAGGACAGTGGACTTACCAAACCCTGCTTGGACCTGCTGCCTGTGGGCTGGCTTCAAGCATAGCCTCTCATTTCCACACACAGTCTGTGCTGGTCTGACAGGCAATTAGAGGAGAGTTGTGATCTATTTGGCCATTGCCGCATCCTCAGGGACTGATACTGGGTCCAACACTGTTTAATATCTCTTAATAATATGACTTAATAATAAGTGATCTGAATGATGGGAACAAGTGTACCCTGATGAAGTGTGCTGAAGATACCAAGCTGAGCGGGGCAGTGGTCACCCTGCAGGGAAACCTGGATAAGCTGGAAGAGTTGGTTAACAAGAACTTTAGGAAGTTCAACAAGGACAAGTAGAAGGTATTGCACCTGGGAAAATATAATCCAGGAGTGCAGCACTGGCTGGGGAGCCAGCTGGGAAGCAGCTTTGTGGAAAGAGACTTGGGCATCCTGCTGGTGGACTACATGCTGCTGCGGCAAAGAGATACAACACAGTTGTGGGTTCCATCAACAAGAGGGATAAGAAGTCACTGTCGCACTTCACTCAGGGCTTGCCAGGCCACATTTGGAATTCTGTGTTCAGTTTTGGTTCCTGCTATACAAAAAAAAAATGTGGACAGGCTGCAGAGGGTCTAGAGAAAGGCCACAAAAATGATCCAAGCACTGGGAAGCTGCCAGATGAAGAAAGGCTGAGAGAACTGGGTTTGTTTAGCCTTGAGAAAAAGAAGGCCACATTCCAGTATTTAAAGAGTGGGTAAGGGGCACAAGTTACTCTCAAGGAGATTCCAGTTGGACACAAGAGGATAATTTTTCACAATAAGATCAGTCTGCCCTTGGAATAATCTCCCTAGGGAAATGGTGGAGTCCTGAACAGGTGATACCTTTCAAGGCTCATCTGCACAGGGTGCTGGGCCATCTTGTCTACACTGCATTTTCACCAAGAAAGGTTGGACCAAGTGAACCTTGAGGTCCCTTCCAGCCTGGCATTTTATGATTCTATAACACTCTTCCTTCTGGAAAACATGGACAGGCTGTGCAGTACAAACCAGCCATGTGAGGAAAGCTAACAAAACAGTCCACATCTCAAAAAGAATCCCAGAAGTTCAAGCTCAGCCAGAAGCCCCTTTGGATAGCACTTTCACACTGGTGCTCCCAGGATTATACTTCATCCCAACCTTATGAACATCCTGCTTGAAGACAGTAGAGAAGACAAGTACTTATTTGCCCAAGAGACAGATACACACAACCTCCCTTTCCAGTATTTCCTTTATCCCCAGCACCTCCCACAGCCCACAGAAAAGGTTGCAGATCCAAAGCTGCTGGCTGAAGGAACAGCCAAGGTTTTGAAGCGTGGATTTCTACATTCCCTCCCCAGCATTTATCCCAGGCAGCCTTTGCAAGGCTCAGGTTATCCACACTGTGCCGAGCAAACAGCACACAGCTCATTTATCTGGAGGGGCTTTGTTCAGCAAGGTTTCACACTGCCAGCTCGAACACAATGTTTAACCCTCCAAGATACACCACTATGCATTTAGATACCAATCACACAAGCCATCATTTGAGATGCCTAAGAAAGTAAAATTAAATACCACGGGGATTATATCAGAAGCCAGGTTTAGCTAGCATTTCAGCTCTGGGTCATTATTTCCAATGTATATATCAAAGGAATGTGAATATGGAATAGGCTGAGAAGCAGATTGCAGATGCAAATGCCAAAATACTAGAAGACTAATAGATGATTTTTAAGGGGAGGGAATGGTGTGAAAATATAGGAGAAAGTTGCTGAAATAAATCAAAGGTGAGCAGATGCACTTGGCCAAATGGCTTTTTCCTTCCTAGTAGGGCGATTTGTTTTATCCTCCTGCTTCCCAAATCCAGTCAATAAGACTGCATTAAAAATGCATGGGCCAATTTGAGGTGTACAGCACCAGGCTTTTCAGCACAGCCGGGGCATTTGGAAGGGCAAAAGAACTACAGATACAGATACAAAAGGAGAACAGAGGTTGGGAGAGGGGAAATACTTGTCAGATGACAAGGTCCTCAGGTAGCAGTAATAAATTCCTCTTCTTTGGGGAGAAACAGCATCCTTTATCAACAGAAGCTGCCACACTCACATCAGGCACCCACAGCAGGGCAGGAAGAGTAATAGCTCCTACAAGAATGAAGCAGCCTGTATTTTTACCACTTCTCTTCCCCACTAGCTCTATTTTAGCACTCTCGTTGATGCAGGCTAGGGCTGGGCATTACCAACAGCTTTCAGGAAAGCTGGCAGACAATGAATTTTCATCAGAAAACAAAGCTGACATTTTCCAATTTTCAGTCTGGACAGAGAGAAGAAAATGATTCATTTGGAGGGAGCACTAGCTGAGCTCGGGCACTTTATCCCTCAGTCTCAGCTGACACAGGTTAGCAGTTAGCTTCACTTGGCAGCACCACTTTGTACCAAGTTATCTGGGAGCACCCTGGCTCCACAGTGCCTTCCTGGGAACAAGTCCTGGCCACCAACCCTTCTGCAGGGTGACAGACCCCTAAGTTCCGGTGTTTTAGGGTCTCAACATGTTGCCAGCAGATCATGGAGGCACCCCCTGCTCTGCAGGGCCCTTCAGCATACCTGAGTTATCCTGGATTAGTTTCTGAGAGGCTGGATCAGTCAGAGGAGGTCTGATGGATACATCTAACAAAGCTTGTGCACAATGACTGGACTGTACAGGATTCAGCTCCCTGCAGCGAGCACAGGTAGGACCCAAGGAGGAACTAGCCCATTGCTAGCACTAATCCTGCTGGAGCAGTTCATTTGCCAAGCCTTTTGGTTGGATATTTCAAGTTTTCAAGAACTTGACCATGTGAGCCTTCAGGCTGAGAGATAAATCAAGGGAAAGCATCTCTGTTTGCAAAGACAGTGCATTGTCCAAGGAGAGGAAAAGGAGAGAGAGGGGGATGGAGGGACTGAGACTTGCGCTGTCTTCATAAAACCTGTCAGCAGATACATGGCTGATTTGCAGCTCTGCTTTCACCCCGGGATGCCTGCAGCCAGCGAGAGCTGCACAGGAAGGTCTTCCCCAGCAGGGAGTCAGAGAACACATTCTGTGACACAGTAAAACAGTGAAATCAAATTTAACAACAGAGGAAAACAACTTCTGAGAGCTTCTCCAGCAGCAGCAAGAGGTTTGCACTGCTATAGGAACATCTGAATTTGCATGAAGCGTAAACAGGAGGCACACAGGCACGCACCCCCCTCCCCCCCCCCACTCCTGTTTGCACCCAGGGGGTTCAGAAAATAGCACATGTTCCCTTCCTCACTTCCACCCCACTGGAGTCACGGCAGAGCCAAAGCCCTGCAAATGGCTGGAAGGAAGCAGGGCTGTCATCCAGCCGCTCCGCAATCACGATCCGCTGGGACGAGATTGTTCCAAACTGTTGTTGGGGCTCAGTCAAGCGGCAAAACATTAAATGTTTCTATTATTTAGTGCATGCAGCTGGTTAAACTGAACAGCCTAGCAAGCTAATGGGAACACAGGAATAACCAGGTCAGCCAGAGGAGGTGTGAGCATGTGTGTGTGTATATAGATGAGCACCTATATTGCTTGCTGCTTCTTATATCAAGTGTAGATTTGGGAACAAATAGCCTGTGTTGTAGCACTTTTACCACTGAGAGCTGTACAAGGCACTGATTAACTTTTAAAAACCTATTGGGGAATGGAAGGATCTCCAGGAAGGTCGTAGAGGTGAAAAGCTGCACTTTAAGGAAAATAAAATATAAGAACCCTCATGTGGCTTTCGGCAGAGTGGGTCAGTGTGTAAGGCTTAGGGTTAGGTGCTCCAATGCTTTGCAGAAGGAAGGTACAGAGCTCAACTGAGGATGGAAATACATTCCTCATGCATTGTGGAATTACTGCTGAAGGGCTGGTCTGGATCAGAAATCATTCCCTGTACAAGTCCACTGTTTCCGTATTATCTTTTGACTCTTGGGAAGCTATTTCCACCGTTTGGAACTTTATCATCCATTGAAGATCTCCTCCTGAGCATCTTTTCTCTAGGCAGAATCATGAGGTGCTTCATACCAATTAAGAAATTACCATCTTAGAGTCTCTCAGATTGTTTGGCAAACCAGCCGGTAAACTATCCTAACATTTAAGGTGGTAAGTGGGAAAAACGAAAGCAAGCAAGCAGAGGCAGTTCAGTAATGCCTCCAATTGCTCAGTTGTGTACCATTTGGTTTAAGAAGCAGTCTTTAAAAATGCAGGTGGAAGTCTTCAAGCTTCAGGCATTTAAAGAGTGGATGGACAAAGCTGAGGGTATGGTAGCAGAGAGATGAGCAAGTGGCAAGGCAGATTACTTCATATATTACTTATATATCTCATGTTCTTGGGGCTATGGCACCCTCACCACAAGTGCACGGGCACAGTTCTGCAGGGTACACAGCCTCAGCTACTCCTCCGGCTGTTCAGAACTACTCAGTTAAGAGCAAATCTTCCCTCTTTTGAGATTTCAATGCAGAGTACTCAGGGAAAAAAAGTGTTCTGTACCATCAGCATAATGCTCCACATTTGAACAGTCCACTTGAAAATTATATCCTCGGTTATCATAACAACTTTAGTTATGTTTCTTTAAAATTATGCAGTTTCAAAGGATTTCACAAAATATGCAGCTGCAGGTCTCAAGCAGGTATGGTTTCTACAGGTTCTGCAATAGAACTTACTTCAAAATGAATTTGTAGAATGAATCATAAAATGCTCTGGGTTGAAAGTGACCTTTAAAGGTCATATAATCCAACCCAAACCTGCAGTGAATAGAAACATTCTGAGCCAGATCAGGTTGCTCAGAACCCTATCCAAGCAGACGTGGAACAGTCCCAGGGATGGGATACCTACCACCACCTCTCTGGGCAACTTGGACCACTGTTTCACCAGTCTCAGTGAATTTTTCTTCCATGTATCAAGTCTAAATCTCTCTCCTTTAGTTCAAACCATCCACCCTTGACCTGTCACAACAGGCTCTGCTAAAAAACTCTGTCCCCATCTTTCTGATCAGTCTCTTTAATTACTAAAGGCTACAATAAGTTCTCCCTGGAGCCTTCTGTTCTCCAGGCTGAACAACCCCAACTTTCTGAGCTACAAGATTTGACCTCATAACACGTTTGCCAGTTCCAAAGCCTGAACTCCCCCAGTACACTCACCACAGCCTCAGAAAAGGGAGACTTTTTCACTCCTGTTAGAAACATGCCCTCGCCCAATGCTGTATTGTTTCCCAGCTCATTATTTCTGCAATTTGCTGTGTATTTTAGGCTCACATGTCTGCTAAGGTAAGCAAACAAAACTTGAGAGGCCTATTTCTGCTAAATCAAAATTAAGCCATGCATTCTTTTAACCTTTTTTTTCCCCTCCTCTTTTAAGGTTCAGCTGCTTACTATGTTGCATTTCATGGCCTTGAAAGCTGCTTTAGAAAGAGATGCAACATAGACCCTGGTTGATAATTAGCCTCAAGTTGGAAAGGGAGGTTAAGGTTGCCCATCAGCAAACTACAAAGAAAGGCTGTCTTGCTCCCCTCTGAGGGCGGAAAAACTTTACCTCTGGCATGCAAACCCTTTCACTAGAAACTGCTTCCCTCATTTTCTAAATAGATCAAGAATTCCAAAGTAACTGCAATATGACTCAAATTTTTGTGTGCACAATTTTTTTGTACGTACAAGCTGAAACACAGGAGGTTCCACCTCAACATGAGGAGAAACTTCTTTACTGTGAGGCTGATGGAGCACTGGAGCAGGCTGGTCAGTAAGGCTGTGGAGCCTCCTTTTCTGGAGCCTTTCAAAACCTACCTGGATGTGTTCCTGTGTGGCCTGCCCTGCATCCACAGAATTCATAGATTCATAGAACGATTTAGGTTGGAAGTGACCTCAAAGATCATCAAGTTCCATGCCCTGTGCCATGGGCAAGCACACCTTCCACTAGACCAGGTCACTCAAGACCTCATGGTTCCTACAATCTATAAAGTATTAAGGGTTATACTGTACACAGGGCATTTCTTAACAAGCTTTTAATGACCTCCAAACTATGCAAGTCTGTTTCACTATTTGCAATATATTTCTAGAGGATACTCTTTGGTTTGTGTTCTAAACCATTACTGATGACAGGTGATCCTGCTTTGGCAGGGGGGGTTAGACTGGATGACCCCTAGTGGCCCCTTCCAACCCCTACCATTACATGGTTCTATGATTAAAATCCCTTTGGCATTTCCCAGAGGAAACACCCTAGTCTGGGGGGGGGTAGTGACTGACGGTGAATGTACACTTGCAGGCAAATGACTCCCACCCAAAGGTGGGAGCTACATTCTGACCTATCTGATAGCAAGGGAAAAACAGTAGGAGAGAAACATTTCTGGAAGGCCTAATCCATAGATGTAATCCATAGGTAACACAATGGGAACAGAAGGGAGTAACTAATTACATTTGGAGTGTGTGTGCAGTGCTCTTTATTGACTAGACCTCTTAAATTGGTGTTTGTGTTATTGCAGTCTGGAAGCCTGAGGCCGCCTTTGAGTGATATTAGTAGATGAGATAAATAGAAATTATTTTACAGCTACTCATCTGGTTACTGACATATATGTTTCTTGTTTGTAAAATGTCAATTTATTAGCATATGAAGGATAAGCTTCTGTAATTGCTTAAATAACCACATTTTCTGACAAAATCATTACACACACACACATACACACAAAAGTAAAGTAAAAAGCCAACATAAGATCATGTTTTCACCACCTCTGAATCTGTTGTGAGTCTGCTCTGGAAAAGCATAAACCAAAGCTGATGCTAAACTTGATCTCAGCCAAAAAGCCTAATAGCAATATTATAGCCCATGATGCTTTACATCTGACAGCATAAAGATCCTCTTTGTGCTTCAACCAATTGTCTACCACCTTAATAAAAATGACCTGCCTACACAACAGCACCTCATGCTCATCGCCTATGCTGTGGGAGGAAAACTGCCACCTGGAATGGTAAAACCAGCAACCACTCAGCCAATGGAATAATTTCCAAGTTAAAAGATGTTTTCTTTACCCAGACTGATTTGCAATCAGGCTGCTCCACCAGACTTGGAGAAATCTTGAAAGTGATCGCAGCCCTAATAAGAGAGGGCTGGAGAGTCAACCAAAGAAACCATCTATTGTCCCCTGTCTGCAGAGTTTTAGCACTGTTCAAGGTTACCCCATCTCCCCTATATTCCACATTTTATAAACTGCATTTTCATCTATGAGGGTAGATAATCCCTGTACATAAGAGCTATTGGCAAGTATAAGTGTTATTCAAATCTCTAAATCACAGACATCTGCTGCAGCTCTGCATACTTTAGCATTCATAGGTGGCATTTTCCTTGCAGGATGGAGAGCCCAGTGTCGTCCCCTGCAGTTAAGAGGGTTTAGTTTTTTTTGGTGTAGAACACTCTCATTCATTCCAGCCTCCACTGAGCTACCTGAAAACTGCTGCTTTCTGTACGAGTCTCTGTGTCCTGACCTAGCAAGTATAACACATGGTGTAATCTGGGAACAGGAAAGATGGGCAGAACAAAGTTATATGTGGGATTTCACCTCTAAGTATGCAGGAAAATGGGCATGCAACCAACTTTGCACATCAGGAAAATGTGAGGAGTATTAGAGTGCGCCCTTGGCTGATGATGATGCAAAATGCAGAGGACAGCAAGAGAGAGGCACTTCACAGGGGCATCAGCAAAACTGGGCAAAACTCACAACACAAGTGACATCAGAGCTCTAAAGAGCAAGACCAATGACAAACCACACCTGGTCTCCCCCAAAAGTTACACAAATGACAAGTAAGAATGAAAAAATGTTCCCCTGGCTCTTGCAGGAATCATGATGATTTCTCACCTCTGGGTGCTGCCAGTAGAGGAGAGGGACAGAGGAAGGTTGTCTACATCTTGGATCCTTTTCTCTCCTTGTCTTCATAAGTAAGAAAACAACCAAACCAGCAGCTGTGGAATGAAGCTGTAACTCATGCAGAAAGACATTTTAATATAAATATATGGTGTCTTTTTTTACCAAAATACACCTGAAAACATTTTCTGAAGGTAGAAGAATAATGAATTATCAATAGGCAGCGTAGGTGGACTCACTTGCATTCCATCTGCCTTCTAGCTGCCTAATCCAGCAGCTACCACAGTCCCATAAATGCTCTCTAGCTAAAGTATGTGACCAGAGAGACCCTGTACATCTCCTACTGATTTATAGATTAAAACCCTGCTTGGAAGAAGCTACCTACCAAGAGGTGTTCAAGTTTTTACAGTCCTGATTCAACTGCTGCTGAAATCAGAGGGAGGCCAGCCACTGATCCTAACAGCACTCTGATCACATTTCCCACAGAGACTTATTCAGGAATTTGAACACAGACATTTTTGTCAGGAAAAAGAACACAACAGTAGAATATACACTGAAAAAAGGAATTTTATATTGGCAGGAAGATAGATAAAATACCCCCAATAGGGGTTCTTTTTCCTACTCTCATTTCTATTATTCATGGAAATCTAATGATCCCTTTCTGCATCCAAAACCAAAGTAAAGCACAGCCTCCTGACAGCAAGCATGGCACTCAGTCATTAGTGTAACGTGGATATGTTAATGCAGTGGTAATTGCCTACCTTGCTGCAGTCAAATCACCTGGCACTGCAAGTGTATCACTGGTACAGTTTCATTTTCATTAAGATCACAAAAAGGACCCCAAGGTGATTGTCTGGTTTTGTATCATGTTAATGAAAGTGAATATGAACAGAATCGGGAGGAAAGTAAGGAGCGAACCCAGAAAGTAGCTAAGATGGTGCTCGATCATTGTAAACAAATTGAGACTACAAACTCTTTACACTGAGCGTGGTGAGACACTGGCACAGGTTGCCCAGGGAGGTCATGCATGCCCCCTCCCTGGAGGTGTTCAAGGACAGGTTGGATGAGGCCTTGAGCACGCTGGACTAGCAGAAGGTGTCTATGCCCATGGCAGGGGAGTTAGAACTAGATAACCTCTAAGGTCCCTTCCAAACTACTGTACAACTCTATGATAACATGGTGACCTCTCTCAAGACCAGCCAGGAGGATGAAGGCAGGTAACTCAATAGGCAGCCTACACATCCAGGCAGTACTAGCTCATATTAAAACCTCCAAAACACGCAAGCTGCCGCCAAATCAAGTGAATTTCACATCAACTGCAGCCCCTAAAAACAATTAAAAAACCCGAGGAAGAATCACAACTTCAAAGCAATGTCGACAGCCGAAGAAAGCAGAATCTGTATTTGCATGATGTCCGCATGCATCTTGTCATGTATCTGCACTGAAATCTCCCCATTTGGCACAAAACTTTCTTACTTTTCAAACAACTACTGAATAGAGTCCCTAACTAGTTTATCAAACCAGCTCTCAGCCAAAATGCTGAACTCTGTGGGCCATAGTAACAAATTCCTGATTTCAGAAAGAAAAGTTGGAGACAGATATAATTAACTTTCCATGCTGGAAGTGTGGCTGCCCTGAAAGGGCAAGGAGTGTTTAGAACTGCAGATGGTATCCCAGAGCTCAGTGATGAATCAGGAGCATCTTATGTTCCCTGGGGGGATGTTAGCACTGTGTCTGCATCTAGACCTGGAAGATGCCATTGGAATGGCAGGACCCATCATCTGCTTGCAGTTTGTACGTGCTGTAACTCAGTAACTGGATAGGCTGCAAGAAGGGGATGCAGAAACATGAAATCCCATGTGAAAAACAGCAATTAAAGAAGCACTGTGAAGGGTTTCTATCTCCAAAGAACCTGCTCGGTTTTGCAGAGGTTATCTGAAAGGATACTCCTTGCCAGCAAGGAACCAGCCAGCCAGAGCTGAAACGCTGCTGTTTGAAACTTTCAGGTTACCAGGGAATGGTGCAGGCGAGGACGGATGTAGCTGAAATCCAACTCTGTAATGGAAACCTGGATGAAACAGCTGCTGCATCCTTATCACCTCCCTGCAATTCAACACAAGCGCTAGCAGACACACCACCTGCATAAGACAGTTGAAGGAGTTTATGTTAGTTTAGCCATGTGTTGCTACTCTGATAAAGGACAAACTGACTTGCCATTAGAAGCCAACAACAGCCTGAGAAAATGGACTGTTAAGCATGTTTCACGGCTTAGAAAAAAAAACCATAGTTGATGCATTTTGAAATGATGAATAAAATAAATTTTTTTTAAAAAAGGAGGCCTGAATATTCAGCTGTGTTTTGAATTGCAGAGTGCACACTCAACCTGAAAAAAGAATACATCCACTGCTGAAGTCATTCATGTCTAGACTTAAATTTTTCCTTCTTTGTCAGTGGTAAAATGATGCTTAATATTTTGCCTCTTTTGTTCACAGTGAGGATTTTTTTTCTCGTTTAGGGGAACAAACATCTTTCCCTAGGGAGCAGGACATCAAATAGTTCCTGAAGCAAAGAGCATTTTTTGCAGCTGTTTTGAAGAGGGTTCATCTGTTGTTTGGCTCAGAAGCGACACATGCATCACTAAGGTCAGAGATCATACAAATGGAGAGAATGTCACACAAAAAAGTACCAACAAGGGCAAAATAAGAACAGTTCCCCATGTGCCAAGAATGAACTAATGCTAAAGAAAGGGTAATTACACTCCTGAAATCAGCGGCATACCACAGCACATTGTTACCAGACTTCAAGAACAGGCACAAAGAGCAACACCATAAATAAAACCAAAATTCCATATCCTGTCTGCTCTGCTCTCTGAACTGAAGCATCTCCAGTACTACAGCAGCACTTTTGCTTTTCACAGAATCAAGAATGTCATGAGCTCGAAGAGACCTTGAAAGCTCATCCAGTTCAATACCCCTGCCAGAGCAGGATAACCTAGACCAGATCACACAGGAATATCTCCAGAGAGGGAGACTCCACAACCCCCCCGGGCAGCCTGTTCCAGTGTTGTCACCCTCACATGGAAAAAAATCTTCCTCATGTTTACATGGAACTTTCTATGCCTCAGCTTCCACCCACTGCCCCTTGTCCTGTCATTGGGCATCACCAAGCTGGCTCCATCCTCCTGGCACTCACCCTTTACATATTTATAAACATTGATGAGGTCACACCTCAGTCTTCTCTTCAAGCTAAAGAGCCCCAGCTCCCTCAGTCTCTCCTTGTAAGAGAGATGTTCCACCTCCTTCATCATCTTTGTGGCTCTGCATTGGACTCCCTCAAGCAGTTCTATGTCCCTCTTGAACTGGAGGCCCCAGAACTGGACACAGTACTCCTGATGCAGCCTCACAAGGGCAGAGTAGATGGGCAGCAGAACTTCTCGACCTATGAACCACAGCCCTTCCAATACACCCCAGAATGGCAATGGCCCTCCTGGCCACAAGACCACATTGCTGGCTCATGGTCAGTCTCCCATCCATGAGGACCCCCAGATCCTTTTCCCTTTCGTTGCCTTCCAACAGGTCAGTCCTCAACCTATACTGATAGCTGGGGTGGTTCTTTCCCAGTTGCAAGACTCTACACTTGCCCTTGTTGAATTTCATTGTATTTGTCATTATAGACCCCACATTTGCCACTCACACATTGCAGTGTGGAGAACCTCAGTGACTGCAGTAAGGCAGTATAAGAGAACACAGTCCTGTAATGGGGTGCATCCAAAACCTCAACGCAGATATATCAAAGTATTACAAACCCCAACAAAACCCTGAAAGAGAAATCTGAACCTAATAAAATCTGATGATTCTCGCACATTTCTATCACTTGTGAAAGTGGGATGGTGGGGGAAAAAAAAATATTGAAATATTATCACCTTTCAGAGCTTCTTAAGGAAGCAAACAGCCGGATCAAAGCACAGCTGATTTATGAGCAAATCCCACCTATTCTTTTAAAAGCTTTCCAAAATTACCAGTGTATATGGAATTTTTAAAAACAATGGATGGAAAAGCAGAGGTGCAAGGGATTTCATTCTGCACATAAAATAATCTCTGTGTGGAGCATATTAACGTTCCTTTGAGGGGCTCTATAAAAGCCCCTAAGTTAGACAGATAAGGAAAACATATTGAAATTGGCCAAACTAATCCAGGAAGCTAAAAGACACACCAAAACATTGAATTTCTTGCTCTGCAAGTAGTTCTTTGGGGCTCCACCATAAAACCTGGGTTATTTATAATCACATATAAAGAACAATGAAGAAGAGGCACATTGGTCCTTCTACAGTGTCCCTTTATGCCTCTGTAATTTGGTGGTTTGTACACAGCAGGTCCTGCTTCACTCAGACAAACTAGATGCAACAATATCATATGGCTCAAGAGATGGAAGAAGGAGAAAATCCACAGAAACAAATGTCCAGTGCTGTCATAATTAATGACAGCAAAAAGTCTGAAGAGATATTAAACCCTGTGCCTCAGGGGTGAGGTCAGAGACTAAGTATTATAGATCCAATGGAGTCCATGCAGGGAATCACATTATTCCATCCCTCCCTCCTGAATGGCCCTTACACATTCCCCACAAAAGACTGTAATGAATATTGTCAGAGACCAGATGCTGGAAGAGATGGACCTCAGGTCTCTCTCAGTTTCTGTGCCTATATTATTATTAGAAGACAAGCTATCACAGGTGTCTCAATGATGGTGAAGCCCCTAAAAATAAATGGACATTTAAAGAAGGGATGATGCAACAGCCAGATCAGCCAGTATCTGCTCCTCTTCCTCTTTTTTTCCAGCGCAGCTGTAATACCTTACATGGTTTCATGGTTCTTAAGGCTAAGATTCCTGCCCCATTCCCAGGAAAGAGACAGGTTTGTGTACAGCATATTTCACTTCTGATAGCTCCAACAGCAAGCTCTGAAAATGCAACCAACGCTGCTCCTCAAATATCTTGTTCATCTTAAGCACCTTCAAGGAGGCCACCTGGCCCACCATGTGGAAACAAGAAAACTGCAGAGTAAATCCCCCTGGCTGGCAGCAGAAGACATTTATTCCACTTGCCCACTGTCTTCAAGGAATTGGTGTTTGTGCATAATTTAGCAGGCAGTCACAAGATTTTATTGTTCTAGGCTGAATGTCTACTTTAATGGTTATGGATGCAGTCTAAGTTTTCAATCTGCTTCTCTGTTTCCGAAGGGAAAAACAATGTAAATAGCTAGGGGAAAACAAGGATATAAATAATGAGGGACAGGGTGGGATTAGGACTTTGTTCACACTAGAAGCTCTGCAGGCTTCTTTATAGAGGTTCATTCTGTTCCTGGTCACTGTGCTGTGTCCTGCCTCACTCCTGCCTCAAGCAGATGAATCACAGAACGGCTTGTTTTGGAAGTGATCTGAAAGATTATGTAGTTCCAACCTCACTGCCATAGGCAGGGACACCTGCCATGAGACCAGAGCTCCATCCAACCTGGCCTTGAGCACTTCCAGGAAAGAGAAATCCACAACTTCTTGCAGCAACCTGTGCCAGTGCAGCTGTGCTGCCCATGATGACTACTGCTGTGGCTCCAGATGCATCCCTGGATGCCCAGAGACCCAGATGCACACAGAGCCCCACACAAAGAACACAAAACCCTTCTTGGGCCTCTGCACCACTGGCAGAAGAAACAGCTTTCAAAACCAAGAGGTCTTTTTGAAAAAAAAAAAAAAAAGAAAAAACAACAACAACAACAAAAACCCACACAATAGTGTTTTCTCTGGAGACATTCAAAGCCCACCTGGATGCATTCCTGTGCAGCCTGCCCTAGGTTATTCTGCTCTGGCACGGGGGATTGAATTCAAGGATCTCTGGAGGTCCCTTCCAAGCCCTAACATTCTGTGGTTCTGTATGGCCTTCTCCAGCAGGAGCAGGGAGGTGATTGTCCCCTTGTAATCTGCTATGGTGAGGCCACACCTCGAGTGTTGGGCACCTCAGTACAAGAGAGATGTGGAGGTGCTGGAGGCAGTGCAGAGGAGGGCAACAAAGCTGGGGAAGGGCCTGGACAACAAATCTTATGTAGACTGACTGAAGGAGCTGGGGCTGGTTATGTTGAAAAAGAGGAGACTAAGGGGAATGCTCATGGCTGTCTAGAGCTACCTGAAAGGACATTGTGGAGAGGCTGCTGCTGGTCTCTTCTCACAGGTTATTAGTAATAGAACAAGAGAGAACGGCCTCAAGCTGCAACTGGGTGGGCTTAGACTGGACATTAGGAAATTTTTTTTTTGTAGAAAGAGTGGTCAGGCATTGGAATGGTCTGCTCAGGGAGGTGGCTGTGTCACCAATCCTGGATGTGTTTAAAAGTCATTTAGATATGGTGCTTGGGGATATGGTTTAGAGTGAACCTTGTAGAGTAGGGATATCAGTTGGACTTGATGATGCCAAGGGGCTTCTCCAACCTGAATATTTCTCTGATTCTGTGATTCTCTCCTCCCATCTTGCCTGCATCTTCCCTCCCAAAACCAAATCCCGAGCCAGAAAAGGCAGCTCTTGATCTTATGAAAGGTAAAGACATAGCTGGAAAGTGCCAGAAGTTGAAGGACAGGAGTGAATGGAATTAAACAAGTGAGGGATGCTGAAGTGAAGCAAATGCCGCCAGCAGTTCTGTTAAACTGTGTGATGTTTCTAGTAACAGTTTCATAAAAGTGGAAGCTTAATAACACCAAAACCCCCTCTAGAAAGTGCTCATTAAGACACTGTTGCTGTTTGGTATATCCTCAAATTGCTACCTTTAAAAACCTGAAGAAAACTTCAAAGACTGTGTAAGGCTGAAGAGCAAATATTCGCTCGTGTCTTAAAATGAAACCTAAGGTAGGGCAATGAGTGGAGGAACAGTTGGTGAACAGTTGGTGAATGGATATTTTTATGCAAGGAATGCCTGAAGGAAAGAGAAGAGGAAAAAAAACCCAGTGTAGGAAGAAGGAGCAATTAATATGCTGCTTCCCCCCCTCCCAACCCCCAAGCTTATTTTGATTTAAAAGTCTATTCTTTCAGTACCACAGATTAAGGTCGCTATATGATTCACCATGGGGAAAAAAAAAGAACAAAACAGTCATAGTGGTTGATTCAAGGAATGAAAAGGGCCTAGGACAGAGTTTTTAATTATTCAGAAATTATCACAAAGATATTCTGCATTAATTTTCACTTTTTTTTTTTTTTTTTTTTTTTTTGGTGTCTNGGAAGGCCACCAACTCTAACACCTTGTTAAAAACACTGAACAGTTCAATGTGGGAGCTGACTTCCCAAAAAAAATACATGCAACGGCAAACCTTAGATGCCAAAAAGCTATTTAAGTAAATAGAAGTTAAAGAAATAATTTCAAAAAGTTCTCTGGATCCAAATTCCCTCTTGCAATCTCCTGATTACAGGGCATGGACCGTTAGGTGTGCATCTCTTGTTAGCTTAATGGGAGCTGTGAGGCCAATACTTGCTACAGCACAGCTGAAACTACACTCCAGTTGTTTCTCCTTCATTGCTGTTTTACAGCTGCAAAAAATATTAACTACAATTACACAATTGTTCATTTCCTGCTTTTTGCCACCCCACATAACACTGCACATAAAATCTCAGCAGAGGTAACTAAGCAAAACAGCATCACAGGAAAGCTGACGTGGGCAAGGCTGCTCTTAGCTGACAGTAGCCCCCCTTTGTGCTCTCTTTCTCAGCACCGCATGTTTGTGGGGTTTATTCTAGCAGCAAAGTGCAGCCAAGCATCCTCCCCATGGCCACAGCTTCCAGGCAGTCTGGTGCACACCACGAGTGTGTAAATGAAGCTGTTATTGAAGTTAATGGGTTACAACAATGTAAATCAGCAGCAACAGCAGCCAGGCTCTGTGGCTTTCCTAGGCTGAATGTTCTGCCTGAAAATTAGATTTATAACAATTATTTTCCAATAAAGTCTTTGACAGTTTTTAATTACTTGCTACAGATATCACTATTGTACTACTTTTAGGGATTTTACACCCCTGCTCAAAGTGCCTGGGGAAGCCTTTAAGGGCTGCAGGGCACTGTAGGGCTTTACATAGGCATGATCAGAAACAGAGGTTACAAACAAAGCCTCCAAAAGCAGCAGGTACCAAGTGAATGAGCTGGACGGGCCTCTCCTAGCTGAATGCATCATGGGAGTGATATGTCAGCTTCCAGCAGTGATGAGGAGAGACATCTTCATACCCTCCATGTTTCTGTAAACCAGGAACCAAACAGAACTCCAAGGAACCTGTAGATGTGTGTGAAACATGGACGGTTCCGGGGGCAATTATCTAAAACTTGGCTATAATACGAATTATTAGTAGCATGTACATAAGGTTGTGGAGGGTAGATGCTGAGAGTTTAATAGCTTATTAAAATCATGCTCCTACAAACAGCCTAGCATTTTTAGGGGAACTTTCACTTCTGAGACATACAAGTTCACAATGGGAACAGAAATGAGGCATCCAACAGATGGGGAGAAGGAAGGAGAGAAGAACAGTCAAGTAAAGATCACAAAGTAAAAGATCTTTAAGAGTCTCTGCAAGAGCAAGACAAATATTGGCATCAAATATTTATGGGCAGTCATACAATCAAGGCCCAGGAGCTTCCTTTCAAGCATTCCTCCTCCTTTTTATTTACTTGCCAAAAGCTAACTGCATAAGCAAGGTTGAGCAAGACCAGATCTTCATGTAAAATGAGCAAAGTTCAGTATGACTAGATCTTTGTGTGAAAGCTCCAAGTTTTCACATCAAGAAGACTCTGCCATTTGTGAAGTCAATGAGCATTCTGCTGTGTGTTTTACAAATACTGAGATTTTACCCCAGAAGTCTTCTAGCTGATTGCAAAGCAAGAACAATCAGTTCTGCTGGCAATAGCAATAGCAAATTGTACATAATCTTAAAATTAGATGGTTTGGGAAAACAAACAAACAAAACAGTTTCCCAAGTTAACACTGAATAATACAGGCACTTAAAATCAATTCCAGTTTGAGGATAAATTCTAGATGGTAGCTGCTTGCTTGGACAAAGTTAATGAGGTAATGAAAAAGAAAAAAGTGAATGCTCTTCATGTAACTGTTTTACACTCACATGTACGCGTGGACAAATGCGTATACATAAATACAGTCTTTTGTTTGTTTCTTTAGCTCTTTCCTTGTTCAGATTTATTACTTAGGACATTACTCTCCATGTGTGCACTTAAAACAACAGTGGGTTGCAGAACAGTAACTTCAGGGAGAACCAGCCAGGGAATTTCAATGGACAGATCTTCCACAGCACCAAGTTCTTACTCACAAAGTCCATGGACACTCCCAGCACTTTGAAATGCTGACAATGTGTTCCCAGTACTTGCAACTTAACTTCTCATGGTATAGCTCTAAATACTTTGAATACTGCATCCAGTTCTGGATACAGTATACAAAGGACACAGAGCTGTTGGAGTGAGTCCAGAAGAGGGCCACAAAGATGAGCCAAGGGCTGGAGCACTTCTGCTATGAGGATAGGCTGAGGGAGCTGAGGTTGTTCAGTCTGGAGAAGAGAAGACTCTGGAAGAACCTTAGAGCTGCCTTCCAGTACCTGAAGGGATCCTACAGGAAGGCTGCAGAGGGACTTTTTGACAGGACAAGGGGGAACGGTTTGAAGCTCAGGGAGAGTAGGGTTATACTGGATCTTAAGAAGAAGTTCTTCAGTACTAAGGAGGCAGGACCCCCAAACCAGCTGCTCAGGGAGATTGTGGATGCCTCCTTTCTGGGAGGGGGGCAGGGGGGTGTTCAAGACCAGGTTGGGTTATGCCTTGAGCAGCCAAATCTAGCTTAGAGGTGTCCCTGCCCATGGCAGAGAGGTGGGGGATAGATAATTTCTGAGATCCCTTCCAATCTAAGCAATTCTGTGATTTGTATGATTCTATGATAATCCAACTGTAGGGGTATCACTACACACATGCGGTGAACACTGGGTACCTTCACCTTGTACTCTGTCATTAGGAGCACTATTGACAACAAACAAGTTACCAATCTTTTCTTTAACAACATATAATTTTGCTGTTGTTTGCACATTTTCTCCAAGACATATTTTATACCATTTGCTTTTCACTACAAAAAATGTGCTGACAACAAAATCATATATTTCTGACACACAAAAGAAAGAAGAAATAGCTACCAAATATTTTTTGGGCAAGGGAGTTGTTAGATGAGAAACTTGATACCTCATTCCCTGGAGATGCAGAACCTGCCTTGTTGCACACACAATTACATGGAACACGTGCACTTGTCAAGACACAACAGAGGTGGTTGAGGCTTCTCAAACCTCTGTCCTTTCTATGTGTATCACAGTGTACTATTATTTTTAATTATCTGAAGATAATAAAATCTGGATATCCAAAGGCAGCCAGGTGCAAATATGTCTGAAGACTGGTGCAGTTAGGTTGCTCCATTTGTAAGAGTGTTTATACCTATAAACCTATAGCAGAGGGGCCTGCATCTGATGTTATATCAGGAAGGTTAATTCATCACACAAATGCCCAGTAGTAGGGGCAACATAACACCAATTAACAGCAGAGCTAATTTCTGATTCTTCATGTTCAAGACACACCTAAATCAAAGATGTGCAGACAGACCCAAATCCAAGATTCATATAAGAGCCTTTGCAGAATGGTCCAGATCTTCAGCTGAGGTGAGACATCTCCCAGGGAGTCAAGGAGCAATTCTCCACCAGCTGGTCTCTTCCTCTCACTTGAACTCAGACCATGCACATACAATCAATGCCCATGTGCTGCTCTGCTAGAGCACATTGGTGGCCCCCCAGCTGGACTGGGACCAAGGAGTGGTTGCCTACGACAAAAGCCAAGAAAAGTTTACGTCTATGTGTCCAGAAAATGGTACCTGAGAGGCACAGTAATACCCCCAACTCTATCCTTATAAACTTGCCAGCACATACTAGAAGGCAGACCCAAAACACCAGCTCTGGGAATCTGCAATTCTTTACATGTTTGTTTTCATTTGTTTGGTTTTTTTCTGGTGAATTTTACCACCCTCCATGCATGCACCACACACTAGCTTTATGCTCACAAGCTGAGCAGAGCAAATCCAGAGAGCTCAGGATATGCCACTCAGTCCAAACCCTTATCTGGGTGTCCTGCACTGGAAACACCAGCACTGTTTTGACCAGCCTCTTCCTTCTATACTTTTCCAGGCAGGAAGATTTTTTAAAGTTATATGGGACTACAGAAAGAAAATATGTTGACATTGGTTAAAAAGCTGGAACAGCAGAGATTCTCAAAAGAGAAGCAGGGGCTGTGGTGTTCCCAGTTCCCAGCACTTGGTTACCACAGAGCTGCTGTAGGCACATTACACTCGCCAGCCCACAGCAGCTCTTCCAGCTGCAAGGTAGATCGAGACAGAGGACAGTAGAAGAAAAGTAGAAAGAAGACTGTTTTCCTTCTCTGACATTTTCAATTGTCATCCCTCCAGAAAACCCTCAAAAAGAGTAAGGTTGTTAAAGGCAAGTGGAGCCACTGGAATTCATTTATGAAGGAAAAGTCAAACCGAGTTTCTGTTTTGTCCATGAGCTATACGTATTTATTATTGCCAAAAAAAAAAAAAAAAGCCAGGCTGATCTCTCTGGAGCTGTACTGTCAAAAAGAATGTACTTGGGTCTAAAATATCATTCCTGTCTAGTGTGATCTCTCTCCCTTTCTCAGTTTCCTTCCCCTCTCCCTTGCCAGCTGGTTGGTAGCTAGTGCAGCTGGCAGTGATATCAAGTGCTTTGCTACAGTGGAGCCCTGGGCATTAGCATGGATAATAACCAGTGGTCAGGGAAGCATGCAGTGAAGATGGCAGTGACACTGAGCAAAGGTCCACTGTTCTTTGTATCCTGTTCTCCAACCTGCAGAACACAGAAGCAACTGAACATCAGAAAAATGGAGAGATTAAGCACTAGAAACACGTAAGCAGCAGCAGTGCCCCATCACCTGCCTCAAGCCTTTCAGCACTGATCAGCCTGCCACCAGAGACAGCACGGAAGAAGGCAGCTGTGTGTGACTGCTGGGAATCACGTGCTGTGCACAGCCACAGAGGTCACTGGTGTGGTCCTCCTCCCTGAGACTAACACCGTGCAGGCAGCATGCCCCCACTCAAGCCCATCAAGTCCTCCGGGATTCACCCACCTACGAGCAGAAGGAGCAGGAACAGAGGCTTACCACTCCTCTCTTCCACTCTGCAGTAGGGAACAACACAGCTGCACAGAGCTGCAAGCTTCGGTTTCTCAGGCTCTGTACAAAAGAACTTGTTGCCATTCCCAGCGTGTTTGATAACACAGAGGACAACTTCAGGGGGCAGCCAGATAAAGCCTGTAGCCCCAACGCTGCCCTTTCTAAGTGCTGTTCCATGAATGAATGCAGTGGCTCAATGCTGCTGGTCTGCACTGGCTCAAACTGCAGCTAAAACAATGCCACAGGTTCCCATAATCCATAAGCAAAGCAGCAACTTGTCTAAGCTGGGTGCGTGATGGTGGAACCACAAGCTGTCCTTGCTCTGCACAGCCCTTGCATCCCTTCACCCCCATAGCTACACTCTGACCTGTCCCACAGTATGGAGCAGTAGGTTTGAGCATTATGTTCTTCACACTTCTGTTCAGGACAACTGCAGTAACTACATCTGGGATCTCAATATAGCTGAGTTTGCTACATTTCTAGTGACTCCAACATCTCCCCTCCTGGAAAAAGGTATAGTTTATACTGACAGCAGATTCCAGGTGGGTGCTTATTGAAGCACAAACCACTCATCCTGACCAAATGGATGAGCAGCAGACCCACATCCCTAAAGAAGGAGCAAGGAACAGACTAATTTGTTTATACAAAAGGCTGGCTGAGAATTCATTCATCTTTTAGAGTCTCCTGAGATGATTTTTGTTTTTCTGCAAAACTGTAAGTCATTAAACTGATTTGCTTTTGATGTCTCTTGACTCTTGTGCTTTGCTAAAATGAACATTTCCCTTCCATGCATGTATCCCCTGAAAACCAGCTGTACACACACCACCTGATGGAAAATCTGAGAGTTCAGAGGCTAGTACAATCTTTGGGACTGGTTTTTAGCACTGCTGATCAGGGTAGGAATCACACGAACTACCAGCAGAAGGCTGGTAGAGCTCAAGGCAACGGATCAGTACATCTGCAATTTGACAAGATGATTTCCAAAACAGAGAGGCCAACAAACAAAGCAGCAGAAATTAAATAACTTTTCAGCAGTGAGTTAATGTAGGATCCCTACACAAAGCAGGTGAACTACAAAGAAGGTACAACTATCACAAAGGCAGGAGACAGCAGCAAAAGGCTTATGATTCTGCAGAAGACAGCAATCTCACTGGTCTGCAATAAATCACAGTTTTTATTCAGGTAAGGCTCTCATTAAAATGTGGGAGAGTATAGAGTAAAAATAAGGACCTCAGGGTCTAGCCTATCCCTTCTCACTAATGAACTGTTAAACAGAGAGGACAAAATTTTGTCCAGGGAGCAGCTCCTCTGCTTTTTTCTGTGACCTCCTGTGAGCTTACAGGAAAGCCAAGTGAGTTCACAATGTCTAAATCAAGGTGCAAACTGATTTATTGTTGCAGAACAACACGGGGTGTGTGTCTGCTTCAGGATTTTTTCTTTCTTCAGTGATTTTTTTTTTTTAACATCTCTTCAGAGCAGAGGAAACATATGACATAATCTGAATATTTATGGCACACTGTGTAAAAGCAGAAGTCCCTCTTCTGTATCCATCTCATTACAGGAGTTTACATTTTTGGAAAGGCTTCCTGTTGGGGACCAACCTGGGTTTCACATTTCTGCTCTGCTGTTAGCCCAGACTAACTATTACAATGGTGCAGATTGCAGAGACTTTCAAATCTTCTAGCAGCCTTCGCAAAACCAGAGCCCATGTAAAAGAGTTCAGCTAGCCACTCTCCTTCATCTGAGGGGAAAGCTTGCCTTAGGCACAAACAAAGCTTCAAATTGATTTAATTTTAAATTTCAAACTTCTGTATGCTGCTCAGCTTCTGACTGCCATCTGCTTTTTCAGCATGCCGTGACAGAGAGCACATTTTTTATTATGTTTGTTCAAGCAGGTCCATCGGGACAATATTAATTTCCAGAGTTTGGGAGTTCTATAGATCTTGAACAGCCACTGGTTATAAATCTGATTGGAAATTATCAACACAAAAATCATAGCTTATTTAGTCAGGTTTTAAAATTGCATCTTTTCAGCCTGAAGTTTCTGGGTTCTGTTACCTCCTCAAACTGTCCCCCGTATCTGTTTGTGCTGAACCTTTTATTCCAGCCACAATATGAGTCTTCAAAAAAGTAGTAACCAAATGTATTCTGATCACATCAGATGAAGACACCATGCCCAGAACTGTGGCAGAGCAGAGAAATAGCCTTCAGAGCAGGAACCCAGTTTATCCCAAATCAAGGACCCTACAAGCTCTTGTCTCGAAAGCCCACTCCAGGCATTCCTGAACCTTTATCACCCTCTTTTTTTTTTTTTTTTTTTTTTTTTTTTTTTTTTTTTTTTGGTTTTTTTTTTTTTTTTTTTTTTTTTGGTTTTTTTTGGTTTTTTGTTTTCTTCTAAAGCTTCTTGTATAAAAATGATTTTCCAAAGAAAAAGCAAAATGTCTCACCTGGGGCTTCTCCACTAAGTTAATCTACTTTTGCAAAGTGCTTCACTCATGTGCTGCATTGTGCCAAGGGAAGAACAAGCAGAGCTCTTCTTCCACTTGCAAAAGCACTAAAATTAAGTTCTTCCCTAGGCTTTAGGCTTAAAATATGGATCTTTTGCATCCTTCCAGAACACCCTCCTTCCAACAAACACATTCCCAGAGACAGGCATATGTTACAAACCTCCCAATAGAACGAACTTTGGACGAAACTGCAGCTTGTGCCTGTCCTTGCTAAGATGCCAGAAACATGCCAAGTCCTGGCTAAAACTGGAGAATGGCATTAATAGATGGGATGTGAAACAGCCAACATGCGAGCAGCTAGAATTAACTTGCAAGTGGACCCTCAAACTCACCCCATGCCCCATCAAGCCCTCCTTTCTGTCCAAAGCAGATGACTGCTTAGCCCTACCTTCTTCACTCAAGTCCCAGACTGCTTCGTGAAACAAACTATGAATTCATTCTTAACTCTTAGAGATGAAAAGTAAAACTGGGACTCTGTCTGCACTGATCCAGCACTCTTTCTCCAGGCTGCCCACTCTCTCACTTCAATTTCCAACCCTGACAGTTGTATCTTCCACCTAAACTCTCCTCACAACCTCTGGCATCCAGCCACCCATGAGGTGTTTCCTGCCCTATCCCCCTCTGACTGATTTGATTTCTATTCAGCAGCAAACTAACAATCCTAGATTCATATTGACACTCGACAGAGTGCTCCCAGGTCTCCCTGAGAGGCACTACACAAATGTAAATTCTATAATTATTTGAAAGCAGAATCTCTTCCAGCCTGAGTGAGATCTGATAGCATCTCTGCCTTATAAATAATGTAATGTGCTGGCAGAGTTTGCTTCTCTGTACGAGGCACAGAAGGCCCAGCTGGAGCACAAACAAACGTACAAGAAAAACACAGTTGACAGAAAATGTAGTAGGAGACCCAAAAAGATGTTCTCTACAGATCACAGCATAGATGGACAACGGAGCTTTCTTCTGATTTAGGGTAACATCTGTGATTGGTGAGAGCTGTTGTCTGTTTCACAATGGAGAAAGCAGAGCTGAGCCACACTAGAGATGTGTTGCAGATACCCCAAATACTTCAGTCAAATCTCTTTTGTAGTCCTACCTTCAAAGTCACAGATTGTAAAATAATAAAACCTTGTCATCAAGATCCTCAAAACAAACAGTCAAGAGCAAAAAAAAAAAGACCATAATGAAAAATTCAGGGGTGTCTTGCCAGTAGACCCTCACCAGCAGCTTGGGGGGATATGACACAGATGTTGCCAGACATGTCGGATGTTCACGCTGCCTGCAGCACCTGCATGGGCAAAAGCTCAACATTCACTGGACTTTCCCATCTGGTTTTAGGGTACCAGAATCAGGCAAGGTGGCTTCTGCACTTGCTGGTTGGTGAAAGGACTGGGATAGCTCCAATAGAGCCCCTTGCCTTTTGCTAAGCCACTGCATTTGCTGAGATAAAAGGCTGAGGGGAAAGATCTGGTTTACTGTAAATAACCAGCACGTTACTGGACCATCTGGAGCTTCGCAGTGATTCCTGCTTGCTCTGCAATTTGAAAGAGACTTGCTTCCCAAAGATGACACAGTTTGGGGATTTAAACCATAATCTTAAAAATAGATATTTTAAAGGTATTAGTTAATTATTCAGGCTGTAACTACTGCAAAAATAGCAAATAAAGCAGAGTTCTTTGAACTGCTGGGTTTGAAGTTAGCAAGCGTTTGAAGTGAGTTACAGGTAAGAGCGTTTGATTGACTTATGCAGAGACGGACTGTAAACGAAGAGAGGAAGAGGTGCCTGGCCTTTGCACAGGGGAAAAATCAATGGAGAATCAGTCAAAGAGAGCTCACCCAGGAGGCTATAGCCCAAAGGCAGCTGGAGCGGCCAAATTTCCCCCAGCACAGCAGGAGACACAGCACAGCTTATAAAGTGCTTGCAACACATTTGAACTTGTCCATGGGCTGTCTGAACAGGAACGCATTTGTACCACAGACACTCTGACTCTCCACAAATCTGATGTTTAACCAATGCGCTACAAAAACATTCACTTCCTTCTATGCCATCAGCTTGATTCTCTTTCTTTATCTCCACTGTGTCTGGCATTGATGCCTGCTAATGTTAATTTCATTAGCAGATCCTTTTTTTACCCTGATACACATTTCCCAAACATCCATTTTAAGGACAATTAAGAAAAGAGGATCTAAAGCTGAGTATTATAAATCTGGGGGCACTGCAACACAAGAGACCCAAATGAGTATGACATTGGGTTATATCCAAGTGCATCCGTGAGCACACTTTCCTCAGCAAGGGCCCCACATGAAGCATCACAAGATGGTGGCCTTCCTCTGTTTCACCTCATTCCTGTAATTACTCATTTTCTGAGTGTCCAGCATGCACATCTGAAACAGGAAGCCCTCGGCATGTCTGTAAAGGTGATGATTTTGTGAGCACTGTGTTCAGGACACCCTAAATGTGGCAGAGAGAGAAATTTGCCTTCTAGAAGATGTTCAGATACTGCACAGATTGAGGAAGATATAAACCTGATAGGCAGCCATTTGTTACTATTAATGTTTAATTAAGAGCAGGCGCTATTAGCTTTGCTTCAGAAAACCAACAAGTCTTTTCTGCATGGACGGAAATTCTGAATTTGTGGATAAATAAACAATTCATAAGAGAATGCAGAGAGGAATGTTGTCTGGGAATCTTCCTGATCCTAAAGCCTGAAGAAATCAACACGGGTCTGACTTCTCTTCATCCTCTAATGCTCGTGCTGGGATAGACAGAACAGCAGCTGGATCTGAATTGGGGTTTTGCCAGAAATCTCTAACTGATACAGCCCCAGCTTTTGCTTTTAGAGAAAGCCGACAGACTTTTCAGAAGTGAGTTGAAACCCTTGCTTCCCTTTTTAAAAAATAAATAAAACCTGTTCTGCCCAAGTCCTTATATTCAGTATTCCATTTATTTGGTCAAACACACACTTGGCTGAACTTTGCACCTAACTCATGTACTTCAGAAAGAAGATATCGTGCAGCCAGCAAACCCATCATATGTCTATTATATTTTGGAACAGGGTTAGAATTGGGTAAATCTCTCATGAGATGGATGAAAATATTCCTGAATGCATATAAAGGACTTTCAAAAAGCCAATAAATACAGTAATATTGTGAACCCCTACAAGAAAATGACACGGCTGGAAAATGATCTCAAGAAACAATTTTCATGGCCGTGTAAGACTTATTAATGAAGAAGAGCACACCGTAGAAGAGAAGGCAGGGACGGGAATGCATTGGCATTACATTTCAGTAACCAGGGACCCTCTGGAACTGCAACTTCAAAATAGGATTTCTTAAGAGCTTTTTCTTTCCTAAATTCCCTTTACAGAAGCCTGCTTATTCTTTCATAATCACTTCAAAGCAATCCCCAGCCTCGCAATAAAGTAAATTCAAAGCAATTAGAGAGTAGATCTACACAGCAAGACCAAACAGTGCTTATAGAGGCTTTCTGTAAAGTGGCTCTGCATACATTTTCCTTGGAATGACATTATTTATATAAAGAAGCAGAGGTATATTTTATGAAGGAGAGAAAATACAAAATAAATTTATGATAGCAAATAGAAACACTGCATCTCTGGAGCGTGATATTATATTGCAGTTTGCAAGCACAACCAATCTAGCATCACCCTGTTACGTTCATACGTTTTAGTGAACAATAACAGAGGCGGGAGGGGCGGAGGGGGGCGAGGGGGGGGAGAAAAGAATGGAGTCTTCCGCAGCGTACTACCATAAAAGCCGACACGTACTACAATAACAAGCTACATATGTTCAGGAATAAACAGGCCAGCTTTGCATTCTCCTGCCCCATCTCCCCAGCGGCCCTGCTTTCTGCTACATTGCCAAGTGAGGTTTGCAGGAAGGCAACCTTGTGAAATGTAAAACCGCTCCGTCCCTCTCGCTGCTGAGGCTGTGGCTAGGAGAGGAGTCGAGCTGTGCTGAACTGAGATGTGGTTATTTCATTGTGATGCAAATAAATTTAACAATTAAGAATATGATTTTTGAAGATGTCAGTGGAGTAATTACTCCTATGGCTTCCAGCCAATTAAGCAGTAGGTGAAATAGCCCATTTAATTTGGTTTGGAATTTCAGCGCAAGGTGTTTTATGCTTTGTATTCTGTCAACATTTTGCTGAACTATACGTTCATAACTCTGATTGTTCTTTAAATAATATCTGGGCAAAACTGGTCTGGAGTACATGAACCACTGCTTGAAAGGTTGCATACACCTGTGAACTCAGTTGTGCAAGCAGATTGACTCCAACAAAAGCTCCATTCAAGGAAGATGAAAGTCTTGATTTGCTTGTAAGCCCATTAAACACACTGAATGGCCATGAAGATGAAACAAGGAAGCGCTTTAGGATTCTGCAGTTCGAACTCTTGCAGCAGAAATGGCAATAATAAAAGAACACCACAAAGTTATTATTCCCAGCATAAAAAGACAAGCTTGTAACATCAACTGAGGAGGAAAAAGGGGGGAAAAACCCAACCACAAAGTGTCATATCTCTTGCTTGGGAGACTGCTGTGATTCAGCTAATCTCCTCTATTAGCAGATGAACACAATAGTCCTTCAGTAAGACGTGAAACAGAGGCACTGACGGGTTAGCAGAGAAGTACTTCACAGCTACCCTAAGGAAGCACAAAACAGACACACTAACATTAAGACTGAAGATTACACTGTTAATGACAATAACAGCATACAAATGAATCCTCCTTCACAGAAAAAGATTAGTTGGAGAACTAAAAATCCTCATTTGAAAAGGGTCTGATGAAATGAGAGCCAAACTAATAGGGCAATGAGCGTCTATTAGCCACAAGGAATGAGAGACAGTGCAAGACTTAGATGAGATGGCTCACTGTATGGCAGGATCTGGGTCCTTTTTACTTTCACATTGTTGCTCCCTAAAATTAGGAAGGTCCCTGGGTATGACTACCATCTCTGACCAAAATTCAGTCCCTCTTTGCTCAGCCCCAGTTGAGTTACTTTATTCTCTACACTTTATTTTGAGAATTCTAGGAATAAATTCCATGCCTCAAGTTAGGAAACCTGCATTTGAAAAAGCAGCCTAGCATCACTAAATGTTGAAAACAGTGGCAAGGAGGATCTGTACTGAATGACATTATTTTCACATGTACAGCAAGACTGGAATCCCAGGGATGCTTTTAGAGGAATTAGTGCACAGGACCCGGATTACTTTGTCTGTTTTATACAGCTTCAGACTCCTTGCAAGGATCTCTTGCACTTCCTAGCATTACAAATGAGAAATGACAGGTAGAGGTACACATCTCAGCTCAGTGGAAATACACTGCACAGTTAGACACTGCTACATAAGTCCAGAGGCTGGATTCTGCTGCATAGTGTTTGCAGAGCCAGGGAGCAGCCTGCAAACCTCTAAAATGCAAGCCTGAGATCTGGACTGCAGCCTTAGACTCCTCTGCTTCTCTGTTTACCACCTGTTACATCTCTCTACACTTCATTCTTCTCATTTAGAATATCAGAATACATCAGTGATGCCTCTTTCAAAAGGATTTTGAGATCTTTGCATGTAGAATTCACCTGTAACATTATTGTTATTTGCAATTAACAGCAGGGTTACTCCACTATCAATATCCCTTAGCAGCAGTGCTTTTTATCTTCAAACCACTTTCTGAGCATTAATTAACTTTAGTCTTCTGTCTTTCGGAGTGTCTTTCTTCTTCTCATTCTGCTTCCCTCAGTTCCGTGTGTTACAGGGGTAATGGGGAAGACAACAGGAACTTCAAGCAACTTCATCCTTAATAATTAACTTTAGGAGGACACTTCAGAATTTTCACAGTGAGAATTGTTTCCACTTTGACAAATTTTCCCCAAAGTAGTTTGTAAGAGTGAATCCACATTGCCCCTCTTAATCAGGATTGTGCAGACTGAGCTGCATACAACAGCTTTTCCATGAGTTTCTCACCTGTCTGACCACTGTCCCTGTGTCTTTGGTGTGATGTGAAATTACCGGACAATGTAGAGAGATACTCAGGCACTCTCAAAACATCTCAGCACTTAATGCAATGGGAAGAGACCAAAACCACATTTTCTTCAGTCCACACTTTATCTCATCCAGAATTTCGTTTCAGCAGTAACACTTCAAGGCAGTTTTTCTTGATCAGGCATTTCTCTAAGGTGATAGAAAATCTGGCAGACAGTCCATTTTTAGTGAAGGACTTCTTGCTCAGCGATGCATTTCCTATCTCTGCAAGCTAAGGCCACAAACCATACCTCTCTTGTCTGCATGACAGACTGGTCAGCAGTGAGCAAGAGGACCCTGCATTTGTTCACCTCCTGCCAGTTGGATCACACCATCCCACCCATTTAACCTACTCTGAGTGTAATTACTATTGCATCTGGGACATTTGTCATCACTCAAGGTGGACTTTACCAGAATGACATGCTTGCTACTATTCATGAACATAAACACGGTCATAGTGATGTAGTATTTTGTTCAGTCTATTGTTCTGGGGTTCACACTCTTTTAGATAATTGGTTTTTTTAATTATACTGAAGGTACTTAGCCTCCTGGGTAATTTAATGGCAGTCTTCTCTTCTAAAGTGAACATGCCATTAATGGGAAATTGGTTAGCTCTTCCAGAGAATTCCAAGGCATCTAGACTTTCAACAGCTTGACTTATCCAGGGTTATTCCTCACTTCCAACCACCAATAACATGTACTTACAGCAAAATAAATCATTTACAGTGGTGTCCCTTCTGGCAGCTTCTCTGTCTTGGACATTATATTCGTTCCCAGTGTCCTCTGACGAAAGGTTGCTCTCCTCTTTGCAAGAGAAGCTGAGAAGAAAGGGGCCATAGGGGAAAATGAACCTCTACAAATGCAACAGGAATAAAAAAGCAACAAGCTGTTCTCTGCAGTTCTGTGCCTTCCTGTGAAAAAGTCTGCTACAACATAGGCTCAACAGGCTACCCTAGGGAGCCTTGCTGCTAGAAAGAGAGTACAAATGGTATCAAAGAAATGTTGAATCCCTGCCTGAATCATTTTGGCTTGCTATCCTTTGGCTCATATATTAGGGTGGTGAAGGCCGTGGTGGGGTGTTGGAGCAGTTATTTATTGGAGGGATGATGATTCATTTTCATTTACTTGCCAAATTGGTCAGCATCAAACATAAATCAATACAAATGTTATTTATTAGGCTCAACTTTGCAAATTGCCAACTCCCTACAAGTTCCTTTACATCCCTGTATTCTACCCAAGAGACACAGAAGGAAGCAATGGACTCAACCACCAGATGCAACTAGAAAGACAACTATACATGTATCTATGTACCCTGGAGTATGCCTCTCCTGTACAGCTTCATCATGAAATGGGTTTTTTGCATCATCAGGATTGCATGTCTGTGTAAAGGGAATGCATTAGCTTGCAATGAAGTATGGTTGTAGTTCATGCAGTTTTATCTCATCCATCATACTAAAAGCACAGTTATTTATTCCAGGGATTCCTTTCTTTTTTTTTTAATTAAAATCTTTAACAGCAAAAATTCCCCCATCAGTGAAGCCATCCACACTTTTGCATCATCCTAAGAAAAGAAGGCATTACAAGTGGTATGCCAATTATGCCTTCTCGGCATATATTCAGCCCTGGGGGTAAAGATAACACAAATTCTTCACTGGGTTCTCTTTTAATGCCCAAATATAAGCCTATCCCACCACTTTTATAAGCTACAGATTTTCAAGCACACTGCATTTACAGTGCAAAAGTGGAATGTGTATATTGTTGATCTGAAACAAGAAAATGCTGTTTGCCAGCTGACACAAGTCTCTCACCCAGTACATTGAATTAATGTCCAGTGAAACAAATCACGTAACCAGCTGCTGGAGTAACAGCCAAACATCCTGGACTACTGCACCATATAATTCAATTGATTGCCCTGAGAAACAATAATATAGTTATAATACTTCTACTAGCTTGATCCCCAGGGGAGCAAATTTACTCTGGTCTCCCTAACTGGTTGATAACATATTTAAATGCCAGTCAGTCACTAATCCGTTGCTGCTCCATCCTCTGAGAGCTGCTTTATTGAACACTGTAATTGCCTGGATGTTGTTTTTCATTTCTGTAGCTGTTGCTGTTAATTAAATATTTTGTAGAAAGCTCTCTCTCTCTCTGACATTTCTTACTACATTCTTGAATATCTGATAAGATGTACAGGCTGCATATTTGTACCTGCTGCTCTCTGCTGATACTCTTGTCCTAGTTTCAAACCCCCAAAACACTGAAGAAATGACATACTTTTAGTGAAATTAGGACTCACATTGTTAAAGGGCTGAGGGGATTTGAATGAAATAGAGGCATATGCAATGTCTGTTAGATCACAGATGTCAGCTAGAGCAGGATGTACATCTGGACTACAAGAGTTACCTTCCTTCCCCTTGTGTACACACTGTGGACATGAGCACTCCAGTAACAGCAGACTTGATTTTCCGGAATCAAACCTTAACAAGTGTCAGTCTGGACATTCTTAAGGCAAAAAAATCTTGGAAGGCAGATAAGGTTCAAAATTAGCTAATTTCATTCATGCCACAATACAAAATAAAGGTAGCACAAATAGCATTCTAGCAGTCCATGAGGCTGGCAGGTGGAGTTCCCTCTTAACGCTGTCTTTAAAAGAAGAATGAAGGGGTAGATGCAGCTGTGAACATTCAGTGCCCAGTGGCACAGAAATATCAACAGCTTAAGACTGAGTTGGGGATCTGAAAACACCAAGAACTTCTCTAACATTTAAATAAAATTCTGTTGTTTTCACATCGTACTCTCATAAGTCACAAAATGTTAGGAGTTGGAAAGGACTTCAAAAGACCATCCAGTCCAGCCCCTCCTGCCAGAGCAGTATCACCTAGAGCAGATCACACAGGAACACATCCAGATGGGTTTGGAATGTTTCCAGAAAAGGAAGGTCCATAACGTCTCTGGGCAGCCTGTCCTAGGGCTCTGGCACCCTCACAGGGAAAAAGTTTTCTTTTATGTTCACGTAGAACCTTCTCTGCTCCAGCTTGCACCCACTGCCCCTGGTCCTATCAATGGACATCACTAAGAAGAGCCTGACTCTGTCCTCCTGACACTACCTTTCACATCTGTATCAACTTGAATGAGGCCACTCCTCAGGCTCCTATTCTCTTATCTCCCTCAGTCTTTCCTCACAAGGGAGATGTTCCACTCCCTTCAGCTTCTTTGTTGCTCTGTGCTGGACTCTCTCATACAGCTCTCTGAGGCCCTACTTGAACTGAGTGGCCCAGAACTGGATACAGTATTCCAGATGTGGCCTCAACAGGGCCTCCCAAATTAACAAGACTGTTAATGGAAATAAAACTACTGTTAATGTTCTGAATTAAGCTGTCCAATGGTGTATGACAAATACATCCAGAGCAGTAACAATGAATCTGCCATACGCAGATGTGGATAGATACAAAACCTACATTGTGTAACTCCAAGTTGCATGCATCCACAGTAGGCATCCACAGAGGGCACCCACAGGAACACCCTGTCCCTGTATCCACACACACACACATCTGCCCATATTCTTTATGGGCATACATTAAGCATTTAACTAACACAAGTTTACACTGGAATTCAGATGTTTAAAATGTTTAGGTAAGAAGGATGAAATCCCAGTGCTACTAAAGTATTTGACAAAGCCACTCTTAAGTTTAGGGGAATGCAACATCTTAGTGGGGTTTCTCTTATTAATTGGTTTGATGCCACCAGTATGATTAGTGATCATCACACTTTAAGACACTGCACAGACAATCTAAGGAATGCTCCCTTAGGAGCTGTTTATTACCAGCTCCTGCATGTCATCTCAGCAAATGGAAAGCACTGGTTTAGCCCAAAAGGTCCCAGAGCCAAGGATGCCTGGATGCCAACAGCTCAATGCAACCAGTACAGAAGACAGCACACTCCAGACAATGCACGTAAGGAATAAAACAGCTTGTTTCTGGGACATTATTTTGGAAAGCTCTCTATGTAATTACTTCAACAGCACATCTGCTGAATTCTTACTCTGTACATTAGTCATGTTTTGAGCAAGATGTTTAGATTTACTGTTCCAGGGCCTTCCCAATGTCTACTTGCACTGATATTCCTGTAGGTGATCAAGAATTCCAGGCTCACATCAGAGTGTTCAGCTGTTCTTTCTTTAATGTTCTGATTCAAAACTGTCTTGCTTTTAAAACAAAACCAGACAAACCTCTTTATCTCACTGTCCTGGACTATGAGACTGTAGAAGCTGGGATTTTCACTCCCCTTTGACAATGAGCAAGAACTACATCACCATGCACAGTGAAACCACTAATTGCCTGTGCACAAGATACCAAGATACCAAAAGCTCAACTTTTTTTCACTGCAAATCGAAACTAAGCTGAAAGCTTGTACAAAGACTCTTTTGCTTGATCAGTAGTGCAAGCCCAAGCCATGAGACTGAACATCTTTAACATTGTGGAAATCTCTCAGCTGTCTCTTTCTTGTCTACTTTTTTCAGCTCCTCATCAGCAAGGAGACAAAGGAAACAGATGATGCTTCCCACCATTGTTCTACACATAGAGTATTTCCTTCTAGGTTCTCCCATTCAGATGAATTATCTTTCATCTCATTAGCTTAGTGATACCATCTTTTGTGAAACCTAGCATGAAAACAGTTCTTTTTTTTCTCTTTGTCTCTACCTTGACACCTCTTTCAGTCACTGATGATTTTTATGCCTGTACTCCAGTGTAATTTCTAGCACATGCAAACTCAAAAGTGAAATACCTGTACAAAATATAGTTGCATTGCACGGCCTTAAGAGCTCTTGTGTCACCTGCACTAAGTAACTTAGGCAGGTACCCACTCCCCTGGAGGGAGACCACAGTCTCAAAATGCAGCTGTGTCCCATAAAATCTTCCTTCACTTGCAAGTGAAAACTCATTCCTGCTGAAAATATGCAGGAAAATTCCCCATGGGACACAGCTTATTCTCCTAAGAGGATCCCTGGGGACAGACATCAGAGCAACAGTTAGAGGCTTGGCTTCCTTTCTCCACAAATGGGAGATACATGGAAGAATATGATTCAGCAGTACTATCCGTGCTTCATTTGAGCTTTCTCTCAAATCAAGGGTGTGTTTAGTTGCATTCCTTTAGATCAAAAGAGTGACAGGAGAGGGAAGATGGTGCACACGCTACTGTTTCCACCTCTACACACCATTGCCACAGCTCTCCAGGGAGACAACTAGCAAACAACCACGTATACTCTATTGCTTCCGTTTGGTTTATTTGTCACTCTCGGTAGGTTAGCTCCTGCTGGTAGCCCCTTATTTCTGTCTAGTTAAGGAAGAATATGGTGGTGTATTGTTTCAAAAAAGAAATGCTTTCCTTTACTGCACCGCAGGTGACAATCCCCCAGTGTCTTGAATGTTGGCAATAGATGACTTGGAGATTTTTCAACAGTCAGACATCCTTTTAGAGAGACCTCTTTTAGTTTTCCCTTCCCCAGTTTAACCTGCCATGTTTCTAATATCATTATGACTCTCAGCTCTCTGCCAGAGTGACAGCATGAGGCAAGTGGGATTTGGCAGTGATGCAGGAGGATGCACAGTGGTGAAATCAGGGAGCTTATGACCAAAGTATCAGGGTCCTTTGCATTCAAAGGAGCAGTATTTACATTTCCCAGTGACCACTGCATGAGCATACTGACAGCTACAGACTGCCAGATAACAACAGATTTGTTACAGACTTCTGGGCCAAGAATTAAGGGGAGATCATACTCTACTTCTACTATTTAAAGAGTGAGTGAACACACAAGCAAGCAAGCAGAAAATCTAGTGGAAAGAGCCCATACACTCTCATGTCAGCAAAGAAGGTATTTACAAGCTGACAAGAGCAATATAGGAAGATTCTTAAACTACAGATTTCCTTTTGTAAAATAAAAGTAACTGAAGAGCAAGATTTTAACCCTATTTTGAGGCTGTTGAGTCTTCTTAAGCCTTATGAAAGCTTTCTGGGCTGGATCTGCAAGCCTAAATTATATGGTGATTTTAAAGCCAGATCAATTATTTCAAATAATCTCCCCACCTCTCAAATCAGAAATGCATATAGAGATAGACTATACTATACATAAATTTGTATTAAACATATGAAACTGTTTCAATCCTCACCAAACAGATCTTGATCTAGAAAAGCCAAAATTCTTAAACTAGTACTTCGAAGTTTTCAACATTAAATGAATTTTCAAGGTTTAAGTAAAAACTAAAAATCCTTCCTCCAGTGTTTTCATTTTGGTAAGAAATGAGAGAGCAGTTCATTTAGTATTAAACAAAAGGTACTTTAAAATACGTAAGAGATTAAAACAATCGAAGCCCTAGACTGGGGTTTTGAGCTTGGATGAATAAATGCGTCACCTTCTTAGCTAAAAGCATTGATTTTTCCAACAGTTACAAAACTGCAGGCAGGTGGAGAGCAAGAAGGTGCATTCCACACTCTCCCTTGCCTGTCCCAAGCAGCCACCAGAACACAGGTCTCCAGAAGCAACTCAGTGGCACATCTCTGCATCTTAACCTCAGTGGCTCAAGTGGCCAGTTTTCCACAAATACTCCAATCCAGTAATTACCATCATAACAACTCGGTATTGTCTTTGATTTGTGTTTTAATCTCCATAATTAAAGTGTCTAGCTGCCACAGCAACAGATGCTACAGAAGCATGTCTGCTGTATAATCATAACATTAATTAAAAACTCAAAGTAGCTACACAATAAGGAAAGGCCTGGATGGTGGAGGAGATCAGCAGCGTTAAAATAACTCAGTGACCCTCTCACAGTGCTGTCTCTCATCCAGCACATGTTTTTCCTGCTATAGGCTGCGAGGCTGCAACCATACAGGAGCCCAGTTTGGAGGCTCTGGTTCCAGCTCCCCGTGGTTGTGTTTTTGCATCCCCAAGTCATCAGCAGACTGGCCCCTTGTGGACACTTCCAGCACAGTAACTAAAACCCGCACAATACAGAAAATTAACAAATTTTCTCACTCTGAGAGAGAGAGCTGCTTTAGAGACAAAGGCATTTCTGCTGTCTGTGCTAAACGTTATCTACTGAGCAGAGGAAGGTTCAAGAAGGCACCTCCACAACGCCACAGAGCCTTCCTCAAGGATTCCACAGAGCTGTGAGCAGTCTTGATTTTTCCCAAAGAAAATTTGAGCACATTCACCTCTCTAACTCCAGGTTGGATTGCTCATTCTAGCTCTCCACCACACAGCACTAGAGTCTAGTTTTTCAGAGCCTCCAAGTCATAGTTAATAGCACACCAAAGGATGGAGATGGGTTATCTGCCACACAATAAATGTCCAACTAAGAGGAAATATTCTTGCATAACCCAAGTGATGGCTGGTTACAGAACTGGGCTGGAGTCCTAGGGAGTGCTGAAAGGATTTTTCGTGCCCCACTTTTTTTGGGGGTGAAGTAGCCAAAGCCTGTTGACCTATTTGACTGCTTTTCCCAATAATGTTTGGACTAGATGACCTTTGAGGTCCCTTCCAACATGCTGTTCTATGATTCTATGAGTCTGTTAAAAGATAAACCACGGATGAGACCACTACCACAATAAATACTGAGAATACAGGCTGTAGGAGTGGGCAAGCAGGTTAGTAGAGGAAGATTCAGTAAAGTCCCCTTCTGTTTCTAATCAGCAGAGACTAGAGTGGAGAAGCCAGCTGTGCACGTGTCAGATCTGATGATGATACACAACGATGTGGGATTGTCAATACGGAGCCAAACAGCCAGGGAGATTCAAAGGGAAACCACACTCACCATGTAATTAGTGTGAAACATGGCAAAGAAAAGGGGATAGAGGAGGATACTTGCTGGTGAAACCTGGGGCTTTGGGGAGGAGAGGTTGTTTTGGTTTGTTTCAAGTAGTAAAAGGAGAGGTAATGGCATGGAGTAACATTTGTAGAAAAGCAGAGCACAGTTAACAGTGAAAGCGCAGGAAACATGCCCTGGCTTTGGACAAAATAACTGTGCCAGAGATTCTGCAACAGTCATACAAGGCCAATGGGGATGAAAATCAGATGCTGAGGAGGGAAAAGTAAAGGAAGATTAGAAAATAGTTTTACTAATTTATACATTCTGAATTAGGTGTGCTAAGGTAGTAACTGAAAAACAGTTTATAAGAAAAATATGTTTATCCCTTAAACTCATTTTTCACCTGAGATCTCACTAGGAAAACACGTGGCAGTTGGCAACCCTGTTTTAAGGTCCTGTTTGCTAGTGCCACTGAAAAACTCAAGGTTTTTCTTCTATAAGTACAAAGAACTGACATACTGTCTCAGATTCTTGCATGAGTATCTATTAGCTGGAATGACTTGAATGAGCCATTAAATTATTATGCAATAATTAGCCCTCATAGTCAGCAAAGACTTCAGAGCTCTTGGCAGAGGTTATTCTCCACATCCAGGAGAGCAGGACAGCATGAAGCCAAGCTGCATTCAACAATACTGCAGATTCATGGGCCAGAGCTTGGATGTCCTGACCCCCTAGAGAAGCTCTGTACACACCAAACTATGTCATCTCTCTGGTCCAGACACTTTCCTCATCACTGGCTATTAATCACTTTTCCACAGTCCCTAGAAACAACAGTTAATAACACTAAAACTTCATGCTTCTTTCTTACGACTCACAAAGCAGTGGGCAAAGACAAAGCAAGTATGGGAGTGACAACAATTTTTACCTCAATTAGAGCTAGGCAGAATGAGATGGAATTTAATATTAACTTTATTACCATGACAATCAAGCTGACGCTGTCCAAAGATGGACCCCTGTATTCCTACTAGACACCTACACTGCTGGAAGAAAGGGAGCTGGCAGTATAAAAGGGGGGGGGGTCTGTTTTTGAAGGATGGAAAAGTTCCCAAAGCTTGAGCACAGATTCAAGAGGAGCAAACTAATCCACGAAAGTAACTGCATTGCAGCAGTGGGAACATGCAGTTAACGGCATACAGCTGACCTGAATTTAATCCAGAGCAAAACTCACCACATCACTGTTAGCATAGGTTGCTGTTGCTGCTCTCTGTCTTGTTTAAGTTTCAGATGCAGTTTTTCCAACAACTCACCAACTCATCTCTGGCATTCAGTTTCCTACCCTTTCCACACTTAGATGCCTAAGACTCTAGAAGAGATTTAGATATTCCTGCTGTTGGGCCACTTCCTTGCACCTAAAGCTGCAGTCATGTGCATTTGCACTGTTAGATGAATCACATCACACTGTCCTGTTGTAAGCCATTAATTATTGTTACTAATAATGGTCTCATTGATTGGTTTGGATGGAACAATTGGCAGTGATTGAAGGTCAGGCTGACAAGGCCGAGATGAAACACCAGTTAAATTATACAGGTTTTCGCTCCATAGATGTACTACAAAGTGTTTTGAAGGTGATTCATATGAGCTTACGATGAAGTCTAAGTGTATAATTGTCTTTCATTAATATGCAAATTATGGGGGGGGGGAATCATCTAAGATCTAGTCCTATTGATGATACATTGCTTTATCTTCTTTTTCTTCTGACAAATCATATCTGCAGCATAGAGAAGTTAGATTATTATCTATACCATTATTAACTTCATTTACTTCTCAAGGTGGTAGTTGTGTTTTTTCTTAAAACAGCTATTTTGACATAGTGTACTTAGAAGCTGTGGAATTCAAAGCCAAATTACACCAGTGACTTCAACTTTCTTCACACGCTTCCAAGGCAATGTTTAAAACTTTCAAAGTCTGATGGGTACCTAATACAATTATACTAAACTTGGAAAGAAAGCAGATGGCCAGAAACAGTTCTCAACTGAAAGAAGAATCATAGAATGGTTTGTGTTGGAAGATACCTCCAAAGGTCATCTAGTCCAGCCCCCCTGCACTCTGCATGGACACCCTCCACTAGACCAGGTTGCTCAGAGCATTGTCAAGCCCGAACTTGAATATCACCAGAGATGGGGCCTCAACTATCTTCTGTTCCAGTGTTCCACCACCCTCATGGTGCAGAACTTCCTTCTAACATCCAACTCATATTTGGTCTTCTCTCATTTCAAACCATTGCTCCTCATCCTACCACTGCAGGCCTTTGCAAACAGTCCCTCTGCAGCCTTCTCACCGCCTCCTTCAGGTACTGCAAGGCTGCTCAAAAGTCTCCCTGGAGCCTTCTCTTCTCCAAGCTGAACAACTCCAGCTCCCTCAACCCGTCCTCATAGCAGAGGTGTTCCAGCCCCCTGATCATTATTGTGGCCCTGCGGGTTCTTTTAAGATGCTTTCTGAACAAGATTTACTATCGTATACTATTTTCCACTTAATGGCTTAAGCATGATCAGTATCTGCTGAATCACCCCAAAAGAAATCTTGCATTTTACAGCTGTAGTCCCAGCCCCAGAAATGGTTATTTTCTTGAAGAAACATATAGATGTGTTAAGGATCAATACTGCAGACTACTTACCAAGCAGCAAATCACAGCACGTCCTCTAGGTAAGTCACCTCTGAATATAAAGTTGTCACAAGTGTCCATTAGAAGAGATGATGCTTTATGTTAATCTTCATGGAGTAACATGCTTTGGGCACATCTAGTGCAACTGCATTAGTCAAGCAATACCATTTAAAAAAGACATTATTCAAAAAAGGCTCTTTGGTTCAGACCAAAAATCCAGAGAAGGAAAAAAAACAAAACCTCCTTCATCCAAAACGCTTTTGCCCCTCTTCAAATTAAGACAACATCTATAGGCCGGACCAGAGCGGGACCTTCTTTCTGCAGGTAAGCACAGTCTGAAAACCAGCACAATAGTTGTGTCTTCTGCTCATCTTCAAAACACACTAAACATTTGAAGGAACAGATGCATGTGAGTGCTAAATAAGCTCTTGTGATTTTGCCCTTGTTGGAAGGACATTTGTTTGTTTATTAAAAGAATCTTTATTACTAGTATCCAAATTATTTTGGTTTTTTGTTGGCTTTTTTTTTTTTAATTAAAAATAAGCTTGTTTCTTATCAAGTGTCCTAGGTTTTTATTTCAGAGTCAAGACTGAACTACTCAAGCAAAAAAACTTACTTCAATTAAGAGCTGTGCCTTAGTAAGGACCACTGGTTTCAGACCTGAATTATTTAAAGCTGAGAAACTGCAGCTCAGATGCATTTTACAGACCTTAGGAAATTATAGAAGAGGTAGAAGAAACATCTCACACAAACCACTGCTCTTAAAGTTTCTTACTAACCCCAAAAGCTATTGGTTCAAGGGACCTAGGAAGGTAACCTCCTCTGAACTAACACCCAGCACCCACACATTTTCATTTAGTTAACAGTGTTTTCCACAGTGTGCCCATGCATGGCTGTCGATTGTCTCAGCCTTGCTGAGATTGCTTGAGGGAGAGCTACTGACATCTGATACCAAGGACAATTTCTGGAGCAAGGAAGATTGTTTTTTTTCCCCTGAGGATCTTCATTACTTGCAGGAATGAGTTGTAGGCTTTAAAAGCAGCATGCCAATTCTGCTGATATGGGACAGCACATGAAGGTAACTTGTAGGCACTCTCAGCTCCCTGGGGTGAGCTCCCCGGGGTGAGCTCCCCACCCAGGAACTAACATACATGTGATTTGCCCTTGTTCAGTGACTCCTGTGACTCCAGGAGACTGTTGTAATATTATTTATGCTTCTTAGTCATCAAAGCTTTTTTTAATCCAGCTTAGGTGTGACACCTTGGAGCCAGGTGAATAGTGGGGTGGAAAAAAAACACCCCGTGTATGCACTCTGCAGCAGGTCTTATCTTCTGCAATTCAGGCTTGATTTGAGTGTGCAGCCGGATGGAATGAGCTCATTCAGTATCTCAAAGATCAAGGACTTTGTAAATCCCAAATGTGAACATGTGACCACTTTGAATAAGGATGGCTGCCTCCCTCTGCACTAAGCACAACTACATCTTCATTTGAACTCTGCTCACATACTAAATTTCATGCAGATTTAGCTTCAATTTCCCTATTCACCACAGGTAAAAAGTTGGTTCTCACACACACTGCTGAGGAAGTCACCAACTTTAAAATAAGGGACCTGATTTCGATTATGTCCATTATGCAAATGCAATTAAGGTACATTATCTTAATTTGGTTTAAAACCTTTAAAACACCTTGAGCAACAAGCTTAATTATACTTTCTTCATCATGTCTTGAGTTTCAAACACTTCTTGCTTTTCTATTGAAAATGATTACCAAAAAAGCAGCAAACCTTGCCAGCAATATCTCTCAGGTAAACAGCAATAATCTTTTACACTCATTTTGCCCATTTCTCCCAAGGAAATGCTTTACTAAGTGGGAAGCCAAAAACATTTTACCTGCCTTTGGAATGGAATGTCACAACAGTTTAATCCCACAGCAACTCCATGCAACATTCCAGGATCAGGCATAAAGAACAATACTAATTCTAATTGAAATTATGGGGGGGAATAAAGGCATGCAGAATATAATTACCTATACTGGATTTTGGCCAGTGCAAAATGGAGCACAAGCCAGGACATGAAGTCCAGACACCTAGCTCCTGCCAGAAGTACCATGAGATCTTTAATGAACACAACTGGCAAGATCACACAATATTGTATCATATGGTATGGCCTTTTCAAGAGAAAATAGCCAATGAACAAGCTCGAACTTTAATGTGGCTCTAGTGCTGAATAAAAAAAGAAAAATCCTGCATCATCTACTAAAGACAAACAAGTTTCTTATAAAAACACAAGCTAAGTTCTGATCTGGCAAACTTCAGAGTCTTTAAGAACTGTGACCAAGCACTATCCCAAATTCTAGACAAAGTCTAACAAACCTCTTTAGCCAAACTTCTTTGGGTCTTACACACATCAAAATCATTCTTTAAGGTGGAAATAAACCTGTGCTAGTACGCTCAAACTTCTCTGCAGTCTTGTAGACCAAAGAGCATCAGGAAAAGCAAAGCAAATTTCCAATACCTCACATGATGCAGTCAGACACCCCTAGTAATACTTGACATTTGTTCAGAAGTGGAGCCACTTTCTCTTGTCTCTCCTTACCTGGAGAGATGCCACAACCTCTGTCACGAGCCACCACTGCATATAAATGGATGTTCTCCCATTAACTCCTTTCCCGTTGTCTTTTCCAATGGAGCACAGGACTCCCACACTCAAGCAATTGATTCACTTTGGAGCAGACACCCCCCTGGGTGGCAAGTGGAGAAGAATCTGAAGGAGTAAGAGGAGTCAAGGGAAGCCACTGGAGCTGCACAGTTGGGACCTAGGGCAATCCCTGCACCAGCATCACCCAATAATGGATCACCTGCTCTGGTTTCAAGTGGCCAGCTCAAAAGAAGGAGGTGTGATTTCCTACCAGACATGTTTGTCTACTTTCATAGATATCCTTCAGATCTAAACCTAGAGTGCTAAGCACTGTCATTATTAAAGCAAGAGAGCACATCCTAGTACCAGATACAAAGGAGGATTCTCAAAGCACAGAAAGGCATTAAAATAAGGTCACATTCCTTAGAGCCCCACGGGATCTGAGCTACAGATGCTGTGAGTAGTTAGCAACTAATTAGTAGCAAGCAACTAATACGTCACGCAGTGCTAACGTACAGATACACAAACACAGCCTCATGTGTACAGACAGAGTTTGATTGTGGTTTTAAATATTTCATGTTGCAGGCCAATTATCATAAGGGAAGTGACATGTAAAATTGCAGAATTCTTAATTATACTGTGGGTTTTTTTGACTCATTTCCATTTTGACCATGAAACTCTCAGCAGCCTTAAAACAATTCATCACATACAGGAAAATGAAATTCAGTGACGGCAGAGGGAGAGAGGGGGATGTTTGAGGGAAGAATAAAATTCACATCTGAATTCTTTGTTATGAAGAATTAAAACCATATATATATATATACATGAAGTATTTTTTAAAAAATAAAGTAACAGACTAGCAGACAATTCTTGCCTATTTTTATATATCTCACCAAACTTCAATTTTGTCTTTTCCCCCATTCCACTTTCCTCCACATGAAAATATTGCCTGACTGTAGGTGGATGGAACAGCAGAGCCTAAGGAGTGCTGGTCCTGCAAAGCCCTGGCTGATGAAGCTGTCAGCCCCAAGATCCTTCAGTTCAGGGATGCCTTGACACATGCATGCTGTTGTGCCATGACCTACGCTGTGCAGCCAAACACTCCTGCCCAGCAGGACTCACCAGGCTGCCTTTCCCTTGCAATATCATGTGTCTAACTGGTGGACAAGACAGCTTTAGAAACTGCAGATACCAGCCACCTCAAAATCTTGCTGTTTGAAGTGATGTGAAATGCAACCATGTGAGCAGTACAACAGAGGTTATTCCTGAGACCCCACTGCTGGCAAAGGGCAGTCAGTATTCTCCTCCCCAGCCAGCATTCCCGAGTGCGAGACAGCTCTAACTTTCCCCCTAAGCCCTCCTGTTTCTTCTCTCCCTCCTCTGCCTCTAACTCTTCTCACACCTCTTTTTTCATGCCTCTTTAACCACTACTGAGACAATTCCCATTGCCTTGTGTCCTTCCCCAGTGGCCTTGTTATCTTCTTCCCATCCTCCTCCTCAAGACTCAGTGTTCAGCCAGCTTTACACCCAGAAAAAGTGGATAACATTTACAAAAGGATATAAATAACTCATTTGTTAAAGCTTTCCTGACTTTCAGTGGGATTTCAGATCCTTGTGGGTTTGCCTTCTTTTTCTTTTTTTTTTTTTTTGGTCTTCTCTGATTTTTCTTCTCTGCATCACCATTTTTTAATGGTACTGCTGTGATAAAAATTGAACATCATCCCTTGTATGAGATCAGCCATACTCAATCTCATTTCACACAGTGGATTTCCACATAACTGTGGGTTAAATCCCACACATTCTAAGTTATACATCTGATCTGCAGTGGAAGTTGCCAGGACACAGAGGGTGAAAGGATCATCTGCATTTATAGGAAACCACTTTACTGAAGCACTCCATACTATCACTGCATCCAGTTCTGCTGTCTGCATCCAGTTATGGTGTCTCCAGCATAAAAAGGACATAGAGCTGTTGGAGAGAGTCCAGAGGAGGGCTACAAAGATGAGTCAAGAGCTGGAGCACCTCTCCTATGAAGGTAGCCTGAAGGAGCTGGGGATGTTCAGCCTGGAGAAGAGAAGATTCTGGGTGAGACCTTAGAGCTGCTTTCCAATGTCTGAAGGGATCCTACAGAAAGGCTGCAGAGGAACTTTTCACAAGGGTTTCTAGCAATAGGACAAGGGGGAAGAGTTTGCAGCTGAGGGAGCATAAGTTTAGACTGGATCTTCAGAAGAAGTTCTTCAGTATGAGGGTGGTGAGACTCTGGAACAAGCTGGCCAGGAAGCCCTGGAGGGAACATACTGATTGTCCAGAGAAATCAGGACCAGGTAAGAGATTGTCTGCCTCTTTCTCCAGCATCCTGTGAAGCCTAGGAAGAATCAGAAGCCTCAGTGGCTACAAAGACACCAACAGAACCCTCTGCAAGTATCTGGGTACTGTCTGAAACTGTAGCTAGCCCTGCGAGTCGGGAAATAATATTTTGTGAGTAAATACTTGAAGCCTCTTGTAATTCAACCAGCCTTCTGCTGTAAGCAGAAAGGAGCTCCTTGAGTACACCCAGTAGACAAGCAGTATAATTGACCACAAGAACCTTCTCTTCCATTTCAGTTGGGTTTTAATGTTTACATATTGCTAGCTATTTGTTCTAGATCTAGTTTATCCTTAATGTAATCCTTTCCATGACCATGCAAAGAACCAGTTATTATTAAAATTAGTGGTCAGGGGGTGGTGAGAGTTTTGAATACCAAAATTAATAAACAATATTAATTTTGAAAATACCATCTCACAATCAATTAACTATCCACTCTGTTACAGTGCCAATAATGATTTTTCTATTTTCATGCTATTCTATGTAAAAAAAAGATAAGATTTAATCCCTCAATAAATCTGATGACAAAAAAGACAAATGCATTTCTTAAAAACACAGGACAAATCTATACTTCTAGCATGGGCAAAGTTTTTCAGTTATCACCAGTCTTTTGGTGCCTGAGAAAGAGCATCACCATCCCAACATTTAGAAATCCTTAGCTGTCTTTGTCCTTCCTCTGCTCTTCATCTTTCTTTCTCCAACAAACCTTTACCATCAGAGCTGTCCAAGACAAAGCCTCAAACTACATGAAGAGGAAACTGCATAGCTTCACCAAAAATTGAAACCTGCCTCTCCATTTCCCAACCTTCAACTCCTGTAACACTAACAACACAGCAGCTATCCCAGGTGGAATGAGCACAAGAGAGAGAAGAATTATTTTTGCAATTTAGAAAATTACAGGATTTCCACACACACACCCCTCCCCCTTTTTTTTATGTGTGGAGGTTTTAAAGATAACTCAAATTGTTCAAGCATCCTGGAAAGTGACCTCTTTCAGGTGTATAATTTTCTGAAAAGTCCTTAAAACAATAGGCTTTTCTCTCTTTCACAAAAGGTAGTTATCCCATAATTGGCAGGCAGAGGTGGAATTGGTATTTGCCAGCAGCAGAAGTTTGCTCAAATAAATTTGGTGTGTCAGGTGCAACCATGAATCTGCTGGATGATTATTATTTAGCTGTTTAGCGCTGACAGAGTGCTCTGCACAGTGTCTGCCTTAGAAAGAAAAATTTCTCAGGTAGGGAAGGGCCAAAACTGGAAACCAAAATATCCAATGCCTTCTCCTAGGGCTACCTCAGACATTTATTCTTACCTTTAAATATGCAACTCTCTGCTTCAGTCTTTTATTTATTTATAGTAAGAAACTGGTAATATTTAACACACACGTAAGAGCAGATACACTTGAAGTGTAATGCATTCATTGTGATCTTCATCTGTAAGGAACTATAGAAAAACAGCAATTTCACGTCCTTTGCTCTACTCCCATGCTTTCTCCTCATGAGTAGTCTCTACTCATGTGCTTTATATAGAATTTAAGTTTGTTCATACAGAAAAGCCAGTAATGGAGCAAATTGAAGCTTCACTTAATAAAACTTACTTTGATGTCACTACATTTTCCTTCCATTAACCTTTCAACTGCCATGGACATTCTGCCTGTATGCATTCATTTGTCCAGCAAAGTGGAAAATTGCTGGCAGGGTAAGATTTAAAAAGAAACCATCACATGAGATTAGAAGAAAAGATTTATGAAACTGCTTCATAGCTCCATGCACTAGAGCACCATAAAACTGAAAACTTTGCAAATTAGAGTAGTATTTATGGCCTTCAGTTTCCACATCAGCAAAAGTCATGGTACCTGTGGAGTTAAAGTTCTTGGAAATAAAAGTTCACAGATCATGCCCAGCATCAGACATGACCACATGAGGCACAGCACACTTGAAACAAAGGTGTGCTGCTTTCCTTTTAATCTGGTGCCTGTTACTGGAGTCACAGGTAGTTAAAAAAAAAAAAAAAAAAAAAAAAATCACGGAGGCACAAAAAGACCAAGTGACTGTAATGCTTTTCATTGGGTGTAGCTTCACCCAGCGGCATTTCCTTTGTTCTGTGGACACTTCTCAAGCTCTGTAGCCCTCATTCCAGAGTGCTGGGAATCCCGGCCCCGAAGGACATCTCTCCTGCAATGTAACAACTCCTGTCTGAGCTCTGCATTAGTTAATGGGAATTCTTCTGTCAGCTCAACTGGCCAGGCTCCAAGCACAGACTCATGCACAGCCCTGAAGGTGGGGAGCTGCCCTTTTGGTTCAAGCCACAGTCATATACAGTTGTTGCCTACGACAACCTAGTAAGTCTAAGCTATACCTGCACCCTCAGCTCTGCCTCTATGCATCAGTGTGATGCAGTTGCAAACGCTGTCTGCAGCTCCATTTTATCCGAGGGGAGATGCTGCACTCATCGATGTGCTTGGCGTTTCAAGCTTGTTGCCTTCCCTGTTCAGCAGGCTGCCCTTTAACATGCTCCATCTGGCAGATCGGTGGTGACACCCTTCCCCCGCTACGTGCTGGTAGGCTTCTGACGGCAGGCTTTGGGACGCCCTTCCTCCCATCGCTTGCCTCGAGCCAGCAGAAGAGCAGCCTGCTACTCCCTATTAATTTTCCAGTGGGGGAAAAACATCTTGGGGCTCCCTTCCGAGTGCATTCTGCTGCTCATAAGCTGGCTTCTGCTTCACACAAAAAATAACTATGTCTCCACAGGGTTTTTAAGAAAGCTTCAACCTAGATTTTTCTCTCAATGCCTGATCCGCTTTCCTCCTTATCTACCTTCCTGATTCTTTCCAAGCACTGCCGAGGAGACAATGTGCAATGGGTGGGGATGGGGACAAACAACCCATTTCATCTGCTGCCCCTGCACCCCTACCATCCTGTTCTTTTTTCTTCTATCCAGATTTAAAATACCTCCTAAAACCTCCTAAATCAGTCATGTCCATCTTCCGTTCCCTAATGCTTCTGCAGGGTTTCATGTTAAGAGTTCACTGGCTCCATGTTCCTGTTTTCTATTAAGCAAGCAATGCTGCATCATTTGCCTAAATTTAGCATTCAGACTCTTTCATCATACTTCTGTAACAATGAAGGATCCATTTTAGTGAATCCATACAAAATTTTACTGAACAAAAGTGCAGTGATCAACTAAACCAGGAGTTCATCCTTTGTAGTTCGAACCCTCACTAGCAAACCCAGCCTCATCACATTCACAAGAAGTGCGTGAACAAAGCAAAGATGGGCATGGAAAGGCATCTAACTAGATAACAAAGAGGCAACACAAATCTCTGGGACACACCATGGAGCAAAGGGCAGCTCCAGCATTGAGTTCCTACCTCTCACTCATGGTTGACACTTAGCACCTTCTCAAAACTGCAAGGAGGAATAATTGGGAATTTGCTCCAATTCTTTTTTCAGCCACAATAAAACAGTCAAGAGCTGCAACAAGGCAGAAGTAAAAGACGTTTTAAGGCCAGTCCTCACCGTACAGTGTATGAAGGCGCAGGCAGCCCTGCAAAAATCTCTCCTCACTCTAGCAAAAGAGTCATTGCTAATTTATAAGGGCAACTAAAAACAGAAGAGTTTTGAAGAATTGGCTGTTCAATATTTGGATTTAAAAATCCGTTTCTGATATGAACTGTCCTAATGGCAATAAAATAAAATAAAATAAAATAAAATAAAATAAAATAAAATAAAATATAAAATAAAACCAAAGCCTTCAGCCTGTCAAAGAGACAGCCATGACCTTAATTTGCCACAGAGATCTTTGATGAGTATGAAAGTATTTCACTCCCATATCTGAGAAGGACAGCATATTGCCTAATGAGCTAGAGGTCTCAAACCCACAGGCACCATGGTAATTACAAAGGGGTATTTAATTATCTAACCCTGGCATCTAAAGAATTAACAAACCTTGATAATGAAAGGAAACCAGAGAAGAAAGAAGAATTTATTGTCTAAGCCACAAAATGCTGGGAAAATCACTACAGAGCCAGATTTCAATGGATCCATATCTGGTATTTCTAAAAGCTTACGCCATACTAAAATGCCAGATGTTCACACATTATGGTTGTTATTACTGTTAACAGCATTAATTGGGAGAGAGAGGAAGTTAATCCAATTTAATCCAGGAAACTAAGCAGAGAAATATGTAAGAAAACAAATGAAAGTCTAAAAAAAACCAAAACAAATATTTCACAACATGCATTTTTGATACAGTCAGTCCAGAAGTGGCTAAACAAGGTCCCTCTCTAGGAACTATTTAATTTACAAATTTACATTTGTTCAACACATAGAACAGCAAAATAAACACAATAAAACAGTTCTTGATGTCTGGGGCCCTGCACAGCCTCTTCTCTCAGCTCTGGCAATGAAGAAGCTTTCTGTACACTTCTGCGTTCCTTCACTTGAATTATTTCTTTCCTTTGCAGAGAAACTTTTGCCTTCTCAGTGTTATAAACCCACTGGTTACTTGAATTCCACTGCTCCATCAAAAATAAAAGGCACCATTACATGTAGACCCTGTCTCCTTGCAAATGTATGCAAATGCATGTATATAACAAAGCAATTTACATCTGCCCAAAGCCTCAAAGTGAGTGTATTTGCTTTGATCAAAGCTTAAAATGGGATTTATCTGTAGGGCATAAAAACAATGTTTGCCTTAAAGAAAACAGCAGTGCCTTTAGATCGCTGCAATGAGGCTGCTCTGTTCATTGTGGCATTGCTGTTTGTAATGCTGCTAAGGTTGCATTTCTCTTATAATCCTCTGTATCCAGAAGCTTAGAGCTTGCCAGAGAAATGCCTCCTCAACTTACACTTCCCGTGTAAGACGTTAATCTATCAGCTAGCCTTTTATTTCTACACCAAATTATCAGGAACAACCCACCCCCAATCTCTGGGTTTCTTTATAAATTGTATTTTATTATTAGCATCCACTGCTAGTTTTTGCATGAAGCAAGCTGAATTTTCTCAAGATGCTTTAAACCAAGGCCAAATAAAGCTAAGTTTTATCTGGAAGACATTTATCTAAATACAAAGGCCAGTAAATGTATAATGCACAATAAAAGAACATGCCTGTGATGCATTATATGGTTCACTGAACAGTTACTGCCTTCAAACCAAACCAAACCAAACAAACAAACAAACAAAACCCAAACCAAAAAACAGACAGTGGAGCAAATATGAAGTGGTCCACAAAATTTTTCTTTCAAATTGTGCTACTAGAAAGAGATACAGTTCCTGCTGAATAATCTGAAAAAATGCAGAAACTGGTGATGATTTGATAACTGGACTGGAGATTCCCAATGAGATTTTCATATCTGCTACAAGAGGGTGTCCTACGGTGTCCAAGAAAATGAAAAAGTCTGTAACAGCAGTGAACTCATCTTACCAACTAAAGTCCAGCCACACTTCTCAGAAGATGTGTTTCAGCTGATAAGCACCTTGGAAAACATGAGCTGTTCTGCTCTCGGGAGTTCTGTAAGTCAGCTGGAAGGAGAGTGAAGTTTTAATAAGACAAGCAAGTAAGCCCATTAAAGAACTTTTCATGCTCTTACCGAAAGTAAACTGAGTATGTTTCCAGCTGTTATGTGAAGCTGTTGAGAGCAGCTCTAAAGCCAAGTGGTAAAAAAAAAAAAAAACAAACACAAACCAACACATAATAATTTTATGCTCCAGATTATCCAGATGCAAACTAGAACAGAAGACTCTTAGAATAAGAGTTACTCAGTGTTAGCCGTTTCCTGTTGTCTTCAGCATTAGAAGTTTATTTCGTTCACCATAAACACCACAACACAAGGGGTGATGTTCCTCACAGGGTTGGCACCCAGGTAAACCTCCTGCCCACTAGCACTTATAACCCAAGGGCAGAATTCTGTCCTATAAATATGAATCTGTTTATTAGCATTTCTAGCATCATCTGCACTTTGCATGTTAAGGATGTCATTATAAGCAGGGAGTTTCAGCTACTGCTTAGTTAACTGTATGCAACTGTTTGCCATGCATACAGGAGAAGACCGCTCACAGGCAGGGAACAGTAATTGCATATTCATAAGTATCTCAACACACAATTAATTGCTGAGTGGTGAAAAAGAAGTAATGAATAGAAAATACTTCTACTTTAACACTGAAGAAACTACATAGTACAAGCACACTGTGCATGTTATACACCACTTGACTTCACACCTGCCACAAACTCATCATTGCATCAGAAATCCAAAAGCTTTAGTTGCTTAGTAAGATAGAAATAGTGTGTCCTTCTTAATTTACTGCTGCAACCACATCAGATCTTGACCTAACTCATAATAAGCAGAGATAAATTTTGGAGATTATTTTTTTGATGTTGCCTTGAAGCACTGGTGAAGTGCACAGTAACAGACTGCAACATTATTGGGCAGCTTCCCGCTTAGGCACTCAAGTATCTCTGCTACAACCTAATAAAGACAAGTCTTCTGATGGCTTTGACACTTCCATTTTCACTTTCTCCGTTTTGATGTTTCTCATAATTAAATTAATTGTACTCTGTAATTGTTGTTAAATGACTGCCATCAAAAGAGCCAAGGAAAATTACTCCATTTTTGTATTGACCTTATAAAACCATTTAATTGGCAGGCGACTGTCAGGCCAGACAAATTTTTTTGTTGGATCACAAATGACATCCAAATATGTGAAGCCACAGCATCTCTGTGCTGGAGCACTCCTCTTCTGCCCAGCTACCAGCTTTCTCAGGTTTTCAGTTAGACTTCCTGCAAATTTTAACAACCTCCATGGACACATTGTTCAGCATCAAGACCTTGATGGCAGTTTCCCAGTGTCACAGAATCATAGAATGGCCTAAGTTGGCAGAGACCTCAGAGATCATCTAATCCAACCTCTCCACCATGGCCAGGGATGCCACTCGACTAAACCAGGTTATTCAAGGCCCCATCCCATGAGCATCTCCAGGGAGGTGACATCCACAACCTCTCTGGACAATCCATTCCAGATTCTTGACACCCTTGTGAAGAATTTCTTCCTAAGATCCAATCTAAACCTATTATCCTTCAATTCCAACCCATTTCCTCTTGCTCTTTTGGGGGACACTCTTGTAAAAAGTCCCTCTGCAGTCTTCCTGTAGGATCCCTTCAGGTACTGGAATGCAGTTATAAAGTCCCCCCCAGAGTCTAGTCTTCTCCAGGATGAACAATCCCATTTCCCTCAGTCTATTCCTCATAGCAGAGGTGTTCCAGCCCCTGGATCATCATTGTGGCCCTCTTGTTCCAACAGATCTATGTACCTCTATGTCCAAACTCTTTGTTACGGTTGGCATCTAATTTTAATCATACAGCTAGAAAATTTATTTGTATTGAATTTATATTGCTCCTAAATTAATGCATACAAGGAGAGAAGTTAGCATTGAGATTTAGTACTTTTTAACCTTGAAGGTAAGCCATATAATAGGTATTGATTTTATCTTTTTTTATTACACAGAAAAAATAATAAAATATGTCTGCTGGTGAACTGTTATATGACAGAATAAATGGCTAGTAGTGTATGTTATAAAAAAGCATGGTGACACCACGTGTGTTTGCTTTAAAAGCTTATTAGAAAGATCAATTATGAGATACATCTTGCTTAGGCTCATTTTTTCTAATTAAAGAGACAGTGTCAAAAAGAGCTTTTCAGTAGTTGAAGCTGTAATTCTTATTTCTCTTCATCATCTGTAATATTTTCTCTCATTGAAGAGGCCTTGCAACTAATATGACTCTACAAAATTTTGTTCCTTTCCACTCAGAAATAATTCTCTGTGTGGTGCTGAGGTCAATGTTCTTTTACATATGATCTTGCAAGGCTTCAGACTAAATCCTCTGGTTTTCCAAGGCAGAATCTAAGGGTGAAATTCTCACTGCCTTCAAGTTAAAGAAAAATTCCTATTCCCTTCAAAAGAGCCAGATTTTACACCCTGAAGGTACAAAAGCTGCTTCTTGCTCCTCCAAGAGCACAAGGAGAAACCAAGGGGAATAACTCAGTGGTAAACAACATAAAAGAAAGCTGGCAGGATCTCCTCTCTAAAGGGATCCCTTTCAGCAGAAGAGAGAAATGCAGTGCTTTTTCCATCTCTGTCTACAACTACCTGACGGGACATTGTGGAGAGGCTGCTGCTGGCCTCTTCTCATAGGTAAATAGTGATAGAACAAGAGAGCGGCCTCAAGATACAACTGGGTAGGTTTAGACTGGACAGTAGGAAATTATTTTTCACAGCAAGAGTAGTCAGGCATTGGAATGGGCTGCCCAGGGAGGTGGTTGAGTCACCAATCCTGGATGTGTTTAAAGGTCATTTGGTTGTGGTGCTTGGGGATGAACCTTGTAGAGCAGGGATATCAGTTGGACTTGGTGATCTTGACAGGCTTTTCCAACCTGAATGTTTCTGTGATTCTGTGCGAAATGATGTGGGGGCAAAGAAAAGATTTAATCTTTACCTGAGGTGACTGAGGTGATCATCAAGGGCTTAGAAGCTTGCACTGGCACTGGAATATAGCTCATCCCAAATTCACAAAATAGCACTGTGGTGCAGCCCTATCTGTTGTTCTCTGATCAGCATCCTGCAGCAGTTCTAGGATCCAGCTTTCAGAAACACAGTTCATTCATATCCCTCATGGTAGTTAAGGTGTGCATAACTTCTATAAAAAAAGAACTCCCTCCACCTTAAATATCCTTGAAACGTGTTTGTTGCTAGTCACCCCTTTTAAGATGACTGGTCTTCAATCAAAATGAAATATATCAAAACTATTTTGCTATTCACCCAGAAAATTCCCTTTCAGTCACAATCATCTTTCTTTCCCCGAATCCCACCTAATTTGTTAACCTGTTCCTATTATCAAACTACCTGTAGATGAATGCTCCATCTTGAGGCAGAAAAAGGCTCCTTGCACAGAGGGAATATTACCTCTCTGGCTCCCAGACAAAACTTCATTGGCATTTCTTGAATCCATTTTAAACTGCAAGCTTGGACATTTCTAATGCCCCACTCATTAAAGATCTCTACATAAAACTGATGTTCAGACCTGCATCCTCAGCAAACGTGTGGATGGTACAGAATTAAGGGGACATGTCAATGAAACACAGCACAGCTTCAATCCAGAGGAGCTTTGATAAGCTTGGAAGAGAGAGCCAACAGAAACCTCATGATCTTGAAGAAAGAGAAATGCAAAATTTAACAGCTGCCACAGACTAATCCCATGTGTGAGCACATGCTGGGAATCATATGAGTGAACAGCAGCTTTGCTGAAAAAGACCTGGAGGTTTTGGTGGGCAGCAAATTGAATAGAAACCAACAGCGGACACATCACAAGTAAGGGAAATCACAATGTGTGCTACATAAGGAGTTCAGAGCGTAACTACTTCCTTCTGCTTGGCACTAGTGAGGCTACACCTGGAATATCGTGATCACTTTAGGACCTCCCCATTCAGGAGTGATGCTTGCAAGCTGTCAAAAGTCCAAGAAACTGCTATCAAGATAGGTCAGTGACCTATAAAACAGATACGCATGGAAAGCCCAAGTGAGCAGAAATTGTTATCTAGAAACTAAGAGTGGATCTAGTGGCAGCTACAATTACTGTAAAAATCTAATACAAAGATAACAGCCAAATTCTCCCTGCTACTGACAGATGGGCAACACCACAAACCCAGGCAGGAGGGTTCAGGCTGGTCATTTGAGAAAGAAGCACTTGTTGCAAGAGAGGCTGTCAAATCTGTCCTCAGAGGATTTCAAGGCTTAGCTTGACCAAATCATGGCTGACCTAGCTAGTAGTGTCTGTAATTATCTCACTTCTAGCAGGAGGTCAGAATCAAAACCCCCAGTCTTCCCTTTCAACAGCACTTCCGTGAAGTGCATATCACTTCTGTATGGTGTCCTCTGGAACTCCTCTGATTTCACTCTGTTCTAAACATCACTGCTGCTGAGTTTTCCAGTGGTGCAATGCAAACTGCTGTAGAGTAATCAAGACAAAATCATATCAAAGTCTCCTGCCCACACTTCTAACCTGTCCCCATCTGCTTGTACAATTTTCCTTCTTTCTGACTAAAGTATTTTTAAATTTTCCTCTTTCTTAACTCTTTCTTTTCCATTTGTTGCTATGCAAGCCACAAACCAGAAAGAAATGCCTGCAACAGAACAGAGCTCTCTTACAAGTACACTCATTTCTGTATTAAGACATGGCCTTCCTCCTCTTGAGAAGCAGCAGCCAGCAAAGCCAATATGTGGTCAGACCCCTCACGATCTTAATTTTTAAAGTCTTAAGCCTCATCTCAGTTTCTGGAAAGGAAAGCAGACCCTGATCAAGGGAAAGAGAGAGAAAAGCCCAATGCAGTTCTCTATTGCCTCAGATTGTCTTAGCCCTCCCGGGACATTGCTACCAGATAAGAAAGGCAGGAGCTTGAGAAGTCTTCGTTTTTCATCTAGCTTCCACTTTTCTATCTCCCTGATAGCCTTTAGATATTGATCTGACAATACAGATAAGGAGGGTGACCTGTACAGTCTTCTCAGATATATTTGGATCTCTGGAGAGATCTAAATGGAAGAAAGAGCTACCCCAATTGTCTTAAGGTACCCTTCATAAAAACTATGTGTTGCACTCAGGAAGCTCTTATAATGAAGTCTTGCTACATCAGTGTAACCACAACACATATTAACAGGTATTAATGCTCCTTTCAGAGTATGATGATGGAGTTTATACAGGCAATAAGAGACATAATTTTAAAATACCAGGTCTCACATATAGCAGTATTTTACCTTTTCCTGCACGTCCCACATCCTAGTGGGATATACAAAAGCATCTTCCAAAATCCATAGAAGTATTTGATTTAGAATCAGAAACAGGAAATGTATCTTTTTATTCTTGACTGGGCCTTGACTACTTGATTTAATGTCAGATAGCATCACAGAGACAGGTCATGACCAATTTGCCCTTACTCTCTCTTCTACATCTGAACATTCTCGAAGCAAAAGAACATTCGGAGAGTCTCAGGAAGGGGAAGTGCTGTCATTAGGACTACAAGCCATGTTTTGATGTGGTACTTTGTACATTTTGAGAGCTTACTTCTTCGTCCTGATCTTAAATCTGTGTTGAGAAAAGATTGTGACTAGGAATGATGAAGTGTGTAAACTAAAGGGATTGTAGTGTCCTTAAAAGAAGAAAGGGGTAGGGGGGGGGGTGGGCTGTGGTGAGGGAATGGCACAGCATTCTTTGTAGTGGTTATATCATCAACAGCCATCCTTTGTGCTTGAGCACTCACTAAAGCATAAAGTAACTGCAATACATCCCATCTCTATTGATTCAGAAAAGAAAGGTAATTGATTTACCCTCGGGATTTCCTTTAAAAGACACTGGGTAAGAATTATCTCCCCTGTATCATATCACAAAACACACTAAACAAAGCTGCTTGGGATTTGTATAGCATCATCCATCACTGGAATCCCCCAGCTCTTTTCAAGTATAATTGAGAGTAGCCAACTACACTTTTGGGGTCATTTCTGGGTCTCTCTTTTGGGGTGGGTGGAGGAGGGTAAAACCCTCCACTTGTAGGAGATAGGAGAGGCTTGGCTTGGAGTGGAGGATTTTGTTATTGCAGTGATGGACAAGTTTGAGGCTTAAGAAGATACAGCAAAATGACCAAAGTAAATACTGAAAACAAAATAACATCCTCACAGTTTCTATTTGAGTATTTTATTTCAATACACTAATCTTGCAAGAAGAGATCACGCCAAGGTGCTGAGGCTTATGCTGCATGCTTTGAGACCTAGGTTATACAAAGATTTTACTCAGCAAACACAGATCCAGTTCTACCATGAGAACTGCTACAAAGACCTTGACTTTTAGACCTTCTGAATTCTCTTTTTCTATGGATTTGCATGCTTTTAATGTATCTTGGACATATAACCTGCACATGCTTGCTCAATTTCTAAAATTCTGTTAATTTTCCTGCTATGTATCACTCATGTGGCAGGGATGCTTTGTTGTAGCCACTAGCACATATGGCCAATTATGAAACCTATTTGACACTTGGACATGGAAGTGATAACACTAGAAAATTTGACCTGTGGAGTCTCCCTCTCTAAAGATATTCAAGACCCATCTGGATGCATGACCAGCATGATCTGGTGTAGGTGATCCTGCTCTGCCAAGGGGCTTGGACTGGATGATTTTTTGAGGTCCCTTCCAGCGCTTGACATTCAGTGATTCTATGAAATTTCATCTAATAAGGGTAAAGAATAAGGAGAAAACAGTGTTTCTAATCTACAGACTCCAAAATTTATTTGTTAGAAATTTTACTGAGCAGTTGTAGTGGTAACCAACCACAAGAACCAAAGCCAGGAGTTCCAGACTTAACTATCTTCCCACAGTAAAAATAGAAATTGCAAAGTTATTCTGTGCAGGACAGCAACTGATAGCCAAGAAACTGCCTTCCATAATTAACGTGCTGTTTTGCTAGATGAGCCTCTTCACTGAAGTATTTTTACTTTGAATTTCTGACAAGTTATAAAAAGAAGAAGGGCTGAGCGCTCAGACTGGCAGATTGCCTGAATGTACTTAGAGTCATTAACTGATCTCATGTTGTCACCTGCTGCCACCTTCCCACAGGGGAACAGATGTCCCAAAACAAATGGTGCTACCAGAGAGGAAATGTGAAAGGTGAAATACAAAGGGCAGCTCAGAGCATTTCTGCTCTGCATTTCTCAGTGGACTAAAGCCTGACCACACAACACTTTGGGAAGATACTGGGCTACTCTATCCAAGACAACAAGGAACCATGAAGGTGAGTTTGCCACAGTCCATTAGACCTTGTAGATGTGAAAATTAAGGGCAGCACCATCCCAGACTTGCCTCCAGATGTAGCTGCAGCTGAGTGATGCGTTAGGAATATCTGATGTACATCAGCTGCTGTTCTTTCTGCAAATTGCCTGGGAACGAGTCATGAGTGTCTTGACTTTATCACAGCAGACACTGAATATTACCTGAGATTAGCCATTAAATACTTTCTGTGAATACTTCCCGATCTGTGACATGTTTGCCTGTATTTGATTGATTAAGATACTCAAGTGGGTTTGGTAAGATGTAAGTCACACAGCTCCTTGACTGGAAAAGACAATCTCAGAATCAGATTCCCAGGGTAAACAGTCACAACTACCTACTCAAAATGTTCCTTCTGGAAGTATTTTTCTTTCCTCCTGCCTCAAAGCTAACTGCAGCCAGACAATGTGCTGGCTATTATATTTATAGATAATTAATATGAAAGGAAAATAAACAGCTGATTCACTGTCATAGCTAAAAGAACATTTGTGAAAGCTTACACAGTCCTGGGAACCAAACCAAATCCAGGCAGAGGAGCTGCCTTTGGAAAGCACACCTAGGACTGATCACAGCTGTTAAGCATGGGCACAGGGACTTTAATCTCTTTCAGGTATCACTGTAGGAATGATGTGTAGCTAAAGAGCTTACCCAGCTCCATGCTTGGGTGTGTGAGAGAAACTGCTGAAAAATTGTGATTATCCTAACTACAGTATCCTCAAAACACACAGAGAGCAAATTTCTCCTTCATCTCTGGACCTTGCAAGAAAGTAGGAGAAAAATTCAGGTCTTCTGTTGTAAAGCATTGGAACTCTTGCAAATCTTCATTAAAGGCCATGGAGAAACCATACATTTTAATGCCTCCAATGTGCTGACGCATTTCTCTTGGTTACTTGGAAATAATAATCCTACTGTGTACATTATCTGCATGTAGATGATCCACAGCACACCTCAGGCATGCCTTTTAGCAGGCAGGGAGAAAAATATCCAGGGTAAAATAAGACTTTTGAACCCATATAGAAATCCCGGCTGAAGTTTGCCCACAGTTGATATCACTCATTCTCCTTCCTTATAGATGATGCATACCATTAATGAGCAAATATATTTTCCTGTACACCAACACTTGAAACTCCTTCTGATAGTTACAGCAGGCATGGGAATAGGCCTTAAATTTACTAGTACCAATACAAATCCATCTTCAGCTGAGCATTAGCCACTGCACAGTCTAAAGCTTAGCTTTCAACAATTTCAGGCTAATCAAGAAGACAGTTGAGTCAAGGCATTAATAGCTCCTCACTGCAGAGAATGCCATAAGGCACCATAATTCACCTAACCCCACGCAGCTGAGATGCTGATGGCCGCACATGCACACTGTTGTGTGCAACCACAGAACATAACAGACTGCTTGGCTAAACTAAAATTTCATCACACAAAAAAAAAGCTCCACCTGCTTTTGGATTTTCTATGTGCACAGATAAAAGTTCAAGACAGACACTGATTTGCTGGAAAGAGTCCAACACATGGCTATGAGGATAATCTGGGGGCTTGAACATCTCTCCTATGAAGAAAGACTGAGAGACCTGAGGCTGTCTGGAGAAGAGAAGGCTGAGAGGGGAGTCTTATCAAGCTCTATAAATATGTGAGGGGTGGGTATCAAGATGAAGGTGCCAGGCTCTGCTAGGTGGTGGCCAGTGACAGGACGAGGAACAGGTACAAGCTAGACATAGGAGGTACAAGCCAGAACACAGGAGGTTCCACCTCAACACAAGGAGAAACTTCTTCATGCTGAGGGTGATTCAGTGCTGGAGCAAGTCGCACAGAGAAGTTGTGGAGTCTCCTTCTCTGGAGACTTTCAAAACCCACCTGGATGTGTTCCTGTGCAACCTGCCTTAGGCAATCCTGCTATGGCAGTGGGGTTGGACTGGATGTTCTCTGGAAGTGTCTTCCAAACTCTAACATTCTGTGATTCTGTGACCATAAACACACTCTGCCTGGCAAATAGTTACAACTGCAAGAAGAATTTGTCCACCTAATTATGGCAAAATCTAACACAAAAATAGAACATCTCTTTCGGTAAAAAAACACTACTCTATTTTCCCAATAATTTTTCAGTCTTCCCTCTCTGCAGCTCAAATCCCAATAAACAAACTATTCATGCTTTCCCTTAAACTCCTAAAAGGGTTTCACAGTGAATTCAGACAGGCTGTGGAAGGTATAAGGCTATGTGAGTACCCATCCCTAGTTCCTCTGAGTGTCAGAGCCTCCCATGTTTGCAGCTGCTTCATGAAGAAGTGCACAGTCCACAATAATTTTTAAGAGAATGTATAAATAATGCATAGGAAACACACACTTGGCTTTCTACCTTGTGGGAGAGTTGTGTTTGATACACACGTGAAAGCTGAAGGGTCTAAACTTGTCACAGCAGCAGCAGCCTGGGGTGGATAATCAGCTCAATGCACAGAGGTAAAATTCCCAACTACTTTTCTCTTAATATTAATGACAATTATATAGCAAAGGTCTGACTCTAAATGAGCCTCCAAAAAAAGACAGTTATTCTTCATCAAACTAGAAGCAGACACATGCCAGTGCTGTGCAAACACAGCCAGGAGGCAGTAAAGAAAAAACTTCTTTAAAAAAGGAATTTTGTAGAAAAATGTCTCAGCGTTCCCAGGCCTAAGTGAAACACAATAATCCCTTACTTTGAATTATTTTACCTCCCAATGGAGCTGATGAAGGAAAGCAGAATTGGAATGCTCTGGAATATTTTCTACTGCCAAATGGAATGTAAAATCAGTGACTTTGGGTTAATTTTGTCAGCTCTGAGACGCCAGGGCCAAGAGCTCTCCAACTGTTCAACAAAACAGAGATTAGTTCTTAGGGCTTTTTAGTTAATTTCACCCCCCCCCCCACCCTTTGCAATATTACATTCTGCTTTGGGACATCTGGTCCCACTGTGGGAAGGTGATAGAGTCTCCTCACATGAGGGGAGGTAGTTTGGGAAACTTGCCAGCAAGAAGGTCTGCTCTACATCGCTGCTTTCTCAGAGAGCTGCAGGACGTGGAGTGCAACGCATCCTCCCATCCAGAATTGTGTTAGGTATGAAAAATGGTTGCATGTCATCCACTGCTCTGGGCAATTAATCACTGGCTGAAGAACACAGGCCACTAGTTACTTTCCAAATGACACAAACTCACAACTGTTTAACTCCTTTGGACAAATAGGTCCCCTGGTCAAGAATGGCCCTCCTGTTTGTAGTCAGGTACAAATAAACACACAAAATACCCAGCCAATCTGTCACACAGAAAGTCACAAGGAGCTTCAACCACTGACAACCATTCATCTTTAGCAGACAACACCTCTACCCAGGGCTTCACTTCTGCCTTTTGCAGGGGGTCCTGGATCAACACAAAGCAGTCTGGTTCTTCAGTTGCTTCTTGTTTGAGCAAATAAAAGGCAACAGAGCAAGGTCTCTTCAGACCAATCCCACCTGATCCTAGAGCACATTATCTTGAATTGTTTATCATGACCTGTTAAAATGACATTCCAAAACTAATCATGATTGGTTTGGGACAGCTCACAATATAAGAACCTTCATTAAGGATGGGAAACACCCAATTCAGGTTCTGCTTCAGACACACCCACACATGTCTTCATATGACCATATCCAAAGTTCATTACTTCATTCCAGAGCTTTGAGTTGCATCTGACTCTTAAATTACTATTAGCTTGATAACAAAAACAAATGCTGTTTGGCTACTAATTAGTCAACAATGGTGAAAGAAAAAGAAAATAAAGCAAAGCTTCTCTTCCCTGACAAGCTGTTGTAAGGATATGAGAGCAGTAACAAAACCAGTTAACTCCTCTACAACACAAGAGACAACACAGCAGCTTGTTTCAGGGTATGATTCATACCGTCTCGCGAAGGAGCAACCTACGAGTAGACAAGTATCACTCTGCCAAGGAAACATGAAGCACGGGAGAGTCCAAAAATCTTCCTAGTCACAGCAGAGTAGCTATTGGAGAGATGGTGAGAGAAGATGAAAAAAAAAAACAAAACACCCCAGTTTGCAGTAACAACAATATAGCTGTTAGCAGCAAGAAAACATCATTAACAGACAGCTTCTAGAGATTTAAGAGAATGCTGTGACTTGAAGCAGCTATTTTTGTGAACAGTAGTAGTAAAAGAAATTCCATATCCCACTAAGTCCACTGTGGGTAAATCAAGTTCATAAATTTCCTAAACCTTTTCAACAAACATTCCTGAGCCTTCACCACTCCATGCATAGAGGACCACAGTGGGCATCATCCTCATTAAAACAGGTTCGCTGAATGAGAGTTTGGAAAACAATGCCCTTTGCCTAGAGAGCTCAGCACCTGAGCAGAAAAAGAAAGAACACTGTCAGCACCTTTTCTCCTCTCCACTCGGAGCCACCACAGCCTACTGCTGCTTGGTATCCAGCCTGCAGGACAGATCATGTGGCACAGGGAAGGACCAAGGCCTCCATCTTGCCAAGAAAATGTGCAAAAATCAATGTGCCATACAGCAGCAACCATAAGACTGGGCAGAGGAAGCCACAACAGTTCAGCATGCCCCATGAAGTACAGATTACAATATTCCACTCATGTCAGCGGACCTCACATCCTGCTCTGAGCTCCCTAAGAAGGATCAAAAATGCAAATGCTTCCCAGCTGCACTGGTTGCATCTTTCTTGGCTCACATTTGTGAAGCAACCAGTCCCCTGCATGAGAGTCTAAAAAACCACAGAAGTAGACACCCAAAAAACCATCAGTTCAAAAAAAGTGAATTCAAGGCACATTGCAAGAAAGCACTGAGAGACTTGGCAGTAGAGCAAGTCTGATTCAAGGTCCTGTGATAAAAATGAAATGAGCTTCCCATCTCAGTGCTGTACACGCAGTTTATGAGCTGACATATTATTTTACATGGTACGCTCACTCCATCCCAGATGAACATAGACCAAATAAGCTCCTGAAGGATTCCTGTGAACTGTACAAATACTGAATCAAATATGAGCAAGACATCAGCCTTCAGAAATGCAGATCAGAAATCACACACCTCAACAAAGACTAAAAGCCGCAGCATTTAAACGAGGCCACCACGAATATGTTTGTCATGTAGGTATATACTTGCTATTGTCCTACACTTTTTTTCTACAGAATTATTTTGTTGGGTTGGGGTTCAGCAGCTTGAGGATCAAATCCAGATTTTCCAGCTCCCTTGGCAAATTCTCAGGCTGCTTAACAGAAGGGGAACAAGGGCTGAAGCAAAGCCCTTGAAGCTGTTAGTGAGAACTGACTGTGCTTTATAGTATGTGGCACATTGCAGTTGCATCTCTCACCATCCTGTAAAATATGTTTAGCTTATAAAAGCTCAAATCCTCCTTTATCTTCTACAACTGGTAGACAAAGGCCTTTATTAATCCAGGTGTTTAAATACTTTGGAGATGCCAATCAGAAAGCAAGAGATTAAATAATCCATATCCTGGGAAACAAACTTCCCCTGTAGACAGGACTAAAGACAAACAGAGAAGTCACCTGTTGACAGACATTCCCAAAACACTGCTGATACACAAATTGAGGAATATTCAAAGAAATCCCAATAAGACTTACCAAGCAGTGCTTCTCATCTGACTACTTTATGTCTATATTATTTTCATTAAAGCGACAAACTTGGTAGAAAATCTATTCTGAAACCAAACCTGGAGGAACAACGTAACAGTTGCCTTTGGGAGAAGAGAGGTAACGATTTCTTACCAAAACATCATTTTTATATGACATTCCATAAACAGCCAAATACACAGCTGGAAAACTAGGACTGCTGAATTTCCATCATTTTGGAGAAATTAAATGGAAACTGTTTTGAAGTTAATATAGTATTGACTTTCCACCGCTGGTGATTGAACTGTTACGATACAGTAAACAATCCACTGTTCATATTTCACCTTCCTTTTGCGCCTTTAATTTTTAAAGATACCCAAAGTTAAGTTAAAGGATGTGTGGTTGCAGTGTCATGGAGCAGAACAACGGACCACAAGAGAGAAAGAACCAAAACTAGCTACGATTTAGCGCAGCACAGTTCACACACAAGCTCAGGTGCCACCTGAGTTGGTTTGCCCTCAAGGAACAGCAAACTAAGCATGATCAGTGTTGCCCCAAGGTGTCATGGTTTAATGGGCAGGTAGATCACTCCGTTGCTCCAAAAGTGGCAAAAGAATAACGATCAAGCAACGGATTGCACAGTATTGGACAGCTGAAACGGAGAAGCAATTCACAAGCTACGATGTTGCAGTTCTACATAGTGGTGAGCATAGCAAAACATAAAAAAACCCAAAACAATCCATAGTCTGAGCTTACACATAAAGCTCATTAAGCCAAAGCTTCACACAAAGCCGAAATGCCAGGCCTGAATACTCCCTCCCTACCATGCCTCTCTACCCCCACACCAAAAGCATTTCTGATGCAGCACAGAATTCAGCTTGGCAGTTCCAGGCCCAATGAAACTGCTCTGGGCCTAACTGGCAGCATTGCCAAGGCCAGCCAGGACCCATCTCATCCACCAGGAAGGTAAGAACCTGCTCATGCTTCCCGGGAGGAGAGGGCACGGGAAAAGGGAAGAATCTGACTTTGGAGCCAGTTATATAAGGAGGCAGGACTTACAGGTACGAAATACTAAGATTACACGTTGCGGTACACCTCTTGGACACTCTTGGCTCCTCCAGCTCTGCCACTTTGTGGCTGTTAAAGGCACCGCTCGGCCTCAAACGGCCACACAAGGTCATCTAAAAACTTCTAGGCCTTGAGGAGAAAAGGAAGGATCCGTTCCCTCACTTGCTAAAATAAAGGCACTCAACAGAATAGAAAGTTCTCTGGAGCCAGGCCTGTCACTGGAGGGGCCTGGCCTCAGGGGACCTCACAGGGCTGTGTAACGTAGCCGCTTGCAGCCTTAGATCATTGGGCCAAGCAATAGAAGCTTTATCCTGTTGATATCAAAAACTCCAGCACATAAATCATCCCACCCTGGTCGCTTGATTTCATAGCACAGCTATTCCCCGCTTGACTTATAACAAAGCTATCCCTTCAGTTAGGTATCCTTCACTTTAAAAAATTACGGGTTTACCTATTTCTTAAAGGAAATGTGGTCTTCAAAATGTAGCTCAAGCCCCTCAATGATCTCAGGTTTGTGGGCCCAGCTGCATTACTTAGCTGTGCAAGATCCTTAGGTGTTTGGTGAATAATGGCTACTTTATTTTCCAACGCTATCCTGAAGAGGTTTTTTTTTTTCTTCTGAGACACTGTTTCTGGCAAATTAATAATTCAGTGATGTTTTCACAGTGGTTCTTTCACCGTTACTTATTGCCTTGACTGGAAGAGACAAAATTTCCCTTTGGAGAAGGAAGGCAAAATACGTATCATTTAGAATAGATGCTTTTTAAAAAAAAAAAAAAAAAAAAAGAGTGATTTTCAAGTTATCCCTGTAAATTTTATGCTTTAAATCACTTTCAGCTCTTCTGGTAATCTGTCTGCACTGTCTAGGGTTTATATTTTAAAAAGTAATGATAATAGTAGGAAATGTCAGATCTCAGGTAAATAAGGTTTTAAAAGATATCACTTAAGTGTAACAAAGACCTATTGCTTCATATTTCATATTTACTATAATTTATCTGCTTTTGTAACTTCAAAGAGGCAAGGAAAAGCCGCACAGCAGCTCTGGGAAAGTTCTAAGATATTGACAGCAAAGGTGCAAACCAGCATTAACTGGTAACTCATATCATCTCCAAGCCTGCTTCAGCACAGGATATTTCAGTACACACCTCACTCTGACAGCCCATGAAATACTTTGCTGCATCAGCACCATAAACCCTTTTTAATCCTTTCAAGAAAAGGCAAAAGAAAAAAATAAGTTGCAAAAATTAAAAAAATAATTCCTTATGGAGATGAGCAAACACAGACTTTCACACAGTGACAAGTGTTCAGTCCTCTGAAAATGGGTAGGTTCTTCAATACTGTTTTCCTAAAATAGAGTTCTGAACTGAAAAGAAGAAAAAAGGCAACAATCATCTTCCTTGTGAAAACACTCTACGTTTCTATGGTTTTATTCATACATTTTGCCAACTCAGAGTTCCTCTTCTCAGTGTGAAGCTGGATACATCATTAATCTAAATGTAGCTAAGCACTCTGACCAAGGACAACTTCAAACTGAGAAAGCAGTGTCTGACAAAGAACTTCCCTGTGAAGTAAACCTCCTGAGAACTGGTGAACGTAGACACACAAACTTTAGGAAATTCAGTCAGGCTTTGTTTCTTGAAAATATCCCATTGTCAGAAAGATGGAGCAGCTGCACCTCTGTGTGCCTCCAGAGCTCCACTCAAAATGATCACTCTCAGTACATTAATAAAGTGAACTTTTACTCCAAAAGAAGTGGAAGGGTTTCTGTGAAGTGTTTTAGGGAGATCACAGGAATTCAAGGCGGTATCCTGAAGTTTCCTCAAGTAACTTAAGAGTCTTTATAAAACTTTCAGAAGTATGAACAAAAGAAATATCATTATAGAAATTCTGCATGACACAGAAGTGGAGACACTGAGCCTGTTGATTTCCAGCATTTTTCTACCAGTGCTTGTCACCAATAGTTGGCCCATGCTGGCAATATTGCTATTAGCATAGCTTCATCCAACTTCTCTCTTAGCGTTAAGAGAGAAAACAAGTTGATTGTAACTACAGATTTAATTAACTGTATAATAAAATATGTGAGTATGGTATGTGTAGGAAAGGAACAAGGGCATAGACAGCAATACCAGGAACAAAAAGTAGGTTTCTAATGTTTAATGCAGTGCCCCACTAAGATGCTGTGACCTGAAAGGATCCCTTGCAAAGCTCTAGAAAGTATGTCACCTCATCAGGCCCCTTCCGATTTTAGCCCTCTTCTGAGACTGCTGATAATCATAGTAATTTCTGAGACTGCTGATAATCATAGTAATTAATGACATCTTTTCTAGAAAATTTGAGGAGAGGGACACCACTGTACAGAGAACTGCCTCTTCCCTGGGGGTATTCAAGACCAGGCTGGATGAGGCCTTGAGCCGCTGAGTCTAGTAGAGAGGTGTTGCTGCCCATGGTGGGGAGGTTGGAGTAGGTGATAACTGAGGTTACTTCCAACCTAAGCCATTCTATCATTCTAGGAACTGGAGTGAGGTCAGCACGCCTGCTGCCATCAGACTCTGAACAGGCTACAGGCTACTATTATCCAGAGCCTGAATGTGAACTGGATACACAGGACGGACCAAAATGTTCCTCTCCCATGTGAACACTTTCACCTGCAGCTTGCTCCTACCTTTTCCTTTTTCCGAAGATCTTATTCAGTGGGCCATGTGTTGATACACAACACAGGTAAGAGGTGTGGTTATTGGATAGGGTTGGGTGATAGGTTGGACTGGATGATCTTGGAGGTCTCTTCCATCCTGGCTGATTCTAGGATTCTATTTTTACCTGCACCATTCTCTGATCAGCATCTACAGACAGCTTGAAGAGGTGAACATATACACTTCAAGTGCCCACCTAAGCTTTTTGGAAGGATTTATAGTTAACTCATTTGATATTGTAAAAAACCACATGTACTATAAACATCTAGTACTGTTTAAAATCTGGCCCTGTAACTCTATTAGCTGATACTTCTCAAATACACAGGATTTCACTGCCTGTGGCATTGTGCCTTTTGGGACTGACCAAACACACCAGCAGGAATACAGCATGGTGGCTTTTATTCAGCTCTCCATGGCTGAGTCTGCAGCAAGGTTAGCAAAGAAAATTAGCATGTTCCAGTATGAAATATTAAAACTAGGCAGCACCAACCTTGACCTTCTAACTCGTGTTATTTCACAGAAAGATGCATCTTAGAGAAGAGTCTCCTCCTCACAAAGGAAATAAATAAATGATTCTTCTCTTCTTCAGAGATCCAGGACTGTAAACATCAGGCTGTCATGACTGATTTCCACCATCAAAGTTATCAGGCCAGGTAGCTTATAATATATGTGTTTTCATGACACCTGATTAAAACTGGTGTCATCACAGTTTTATGGACTACTTAAATGTGGCAATTTCCATTAAGTGTTTTTAAAAAAGCAATTAACAGTTTTAACAAGAGTTCACTAGTTCAAATCATTTCAGCATTGACTGGTAGATTGTCCTCCTGGGTACCACGCTTGACATTTGAAATCTCTTAGCCTCTCACAAGTAGCATTTTGGCAAAGCAGGAGGAAAATTAGGAACATTACTCAGTTCTGCAAATATACCTCTTTGTAAAGGAAACAACAGACTAACAGCAAATCAAAGCACCAGCAACGAGCAATTAACAAAACCTGAAAACAATGCTACTAGGGGCAGCATTTCTGCTAAAGAATTTGATCTCCCATCTAGCATGAAAGCAAATCCATCTGCAGAAATGCATTAAGACAAGACAGGGAGGCAGCTATGTGTGAAGAAGAGCTCGAGAAAGACAGATCACACCTAAATTGTTTGGTGTGATTGACAGATTTGCAAGGAAAAACAAAAACCAGTGAAAATTAGAGTCTGTACTAGTGGTGGAACTGAGAGAAGAAGATCAGGTTTTAGCAGGGTCCTAAACTGAGTGGAGACCAAAGTGTCAGCAATGCAGGTGTCAGCCTGATAACTTGGAAGACGTCCCAGAAATCAATATGAAAACAAAGCCTTCTTAGTCACTAATTTTTAACTATCCTTTTGCTAACAGTATATACTGGGGTGTCATGTGCAAGAGGTGAGGGGTTTGTGATATGGACCAAGCCACCACTTAACCCCTAGATCTGGATCTGCCATGCCTTCACATGATGAGCCACACGATCTCCTCTGGCACGCAGATAGAGCATGTCTGTATTAAGCACAGGGAATATGACAATGTGAAAACAATCAAAGTAATAAATCAGAGTACATTGTCCAAACTATAGCACGCCTTCTGCTGCAAAATCAAAATGCTGTGCCTAAAAGAAACAAAAGGGAAAGAGGACCAGGATAACACCGTTGTTTCAGGACTACAGCTACACAGGACATTACAGGTTGTTCATCTCTAGTCTGATCCATAATCCTCCTGGTTGCTCAGAAAGAGCATGACATCCTCTTGATGTCTTCCCCAACAGGCTGCTTGGCACAGCTACTGGACACTGCCTGTGACCCTCCAAACGATATTCAGAGCCCAAAGCCAGTCCAGAGACTGAGGGCACTTCCCAAAGAGCCTTGATTGTTAGACTTGATGATGCTGGAGATCTTTTCCAACCTTAATGATTCTGTGATTTCATGACTGTATACTCAAGACAGAAATTTTCTCTCAAGACCTGATCTTTCTTTTTCATAAAGAAGAATCATAAAGGATAGTTAGCAGTAGGACAAGTGTGAATGGTTTTAAACTGAGGGAGAGAAGGGTTAGATTGGATCTTAGGAAGAAGTTCTTCAGCACAAGGGTGATAAGATTCTGGAATAGGCTGCCCAGGAAGGTTGTGGATGCCTCCTCCCTGGGTATGTTCAAGGCCAGGCTGGATGAGGCCTTGAGCAGCTGAGTCTAGCTGAGAGCTGTTCCTGCCCATGGCAGAGAGGCTGGAGTAGATGATCTTTAAGGTCCCTTCCAACCTTAGCCATTCTAGTATTCTATGGATTTATTCACCAATGTTTCAGTATGTCAGGAGAGAGTTGTAGAAAGGATACATCATGGAAACCATCTGCTTTCCAGAACCCTCCTCCTCAAGTAACACAGGCAGGGAAGCTCCCGCACAAGGGACTTGTAGCTTTAGGCTTCTCCCAAGGGGAAAGCAATTTCAGACAAACACAAGGAAACAGTTGTTCTTTTACAATGCTCATTTTGGCAATTTCCTCTCAAAACAACATTTCTTTCTTTAATTAGCATCTTTCCCAGCATCTTTCATAGAAACTACAGAGAATGACATTACACTGTGACAAATATAGAGAAGAAAAGGCACAGGAATTGCCAGCACTGTGGAGCAGCAGGAGATACTCTCCTACACTTGGATTTTATTTTCATTGGGGCAGCAGAGCTAACTCACCAAAGTAGCCCAGGCATGGGTCCAAAATGCCTGCTCTATCCCTACCAGCTGCTGGCAATCCAGCTTCTTTTTCTCACCAGGGTTCTCACCATTTTTTAGCACATTTCATAGGTGGTGTATTTTGGGCTAATTGTCTTGTTGCTCATTACAAATTCAACTTTAACTAGTGCTGGACTTTCTTAGAAAACCTGGGCTTAGATAGGGCACAGTCATCTGTAGATTTATACACCAACACTTTCAGCAACAAATCCTCCCTAAGTCAGTTGCTCTAGTCTCAGCTATTATTTCCATCACAGTAAGACACAACTAAAAGCATGCAAGAAAGTAGCTGTCATGCTGGTCTCTTGCAGAAAGCTGTTAAACCGCTAAGACACACGTTGTATTTGACTGAAAGATAACTACTTCAGGAATAAGAACAGGTTCTACTGTATAATATTAGAGCAATACATTATCTATTTTGCTCTTTAATTGAGACTGCTTTATATAAATTAAAACAGAAGCTTTCCTAAGTTATCATGCATGCTCATGGAAGTATTAGAAGCACTTTTAATTAAGCCATGGAAAAGGATGAGGTAGTTTCATCATACTCATTATGGCCTATTCTTAACAGGGGATCTTACAAGAAGCTCTCATTAAACAGCTGTTTGAAATGAGAGCAGGTTGATGCATGCCAGCTACTCCCACTATTGCAACATCATACTTACAGCTTAAAACAATTAGAGCTCTACAGTGACCATGGAATTTCTTTATATTCCTCTCCACCATAAAATTTACCCACAAAATCTGCAACTGCTGCTGAAAGAAACATTCCAATTAACTTAACAGCCCATAGACAGCTTCATTTATTATTTTTTCCCCATCAGAAATCTTAATGCCAGTGGGGTTTGCAGATAAAGAATAATGCAGCCAGTTCTGGCAAGAGCTCTAGAAGTGTCACTCGAATACCTTACCCTTACCTATTTTCTGTCAGTCAGTACCCTGCCTAGAAGCCACAGCCATTGGTGACTGGGTGCAAGCCTGTTCCATGCCCTCCCTTGAAACTAGGAAAAAGCAAAGCAGAATCTTGGAGGGCTCTACAACCAGGAGCATCCAGAAGTTGTCCTATGTCTAAGTCTTATTATCGGGGGCAGTGTAGCTTGCCCTGACAACTTGCCAGTCATGTAAGGTCACATCCACACAGAAAATACCAAAGGCTGTTGGGGTGTGAATGACTTCCGCAGAAAACCCTGCTCCTGGGGAAGTTTGAAATGCTTTGGTGTATATATTTCTCCCTCAGCACACAGTGGTGCAGATTTGAAGCCATTCTCAATGGAACAAAAACATCACCTGTCCTACAGCTGACAGAAGGATCACATAGTGCTCTTCAGGATTACAGTGCCATAACTTTCCCTGTTCTTTGCACAAAAGCTCAATCAAGATTCCTTTTCTTAAAATATCTGTCACTGCATGACACATTTCCAGGACAAGCCCAGAGGCTGCAGATTGTGCCAGAAAGAAAGGGAGAGGCTGTACTGTTACAGTGAGAGTACTCAGCTCTAAGGTAGTTCACGTACGGCACTGGACACTTTACAGACAGTAACTAAGCTTTTCCTGTTACAGCTAAGGTGAAGGTAAGATACAGGAAAAAAATAAGGGGGGAGGAGGAGTGGGCTGTTTGAAATCAGGAACTCAAGGACTGTGCTGAAAAATAAAGCCTACGCCTGCACAGAAAACTAAACAGTATTCAGAATTTCCTGAAAAACTCTTTGACCTCAATAAAAAATCTAGTTAGTGAAAACTCTTAAAATCCTGGACTCTATCCTAACAGGCAGTTAAAAGGAAAAACCACCTTGGGCACAAGAAGTTTAATTGCAGAGATGAATGAGGGATATTCTCACCTCTCAGCAGTAAACCTTTTAGTCTTTATGACATTGAAATTATACTGCATAAACAAAGGAAAAGTTAGAAGAGAGTTAGCTTCATAAATAATGGCTCATTGTTGTGCCAGCCTGATTACCTCACGTCTGCTCTCATGTGGGCACAAAGCTTTTGCAGAGTGGCCTGCAATTCCCTCCAGCTCCCCAGATAATGGAGAAGTTGCCTTTGACAAAAGGAAAAAGACTAGACAAAAAGATCATCTTCACTAGAAAAGTTTCAAATTATACAATATCCAACTGTGAAACTTTAAGGAGATGATGCAACAGATTAAATAGCACCCATTTGGTTGCCTAAGCCAAATACAGCCACAGCGGCAAAGCACAAGTGGCTCTTCGTGCTGTGGAATGGTCAAAGTGCAACCTGCTCAAGCGTCCATGGCCTCTTCTTGCTCTCATCAGCATACATGGAGACAGTAAAATGAAGGAAGAATCCTAAGAGAGGAAGATCTTAATGAGCCTCAGAATCATAGATTGGTTTGTTCGGGAAGTGACCTTCAAGATCATTTAGCTCCAACTCCCCTCCCATGGGAAGGGACACCTTCCACTAGACCAGGTTGCTCAAAGCCCCATCCAACCGGACCTTGAACATTTCCAGGGATGTAGCATCCACAATGTCTCTGGACAACCTATTCCAGTGCCTTACCACCCTCACAGCACACATTACATATGGTCAGGTCTGGCGCTTTGCCTTCCTTAGCCATTGGTGCTGAATTCTAGCTTTAGGCATGAGTATTCAAGTCCTTTGCCAGGAGGCAGGGGTGTCATTGCACACACTGTGCAGAAAACACCTGTACCTATGCAATACCACTTAACAAAATCTCAGAGGTCAGAGGCAGCCAGACATGGAAAAGAACAGAGAAGCATCACTTGCACGGGAAGATTCAGCACCAAAGTCTCTACAAATTGCTCTCAAGCCAAAGACTCTTAGTTACAAGTGTGCCTACATTACAGAAATTATTACATCATTTTTAAAGGTAATAATTAAGTAGATAGTAAGCAAGGCTGGAAAGAGGTAAGGAAGAAAGAACAGGTCAGTGAGCAGCAGGATATGAAGCAGAAGAAAGTTAAAGAACACAAAAATTTTCTGATTTATCTTACTGAATAGTCTTATTGAATTAAGACCAATAAATAAATTAAATTATATTTGGCACCAGTTAATTACCAAAGTATGAGAAATAAAGTGAATTAATAAAGTAGGTGGAAGTATCTACAGACTCATCTATATCACTTACCATAATGTAAGTAAAGACACTGAAGCTAGTTGAAGGCATGGACACAAAGTGAGCTGCTCTGTTGAACCTTGGGATGCTCCAGGCACTGCTCCCAGCAGGAACCTAGAGCCACCTGGGGCGCAGGTACACAGTGAAGCACAGATTTGTTTGTTTGTCAAGAGCAGGTAATGCTCACACGGCCAGAAGGAAAACAGCAGAGAAACAGCAATGAAACCATGCTGCTTTTGCTGGCAGTGAGGCCAACACCTCATCACAGGGCCTGCCAGAGCACCAATGCATCTATGCACTCGTTGAGATCAGAAGTTGCATGTTTCCACCACTCTGCTGTCAGAATCAGAACCACAGAATTTCTTAAGACTGGAAAAAAACCTTTAAGATCATTAACATAGACATGTCCTTGACTATACCATATCCCTCAGCACTACATCTCAAATACCTCCAGGGATGGGGACTGCACCACTGCCCTGGGCAAGCCATTCCAATACCTGGCAACCCTCTCAATAACAAAATTCTTTGTAACATTCAACCTAAATTTACCTTGGTGCAACTTGGAGCCATTTGCTCATGTCCTATCACTTGTTACTTGGTTGCATAGACCCTCATCTCTCTAAAACTTCCTTTCAGGTAGTTGTTGAGAGTGATAATGTTTGCCCTGAAACTCCTTTCCTCTAGACTAGACAACCTCAGTTCTCTCAGACACCCCTCATAAGACACCTAGGCCCTTCACCAGCTTTGCTGCCCTTCTTTGCTACTTCTCTTTTTCATTTCTCTTATTTTTCTATTGATGTCCTTTTGCCAACTAGCCAGGAGTCAGGCACTTTGTCCCCCCTGCAACCATCTCCTGTCCTTCCCCTGAAGGCTCTCAGGAAGGTCTGTGCTCCAGTGACAACAGCAATGGAGCTCATTAGGACTACAGAGCTTTTAAAAGGATTGAGGTTGTATCTTCTGTCTACACAAAGCCTATTGCAACTGTTCCAAAAGGGCCTCTGGGCATCACTAAGGTAAAGTGCTTGTGAAGCTATTAGTTATTCAAAGATAGGGCTGAGAGCAAGGAGAGCTCAGCATCCAGCAAGCCAAGCAGCAACTTGAGGTGCTCACAGAAACTACACTCCACTACACTCCAGTTACTCAACAGAAAAGAAGGAAGTTTTGCTCCAAACAAATTAATGGAACTCATTAGGCAGCAAGTAGGAATCACACTAAACCATTGTGTTACACAGTAAATAAACTCAGCTGTAAGTGCCCCTGGAGAAATTCAAAGTAGGTGACACGTCTCTTACGTGGGGAGAGGAAGGTACTAGCAGTTTCTAGTTACCCACTTAATTTTTAAGATTTGCTCTGATTTTTACAACCTAGAGCAGGAGGCTGGAGGCTGACTCGTGGTGTGACCCAGGGTTCAGCTTTACAGCTCTGCCCATCATTGAGGAGAGAAATTACAGCTCTGACAGCCTGACCAAACACCCTCATCTCAGACAAAACCATCTGGAATTGTTTTCCCAGAGAGTTGAGATAGGTATCCTTGCAAGGGATTAACCAAATGCTATGGCATTTCAGCAATAGAGGATTATGACAGATTGCTCATCCAGAGGCAGGAGGGAAGCTGGATCTTGCAGCCTCAGCTCAATTGCGGATCTGCTGGCGAATGCCCTAACCAGTCTGTGCCTTTTACTGTCTAGAAAATGGGCACAGCCCTAGACACAGCAGAGGCATTTTAACTGACCAAACTGCAGTGCTTCCAGGTTTTTATCTGACCTGTCATTGTATCAGAAGCTTTATTTGACTCTTGAATCTTCTGCATATGTTGGGTTAAACTGCACAGCTACCAGAGCAAAACCAAGTCAGACACTATTATCATGCTCTTGCTGTAAGGCAAGGAAATTCAGAGCTATATTTAATTGCATGGCCTTTTACATTTGGACTTGCCAACAGCCAAGCCAAGTGTCATATAATGAGTAGCATGAACCAGCAAGACAGAAGAGGTGGGTTTCTTTAAGCAGAGTGCAGAAATCATGTGAGAAATTATTTTCCTGCAGAAATTATTTTAGATGCACAGCTAATGACCATATTGATGCCCATGGGGGAAAAAAAAAAAAGTGGCCTCAACTACATGGTAAGTTTTAAATTCTCTCATTTTCCTTAATACTATAAAGTGTTTATTATCAAAATGCTGATATACAAGTGGAAAATATTTTGTCTAATGAGTATTTGTACATTTGCTGGGGATATTCCAGGAGGTTTCCCCAAATGATGTGCTAACTTCAGTGAGCCTAACATGGTTAATTAATAAACTCACTAAAGAGGCTCAGTGGCTGAAGAAATTATGAACACAGTTGAAAGGCAGCCTTGCCACAATGGAAGGATTCTTAAAATTAATGTGAAGAGTACACAGAAGGAGAGAGAGTTTATAGAGAGAAATGAGATGAAGAGTGAACACTGGTGCAGGTTGCCCAGGGAAGTCATGAATGCCCACTCACTGGAAGTGTTCAAGGCTAGGTTGGATGAGGCCTTGAGTAACCTGGTCTAATGGGAGGTGTCCCTGCCCGTGTCAGGGGGGCTGGAACTAGATGGTCTTTAAGGTCCCCTCAAACTCAAACTATTCTATCAATCTATGAAAAAATGGTCAACAAAAGAGAACTTTCTAGGGTGGACAGACAGATTGCAGGGTATGAGCCAAGGCAGCAAATCCTCCACACCATTTTATGCTCCACTCTGGATTAGCTGGGAGGCTTTACGTTTAATCCTTTCTTTAAAAGGTTCTATTAGCACTTATTGTATTTTGCCTGCTGTGAAGTTATGATTCCTCCCCAGGAATTTCATTAAACTGATTCTTGTGTCTATTTAATATGGTGGTTTCTTTCTGGGGTTGTCAATAAATTGGACTCCTAAATTATCCACAGCATTATGAAGCATCCCAGTCAATTATGGAAAAAAAAAAAAATCAATGATAGCTATCCAAAAATTTATTTGGTGCCAAAAAGACATGAACACATTCTTGCTGGAGGGGTAATTTTTACTTGCTGCTTTTCCATTATGTTGCACTGACCACAATACTGCTCACAGCATGACTTCAGTCATGGCCAGAAAAGGAAACAATTTTGCAAAATTACTGCAAGTCTTAATGTCACAGGTTTTGTTCTTTTACATAAGCTTGCAAATGTGGGAGTAACTGTCTGCTCTGCGACTTTGGCCCTGAAATACTTCTGGGGTATTTCACAGAATTGCAGAACATTAGGGGTTGGAAGGGATTTCCAGAGATCATCCAGTCCGACACTCCTGTCAGAGCGGCATCACCTAAGGCAAGCTGCACAGAAACATGTCCAGGCAGGTTTAAAATGTCTCTAGAGAAGGAGACTCCACAATCTCTCTGGGCAACCCATTCCAGTGTTTTGTCACCCTCACAGAGAAAAAGTTTTTCCTTATGTTTACATGGAACCTCACCCGCTCCAACTTGCACCCATTGCCCCTTGTCCTATCATTGAACATCTCTGAGCAGAGCCTGGCTTTTCCCTCAAAGTTTGGCATATCTGTAACTGCTGCAGGCCATCCTTTCACACCTTCTCCTCTTCATCTTCAACCTGCGTGTGTAGTGCTTACCCCCAGAGCTTGTGGTCAGCATAGGCTGCAAGAGGCCCTGCTGTTTAGAGTCTGCAGTGTGAAGTCTTCTGGGAAATGTGGGAATAGTCTCTCTGTCTCTATTTATCCCTAGTAATGTCTCTGGGCTAGGGAGACATTCTATCAGAGAGTGAGAGATATAAATGCTGCTGGAAAGAACTTTCAGGTTTAAGTTAATTAAAAACAAACCTTCTCAGGCAAGCAGAGAGGAGTTTGCCTGTTGTTAAGGTACTCACCCAGGATTTGCAAAGCAAATGTCCATGCCCTGCTTCCCCATGGCAGGTATTAATATATCTCCTCCTCATCATAGCCTCCATCCTGAAAGGGTGCTCAGACTTCTCCACTCCAAGAAGCTCTAGTCCATCCTGATTTCGAATCCAGGAACTTTTCTGAAGTCTGTAAAACTTACAACTGCAGAAATGTTTCTCACTCATCTACAAAGATCAGTTGATGATGATGCATTTTCACCTTTTTCTCTTTCAGTAAGCCATGTGTGAAAGAAAACAGAATGTGCAAGGGGATGGCAGCTCTTCTGTGCCTGTGTCTTGTGTGTGAGACACACATGGCATGTCTCAGCAGTGAGAAAGCCTAACACCATGTCACACCCTGACTTCTCAAAACAACCACTGTTAGTTTGGAAAAGCCTTTAATTCACTAAGCTGCTGGCCATGTAGGATAGCTCCAAACCGTCAAAAGCCTCCTAAGTACCATGTGATACCGTAACATATACTAGGAACGGACATGACAATTAGAGACTATATACAATATTGACTACAGCAGAGGGGAAAGCAGACACCATGACACATGCTGTAGTGTTTAAGTTGTCCGTGAGGCTGTTGGTGAGAGGAAAACGCCACACTGCCCCAACAGTAGTGCTGGGAAGGGATGTCAAAGCTGTCAATTCCAAAACAGTGCCCTCCCCAAAATATAAAATACAGCCAAATGTTGCTGCTGTTATCAAATGCAGAGAGATACAGCAGATTTTCAAGACAGTAAAGCTCCCATGTACAAAGCCAACCTTAAGAAGGTTGACTTCCCTAAGAAACAGGCAGAGCTTCTTTCCCCTGCCATTTGCACCTCAGAGGTCACATGGCCACAGCCAGCACAAGATAACACTCTGCTTGCTCCTATATGTTAGCTGCCTAATTGCCAGATAAGTTTCCATCCTGAATCCTTCCCGTCAGTGCTGGATGGTAATGATTAATGAAGCAGACAGCACACAGCTTGGTTTCTTGGATAGCACGTTGCCATTGCAAAGCTGGCAAATAAGAAAAATCTCATTCTGAATCTTTAAATGGACCACATTTGATGAGGAAGTCATTGAGGGACACGAGGCACCAAGATGAGTCTCACATTTCACAGCATAATGCTTTGTAAAGAGTCCTCTAGAAGATGTGCTTGAGAGTACTCTCAAAGCAATAGGGCAGTTGTGCTGTGGTGTTAGCATCAGGCTGCTGACTCCTTGCTGGTCAGGGAGTCCATGACACATAATCAGTCACAAACACAAGAAAAAAGCTCTCCTCCTGTCACTCTATGTACGAATTCCAGACCAAATGCTTCCTGCTAACTACACGCATTCATTTTAGCAGGGTGAATCACTTCCATCCTCCTCCTTAAAGCCTACATTTGAACAAGCTGCAGGTAATTTCCATTCCATATAAGTCAGGACAGAGGATAAGGAAAGGCCAGAAATCACACATTTGTAATCCTAAATCTAGCATGAGTTGGTAGCACTTAAGAAGTTGCCAAACAGAAGGCAGGCAGCTGAGGAGAGTTGCCAGGAGGAGCTGCAGAAGCGCAATCTTGTCAGAAGCCGGTTTTAATCTTAAGCACCAGCCAAGGGTTTACAGGTCAATCCTGCACAGCAGGAGTTCTGCCTTTCATGACTGCATCCCCTCCGTCCTCTTCAGACAAGTTGATCAAGGACATGCTTTATAGCAATACATGGGGATGTTGGCAGTCATTGGAGAAAACAAACATGAGTGGGGAAAAACACAAGGCATAATGGACTTCAAAACGCAAAAAGGGCAAAACCGAATCACAAAGCCCACAGAGAACACAGTGTACCTGAATGCAGTTACCTGCAGCACCACCGTGGCACTCTACAGTCTCCATACCCAGTTGGAAACAGTTCCCAAGCTCCTCAAGCATGCAAGTTGCAAAGGCAGCTGCTGAGCCAAACAATAGGAAATGGCCCACTTGAAACTTTGGAACATCATTCTTTTCACTGGTGGAGTCTAGAGTTTAGAGAGATGCTAGGGAACATCTTTGCTTTTCTGACACTCTTCTCACTACAAAAAACATCTAGCTTTGCTGCAATATGCTGAAAATCCTTACTGTGCTTCAGCCTCTGTCTTCGCAATCAGATCTCACCCCTAAAATTCACAGCCAGCTCCTCAAGGTGGGAAGAAGGAGCTGCATGGACATCAAACTACAATTTACTTCTGGTTTTGAAGGAATGTGCTAAGTGGGTGCCTCCATGCAAGGCAGATAGTTTTGGATTCACCTCTTGTGCCGAAGTTAGATTCCTGCTGCTGAAGTGACTCTCTTAACCTTCTCAAATTACTGAGGGAGTTGGTCAATATGAATTTGGCAAAAAGCACTAGCATCCCAAGGAGTCTCAAAATCTGCTCCCTTATGTGTTACTGGTTCTCATTTCTCTGGCTTCATCCCAGTCCCCTTTATCTCAAATTCTTCTGACTAACCTGACTCTTAATCTCTATCCTCCATACACCTTTTCAACTATTTCCTTGACCACACATATATAATAAAAATCCAGCTCATAAAATCAGAGAAATAAAATTGCCTGTTGAACTCTTGACATTTGCTATCCATTACTGTATTTGTACGTACTTGTCTTTTCCCACTGCTCATTATAATTTGTCTCCATATCAGCCCTCCTGGGTTTTTTAAATCCAGTTCTCACAGTGTTTGATACTTTATCTAATCACGTAGTTTGAAAAGCTGGAGAACCTCAGCTTTAAACAAAGTAGTTTCCTACCTGCTAGGTTTTCAAAGAGGGGTGCACAGAAGGAAGAGAGAATCCTGAATACAGAAATTCTCAGGAGCTCAAATGACACAATGCAAAAGCTGAACACAAAAAAAATAAAAGAGAGAGAGAGAGAAAAAAAACCCTGACACATTCTGTTTTAATGAAGTCAGCTTTCTAAGCAAATCTCATAAGGAAGCAGGCACTAAAAGTGTGACCCACATGACCTCTGTAGGTAGAAAGGGGCCTGGTCTAGATGAGCACTAATGTCAAGACTAGCCAATATTCCATTTCAGGAGAGAGTGCAATACAGCATGAAAACCTTCTGAAAGTCTTGGTTTTCTATCTAGACAAATGTGGGCAGAACTGTCTTTAAGCAAAACATTTTTCAAAGCTTTCCATGAGGCACTGAGGTGAATCTTTGTTTAACTGTAATTGGATTTCCAATGGCAACTGGTTTCTGCTGTTCAGAAACCAGATAACAGATGAGTTGAGGACATGGGGGAGCAATCCCAGATCAATTGCTGCTTACTGGGCAGTCGATTGCTTGTGAATGGGTCAGAGGCGCAAGAGCTGGTAAGGCCTCATCTTCAGAGCTTCAAAAGCTGAGTTATTTGTGAATTGACATTTTTCTTGGGTTTGTAAAGTTTTAAAATTCTCTGTCAAACCTCTGTTGGTGCCACAAAATGTGGTTTGCTGTAAAATAATCTTGTTACAAGGTTTCTGAAGGTTCATGGTGGAGTTTACACATCTTGAGCCATCCTCAAACATCACTTTTGAAGTATGCATGTTAATAAGGTGTGATGTAGGAAATCTGTTTCATTATTTCCATTTTGAGACCATCTCCTTCTCCTTTCTGTTCAGAAAGCCATTGAGGGACTCATTTCAGCTATAATTATAATCCTGATGTGCTCAGGGAAATACTGGAATGTTTTTTATATGATCAATATTTATTTTTCTTTTACTTTTGCACAAAAATAGCATTTCCATTCATTTGAAGCAGGAGTTAGGAATCTGATTAGAAATCTGAAAGCAAACAGGCAGCTTCTAATTACCCACTTTTTTCATGTTACTCTGTTTCTCACTTCCAGCTTAAACAGCCTATGAGGATATTTGCATCACCTTCTGAGACACAACTCAGATACGGTTAATTAAAAAAAATATGTATTTTAAAAATATTTTTAACTTATCTGGCAGTCTAAGTGCACGAAGAGATTAATAAAATATTTATTTGCCCATTGATAAACAACTTGAGAACCTGTCAAGTGAAATGCCTTGAAACCTACCATGCCATGCCTGTGGTTTATAATAAATTTTTTTCTTCTCCCTTAAACTCTAAAAAGTAATTATTGACAGTTACCTCTGATCTTTTCAGCTGTGATTTCCAAATCTCAGCATTAAGAAAACCCATCATAGCGATTTCCGTATCCAAAATAAAAGCAACATATATGTCACCGCTGCCAAAATATATTCAGAGAAGTGCATCTGCATCCACAGAGCCTCTCAATAAAATCAAATGCTGGAGATATGTATTGCATAAAATCAACTTGAGGATGCTGTTATCCTAGGACTGTAAAATAAGTTCAATGCATCATGTTTTGGTGCTTTCCACTGACTATATCATAACTGACACAGGTCATTTCAGATTGGACTTGAGTTTTGAATATATGCATTAAAATGTAACCAGTTCTAGGGGAGAAAAAATATACCTGTGCTTGGAACGTGACAGCAAATGGAACAAACTCAATTTGTCATTAATAGAGAATCATTAGTCAGTGCGACATGGAAACTTGGGGCAAACATTTTGAAGGGCTAATTTGTTACAAGGACTTACAATTTGACAAGTGGTGTAGAAAAACCACCCTTAAAAAATATACTACAGCAATAAATCTACTAACTCAGTAAAGCAGAAAAAGGTCAGAAGCATTTAGCTATCCTGTGATGTCAGCTGCTTCGCTGACATGATTCTAGATTTCAGGTTAAATTTAACATTGATCTCCAGTCAACCACTGTATATGTTTACGCAAGACAGTGCAGCTAGGCCACAAATTATCATGGTTATCCTCTTTTTTCCTTCAGATTAATTATACAGAAACAGCAGACTTCTCTCCTACGAAGCCCCTGAAAATTGTTTTTCCAGGAAGAGTATGACACAGGGATATTCACAGGGACTTGAAACCTGTCTATAGCAATCATGATTAGTTCCTGATGAGCAAACACAGGAACTGGTCAGACTCTTACGTTAAGTGGGAAAGCCAATACCAACTAGAATAACTATTTAATGATCCCTATTGCAGCACTAGCAAACCATAGAATGGTTTGGGTTGGAAAGGACCTCCAAAGGTCCAACACCCCCCACTGTGGAGTAGGGACATCCTCCACTAGATCAGGTTGTTCAGAGCCTTGTAAAGCCTGACCTGGTTGGACTCGTTGATCTTAAAGGTCTTTTCCAGCCAAAACAATTCTATGATTCTATCTCCTCTTAATGATACCTACAAAGAGAAACTTCACACACTGTGGAGTTGGTGGCAGACTCACAAAAAAAAGATTAAGAGTAAAAAACACAACATCATCAGGCATTAAGTTCTGAAACCGATACACGTGACCACTAAACATTTTGTCACTGTTCCATCAGAGTCAAGTCTTCCCCCTCACCGCCTCTTCACCCCAACATCGAGACAGGTACCAGGTAAGATCTGCCAGTGCAGGGTGTACAGGCTGAATAAGCATTAAGCAGACAAAGAGAAATCAAATAACAAGAGAAACAGCAGAGCCCATGATTTTTTTTAGGCACTCATTAACAGCTATTCTGAACACAAATCTGCATTTTGTGCTTTGGGAAAGCACACTTTTGCCAAATCCTTTGGAGAGTTGGTTCAAGAACAGTTCACCCCTATTCAAAGATTTGACTGAAATACTGCCAAACCCCACGTTAGCTGCAATAAAAACTACTGCTGAAGAAGAGAGAGATGCAAAGGAGCTTCACAGGACCATGCCTCCACTCCTGGCTGTATATTCATGTACCTGATCAAATTCTCTTTGAACTTTGCATTTCCACTACAACTTCACCCGAGCACATGTTAAAAAGCAGCACAATTCACCAATTGCAGATCACTTCCAAGCTTTCTATATCATAGTCATCAGAGGAGATATCTCTGAATCTTCAGTTTCTTTTTCAGCCTTTATTGGTACCTTTTATGTTGTCTACAGAAATTAAACGGTGAATTGCTCAGGAAAAAAAATTATGTGATCCCTGTTCTCAGCCTCTTCTCTCTCTTTTCTCTCCTACTTATCAGTTCAGATTTGCACAGGTACAAGACAAACATCAACATTAACAATATCAGGTTTGGACTCAATAAGGAATCTGTCACAATGGTCTCACACATACCACTCTATCAACAGAAATATTCAAGTCCATTTGTGCAAGCTGTCAAAAGTACTTGCAAGAAGATGATCACATTGCAGACAATTCTCAACATCAACTGGGATCTCTTCAAGAGAAAGAAGAGTGACAGAAACTGTCCTGATTAACCCAGATTTCTACAAAATATAACACTTGCAAACTCAGAGAATTCCCAGCAGTCACTTTCCCATAGCTTGTTCTGGTTCCTTGTAAAGAGGAACACTGGGGTAAACAGAACATCTAGATATCTATTTCCAAGCACACTGAACTTATCAACACCATACTGAGCACCTGTTAACTAGGGGAAAATGGACAGACTTGCTGGACTGAAAGCCTGTCATCTGTACTGCTTAAATTAGAGATCTACACTCTCCAGCACACTCTTGGAAAGCATGGAGAGAAAGTTCACTGATATCAATTTATTCATGGTAATGAGGACAAACACCGACTGTGAGAAACTGCAGAAGGTCCTTATGAAATGATATGATACATGAGATGGCACATGAAATTCAACAGGGAAAAATGTCAAATATTCATGTGGGAAAACCAATCCTAACTCCACATATGAAATGATGGACTCTGAGCCAACTGTGGCTGCACAGCAATGAAATTCTGGATTTACAATGGACAGTCTCATGGAGCAGATCCTCCTGAAGGCACTACTGAGACAGGAGAATAGTGAAGAGGTGATTGGGTCTAATCAGCATGGCTTCACCAAGGGCAGATCCTGCCTGACAAACCTGGTCACAACATTAATAGATGAATGGCGAGCAACTGATGTCATTTACCTGGACCTGAGCAAAGCCTTTGACACTGTCCTGCACCACATCCTGGTCTCCAAGCTGGTGAAATATGAGTTTGATGGGTGGAGCACCAGATGGATAAAGAACTGGCTTGATGGCCGCACCCAGAGAGTGGCTGTCAGTGGGTCCATGTCCAAGTGGAGGCCAGTGACAAGCTGAGTCCCTCAGAGATCAGTCCTGGGACCAGTCTTGTTCAACATCTTTGTGGGCGACATGGACAAAGGCATTGAGTGTACACTCAGCGAGTTTGCTGATGACATCAAGCTGCGTGTGACAGGCTGGAGGGCAGGGGTGGCATCCAGAGGGACCTGGACAGGCTGGAGAGGTGGGCACAAGCCAATCTCATGAGGTTCAAAAAGGCCAAGTGCAAGGTCCTGAATCTGGGTTGAGGCAATCCCAAGCACAAATCCAGGCTGGGCAGTGACTGGCTGGAGAGCAGCCCTGAGGAGAGGGACTTGAGGGTGCTGGTGGATGAAAAGCTCAACATGAGCCAGCAGTGTGCACTTGCAGCCCAGAAAGCCAACCAGATCCTGGGCTGCATCAGGAGAAATGTGGCTGGCAGGTCGAGGGAGGTGATTCTCCCCCTCTACTCTGCCCTGTGAGACTCCACCTGGAGTACTGCATCCAGTTTTGGAGGTCCTATTACAAGAGGGATGTGGACATGCTGGAGTGTGTCCAGAGAAGGGCCACGAGGATGATCAGAGGGCTGGAGCACCACTCCTATGAGGACAGACTGAAAGAGTTGGGACTGTTCAGTTTGGAGAAGAGGAGGCTCTGAGGTGACCTTATTGTGGCCTTCCAGTATCTGAAGGAGGCTTACAAAAAAGCTGGGGAAGGACTTTTTAGGCTATCAGGGAGTGACAGGACGTGGGGGAATAGAGCAAAGCTGGAGGTGGGGAAATTCAGATTGGATGTGGGGAGGAAGTTCTTCACCATGAGAGTGGTGAGGCCCTGGAATGGGTTGCTCAGGGGGGTGTTTGGGGCCACATCCCTGGAGCTGTTTAAGGCCAGGCTGGATGAGGCTCTGTCCAGCCTAATCTAGAGTAGGATGCCCCTGCCCATAGCAGGAGGGTTGGAACTAGATGATCCTTGTGGTCCCTTCCAACCCTGACTGATTCTATGATTCTAAATGTCAGCCCAGTGCCACCAAGAGTCAAAAGGAAAACAACAGCAGGTCAAACATTAAGAACCATTAGGAAAAAAAGAGAGGACATGCCAGACTTCTCCGGAATCTTGCACAGCATGGACAGGGACTCCTTGTTCATGAACTTTTGAAACACTCATACAAGGACCCCTTAAACCAAACATGTCCAAAACAAACAAAAGTGATTTTTGTACCTAACAAGAGAAGCTGCAGATGTCAAAAGCTTACACTGGCTTAAGGGTAGAGAAGATTAAGTTCACAGAGAGAAATCTATTCATGCTTACTATCTACACAGAAATCACCCCTGGGCACAACGTCCCTGAGCTGAAAACAGCTGGTGCCTGCTCTGTTCATACTCCTCTAACCTATGGCCACTGCTGGAGATGTGACACTGGGCTGTAAATGGGAATGAAGAGAATTATCTGAGGTCCAACTTTGTACCCTTAAGCGGGAATTTGGGGGTTGTTCTATTTGTAATCCAACATGTCATACTTATCATTTTACACTCCTGCTTCCAGTGCTGGAGAATTTTGCAAAATGAGTAAAAATAAAGAACTGGGGCGGGGGGGGGGAAGCAGAAAGACAAAGATATTGCTCATATGAAGAAACATCCTGGCCTGACTTTCCACCATGCAAGAGGCAAAGCTTGCCAAGGCTTTGGCTACGTACTTAAACTTCTGCCAAAACGTCAGCTAAGGCTATTTTCAGAAACTGAACATGTGCTACTTACAGAACCACTCCAATTCTTCCTGTTATAATAGCCCATGACACAGCCACATGGCAAAACACCCTGTATCTGTGGGCGCTCAAGACTGTCCGTCTCAAGGGGACCTTCTGGGTGAAGCCAAGCAGGAGATTTTGGAAGAGCAGTAATCCAAAGCAATAGAATTGGAAGCTCACATTAGCAAGTGGTAAGGTTGGATGTCTCAGTGAGTTTGTGCTTCTGCTATCAGTGCTCTTTGCAAGAAATTCTGCTCCACAACTCCCTCCCCTCTGATATTAATTTTGAATGTAAAACAGCTTTGTAGTACCTAATCCTATTAGCATGCTCCTGAAATCTGTAAGAGCAGAAATGCAGGACTGGCCCAGAGACTTAGCTCTCAAGTTCTGCTCCTCCATGAAACAAAGCTGTGTTCAGTTCAACAGCCCTTGGTCCCTCAAGGATGTAATATTTACCAATGCTGAGCAACACTTATGCACAACAATAAAGCAAATAAATATTTAAATTTAAATGCTTTGGTCAAAATCTGCCTCCTTAAATTGAAAGGCTCTCGGATTTTTTTCCCCTAATTTATTTTTCTGACCAAACTGGCAAAAACAAACAGCTGATTAAATATATTTTTTCTCACTTCCAATTCTTACTGAGCAGTCTCTCTCTAGCACCTCTTCTTTTTGTTCCTGGCTTTTTTCAGAGGGAGGAACTGAAAAATATAAAGAAAACAAAAAGAAATAAAGAAAAAAAGGCAGAATGAAGAAAAAAAATTTAAATCCCCCAACCTTCACTTGCTTAGGAAACAGATAAAAGTGAAGAATGAAATTGCTTCCCATCCACATTTTCTTTTACAGGAAGTTTCATACTCACTAGATGATAGCAGTGTTGGTAAAGGGGAGGAGATAGAATCTGTCTGCTTTGGAAAAAAGTATCGTCCCAGATCTGAATTTATTCTCTAGGCAGCCAGGTTGAGTGTCTGAGTTAAGTGATCCCCAACAACTCTGGCAACAGCTCATCACAGAGAACCCCATAAATTGTTCAATTGAAAGGATTTCTGTCCAAATTTCCTGCTGCACAACAGCCAAAATATTTTCATGTTTCTTCAGATGTGTTTCTGTACAAGAGGAGGAAGCAGCTGGTTTTGAATAAAGTGTAGGCTGGTGGCTTAAGTCTGGGAGCTGGCTGAGCATCAGTGAATGTGAAGGAGGATGAAAAATTCCAGTGGAAACGAGGCAGTGCCTCCACCAGTCACACCCATTTCACAGCATTCAGCCACAAACATAGCAACAATTTAATCTGAGCTAAAATTATTTTGGTTTGATTGAATTTTGGAATTAAACCAGCTTTTATATCTTTGAGAGATGCCACCAAACAGAATAAGCAGCTTGTACTGAGTGTGTCCCCTCAGATACCCAGTACCAGTGCAAAGACAACAGGTTGGAGACAGGGAATTGTTCAGGCTCCAGAAACCTGTGACACTTCTTCATGAACATTTGTGTTTTGAGGAGACAACTAACTCAGGAAAAAAAAAAAAACAACCAAAAAACGCAAAACAAAACAAAAAAAATCCCACAACCAAATCACCACTAACAACAATTACATATTGGACCTTAATAAATTCCAATGCTTTTATTTATCTTTTAATAATAGAAGTATTTTATTTCTCAAGTATGAAACACAGCTGAAATGATGAGTCTATGAGGCGACTTAAGTTTCATGACTTTTTAGGAATTTTTTTACGCAGAAATAGATCTTAATGAGATACAGCACTGGCTGTGATATAATAACTATTGCAAAAGAGAAAATACAGCCTGGTAATGTGACATGCTGATCCCTAGCCAGCTCCCATCTTGGAAAGGAAGCACTTCTGGCACTTGTCCAGCAAAGCTGCTCCAGTTTTTGCTAATCCCCTAATCACAGAGTCACCTGGGATTCACTTCTCTAGCAGCATTGCTGTTCCACAGACTCCTACCATGGCCTTTGGTTCATGCCCAGTTCTTCACAATACCCCCATAAATGCTTAGGAATGCCACAACCCTTCCAACTCATTCTATGATTCCTCCGTGCAGGAACGACAGACTCTGTGTGTAACTGATCCACTTAGACCAGGGCTCTAGCTTCAACTCCACAATCCTCTGGCCAATTAGTAACGCCTAATTATCCCTACTGCTGGCTGTATCCAATGGATAGCTAAGGACACTGCTATCACCAGAGCTATGCAAAAGGTGGCATGTCACATGGGGCAGGATGTGGGCACTGGTGCCTTCTGTGGTTCCTGCTGAGGAATTTGGAACTTAAGTCCTATAATACTGCTCCAGAGTAACAGGCAGTTGAGGTCTATGAAACTCCAAGCTGTCCACAGACTACAGACATATGCTCCACAACATGGAGCATGCTCATCTTCAGAATACTCTGACACAATGGGAAACATCCTTCTTAGTGACAGGGTCGGGGCTAGGAGAGCTTTCACACACAGAGCAGATTGTGTGCTCCGAGGAGAGCTGAGCTAACACACACTCCCCTTGTAATGACCCAGCTCCCATCAGCTCCTGCTCAACTCTTAATCAAGGCTCTGCAGACCTTGAAGCCATGTATGACTGCACCTCTGTGCCACACTTGTTTCTGACATGTAAAAAAGGCAGACAAAAACAAAGCTAGAAGAAATCTCTTTTCTTCCTTTCAAGAATATATTTTGTCTAGGAAAGCATGACGATTCCACTTCAGATGCCATGTTCTATTGCTTAGTCAAGAAATATGATGCTGAAAGTAGAAGCATCCTTTGGGATTTCTGTTCAAGTTTCATCTCTTTTTCTTCTTCTCTCCCGCATAAAACCCCATGAAATATTATTTATTTAAAGACATAAATCCAAGATGGGAACTATTTGACCACCTGTTGCTTAGCTGCTGACGGCCTCTGGTAGAACTTGGGGCTGTTATCTTTCATTTATTCACTTCTTATTTCAGGGCATAAGCAGTAAGAATCACCACAACCCATAACATCAGCAGTATTTGAGTCTGACTTGCCTGACACCTATATTTTAGAGAGACACAGAATCCAACAGTGATTTATTGGAGCTTTGGAAAGCTAAAAGGGGTTAAACCTACCACAGAATCCCATCCTGACCTAAAATGTTTTGAAATGATGATTCAGAGAAGCAAAGATGTCTTGTAAATCAGTCAATATTTGCTTCATATTGAGACTTCAATACTGCTTTTATCTCCACAAAGTTGTCTCTGAGGTCACAACTTCACCTCACTCAGGTTTGGGAAGCCACGAGGTGCATTCAGAAATGCTTGAGCAGCACACAGGAGAAATGAGACTTTTTAACAGCATCTACTTTCCTAAGCTAACACCCAGCAACCTGGCAAACTCAGCCACTTCTGACAGGCAAGATCACATCTCTGACAGCATTTGCCTCCCATTACAGCCTTGGGATGCACATTCCTATGGCACTCCATTATGGATCATTTCCAGAATGTTTTTTAAAACTTCTTGCTGTGTTTACACATCTTTGTGCCCATTTTTGAGAACACTAAGTATTCAAACAGCTGTAGAAATATACTCAGAGTGAAGCTAATTCCCAATGTAAAGAGATATCGGGACCGTGGCATGACCACACTCTACCCCAAACTGCAGCTTTGTGCCAATAGCTCATTATTAGTCAACCCTATCGTGCAGATAACACAAAGAGTGCATCCCTAACCTGCCCTGGGAAACTGACACAATGGGCCTTGAACAAGCCAGTTCGAACAACCTGGAAATCAACGGGAAATGTCAGTCTTGCTGTTCAGAGCAAACAGGTCAAACTCTGTACTTGAAGAGAATCCTTACAGAATCATAATGGTTGAAAGGGACCTCTCGAGATCACCTAGTCCAACTCCTCCGACAGAGCAGGTTCACCTAGAACCTGTTAGCAGAACTCTGCAAAACTTTGAGAGACAGACATTCTCAGTTAAAGCTCAGTGACAGGACATGTTGTTTTCTTAGCGAGTCAGACCAAGCAATCAGTCAAAACCAGTGCAGAGTGAGTGGTTGCAGGCAGTTCAGCTGCTCCTCAGACTTCAGGTTTCCCAGTTGTGTTTCATTTTATAATCACATTTGCCTATCTTCCAAATTTGTTTTTCCAACTGACTACCTAAGAAACAGCAAAACAGATTGTAGCAAAACAGCTGTGAAATGAACATAATAAATCAAAAAGCAAAGGTTTATTCACTTTCTTTTCCTATCCAGTTCTTTAACCTACAGCAGTGCCAGGCTTTGCCTGTAAAAAGCAGATAAAACAACATAGGCAACAGCAACAACAAAAAAAAACCCACCCCACACTCAACAAACCCAAACTTGGGGCAGTTTTAAAACGGACAGCGCTCCTTTCACTGCACAAATCCTGCTGTTTCATTACAGAGATTGCAGAGTGACAAATCTCCAGAAGACATGAACCATCTCTAATAGGAACATAAAAATATTAAACTCTCATGCAAAGCATTTGCGATTTTACTTTTTTAAAAAAGGAATTGTATAAAGCTTTGTTCACCTAATATGTTTTTGAAGCATTCAAATTCTTGCAATGCAAGATAATGGCCTAAATCCAGAAGGAAAAAAACCAAAAAAACACACAACCAAACACAACCAACCCACAACAAAAAGCCATCCATCACTCCGCAAACATTTCTTTTTCATTTTGTGATACAATTCACTATAACCGGTTAGCTCCCTTTTGAATCCAGGAAAGGAACACTGTAAAGAACCAGGAAAAGAATGAAAATTAAATTAAAACAAAAGGGGAAAATTCTCTTCTGTGAAAATAAGATGACAGAAAATAATTGAACATGCTAAATGAAAGGTATTTGTAAGGAAAGGAAGAAAATGCTGTCAGAGATAAGCAGCTTGACATTCCCTGTTGCCACATGAAACAGAATTCGAGGATATAAACTCAGGAAGCTTTGGATAAAATTATGTCAACCTTATTTTGCTTTTGCTGCAGTTAAGAGAAGTGGCTGCCTCCATGCTGGACCCTGTGAAGCGTTTAGTGCCAGATGGTCTTATTAACAATTTGAATTCAAAGAATCCTAGACTCGTTTCAGTTGGAAAAGACCTCTAAGATCACTACGTCCAACCATTCTCTAACCAAGTCTGGTGCTACAAACCACATCACTCTGTACCACCTTTCTGCACCTCTTAAACACCTCCAGGGATGGAGGATCAATCTGAGCATCCTGTTCCAGTCTTTAAGAATGTTTTCAATGAAGAAGTTTTTTCTAATAGCCAACCTAAGCCTCACTTGGTGCAACCTGAGGCTATTTCACATACAAATCCAATGCTAAAGGCACTGCTCAGGCCATCACTGTCTTCAGACCAAGCTACAGCTGAGGGAATTTCAGCTTCATACAATAGTCACAGTTTCTGACAGTCAAAGCTTCTGTCATCTCTGTCACTAAAATGGATTTTGTTGCTATTACAAATTGAATTTCTGGTTGGTGGCATTTATTTGATTATAAATTGCAGAGGCTATTTTCCTTCACGCTTTGAGTCTATCCCTGCTCAGCCTAATACATTTCCATGCCACAGAGCTGACTGGAGCAGCTTTTCAACCACCACATGAAGCAACCCAGTTTGGTGAGTTTATAAAGATGTGGAAAAGTAAGAAATACTAAAAAGTTTGACGTGTGTTGGGGAAGCAGGCAGGGTTGGTCTAAATCACCGATTAGCACAAATCTCTCCCCCCCCCCCTTTTATTTTTTTTTTGCAGGTTTTTGCTGATAAATATCAGCTTAATCCTAAAACTGGATGCTTCAATTATGGGATTAACGTCAACCGAGGGACAGAATACCAGAAAGCAGAACTGAATCAGCGTCTCATCACTGGCCCACAGAGGCAGGCTGGCTACCCTGCAGGGAGATGCCAGCTTTCCTGTGCTGACAGTAAATAGTGGCTTTTTAAACAAGAAAATCATGGGGTTCATTGCAGAGTGGTGGTTTGGGAGTGAAATGCAAAGACATGCAGAGTCCATCCATATCCAGCGAGCCTTCAAAAAGACAACCATGAGAAGAGAGAACCTGAAAGAAGGATTGCCAGCACTAGAGCTCAGCACCCTGCAGAGGTCAGGTTTTTGAAATCTCTCCTTTTATTCTTAAAACAAAGATCATTGTCACAGCTGAATACTCCAAAGATATAGCTTCGTGAAATGTTAAATCAGTCAAGAAATGCAGAGGCACTGCAGCAAGGCCACAGAGGAGCCTTCTTTAGAAAATTATTTCTCTTTCTCCAGGGCCACAGACTCACCCACCAACAGCAAACTGAACAGTGAGCTAGAAAAGCTGAAAAAACACCTTAAACTAAGGGGACCTTTTAGAAGTGCTCTTCAAATCAGCCTTTTTTTCGTTTTCATTATTTTTCCCTTTTTTAAAATCCATCTGTTGGAAAATGGATCTGTTGGAAGTGGAATCTATTTCTAACCAATGTACTGGATGTATTTGTTGGTTTGATCCAACACACCGAGGCTGCACACTGTCCAAATGTTTTGCTTTAGGAACACAGCAATATGCTGCAGACATTCAACAGATCACAGTAATAAGAGGCAAAGTGCAGTTCAGATTCTATCCTGAGGAAATTTAATAACCCAGAATTAGAAAAGTGTAACTCATTTGACAGTGCTTTTTTAAAAAAGATCTATTGGGAGCTCAGAAAGTTGACACATGTTGCAAGGTTTTTAAGACTCTTATAAAGCCAAATCCATATACTGAGAATTTTTGAAGCTGAGTACACGAGTCCCACCAAAACCATGGTAAGAGGCAGGTGGGATCTCCTAGCTACCTTCCTGAGCTCAAACCAACTCTCCTGAACTGTCCAATTCTAGCAGCTGTGGTTCAGTTTCATACTTCAAAGTGCAGTCAGAAGCACCTTTCAGACAGAAAAAAAACCCCAAAAAAAAACTACCAAAAAAACCCAAAACCCAACAACCACCACCCTACCCCCCAAAACAAAATAAGCACTTCAAGTCCTACTCCTTCACTTGCAGGACATTAACATCACAAAGATGCCTGGTGCTCTTTGCCAGTGCCAGGCTTCAGTGGGGAGGGTCACGTTGGCCTCCAAATCTCTGGGTAACTCCCTATGCTGAAGAGTGAATGGACACACAAAGCCAGGCATGAGCCTTCCCTGTACTGAATATGCATGTGATGGCTCCTAAAGTGCATGACAACCACGGGCTTGCACTTTATCTATTGTGAATTAATTCAATTCAATAGCTAAATGAATTTTCTGTCCTACAGAGATACTGGAGTGGTGGAAATGTATAAGCAATGCAGCTTATGATATTTTTACACCCCCTCCCAAAAAATCCCCAACACTCCAAGAGGAAAGGAACATGTTGCAGAAGACAGATTTTCACAAATATTTGTATTTGAATTGCTGATGAACTCTTCCTGCTGTTATTTTTATTAATGTTTCAATTATATATGCAATACACTTCATGAATAACTGCAAATATATAGGAGCTACAATACTTTATGAGCTAGAGAGACACTTACAGAGCCAACTTCAAATGTACTTTCCTCTCTGTTGAGAAAACAAAAATGCATTGGGATCATGACTTCAGATGTAACATATTTAAAAAGAAGTCTGTGATGAAGCAGTTCTCCTGAGCTCATGCTGAAACTGATGTTGCCATCTGTAGAGCACTATTCCATTCCATGTCTCCAGGTGGTTTTTAAGACTCTGACATCCTGTGAACATGACAGTCAACTAAAACACAATGAATATGGAATGGGGCAGAAGGGGTTTTTGAGACATTTCAAGTTTGGGTTGTACTCAGAGAATCCTAGAATGGCTTAGGTTGGAAGCAACCTTAGAGATCATCTACTTCACCATAGGCAGGGACACCTTCCAACTAGACTCAGCCACTCACGCCTCATCCAACCTGGCCTTCAACATCCCCCAAGCAGGAGGAATCCACAACCTCCCTAGGCAGCCTATTCCAGAGTCTTAGCTCTCCTGTGCTGAAGAACTTCTTCCTAAGATCTGGTCTAAGCTTACTCTCCCTCAGCTTAAAACCACCCCCCCTTTTCCTGTCTCTAGACACCCCCATGAGAAGGCTCTCTGCAGCCTTCCTGTAAGATCCTTTCAGGTATTGGAAGGCAGCTCTAAGGTCCCTCCAGATTCTTCCCTTCTCTAGGCTGAACAATCCCAGCTCCCTCAGCCTATCCTCATAACAGAGGTGTTCCAGCCCTTGAATCATCATTGTGCTCCTTCTCTGGGTTCGTTCTAAGATCTCAGATCTGAGATCAAGGTCTCAAGATGTAAAGATCTCTCAGACTCATGATCTCAATGTGTGCCAGCAGTGTGCATGTGCAGCCCAGACAGCCAACCGTGTCCTGGGCTGCATCAAGAGCAGCATTGCCAGCAGGGCAAGGGAGGGGATTCTCCCCCTTTACTCTGCTCTTATCAGACCCCACCTGGAGTACTGTGTGAAGTTCTGGAGCCCCCAACACATGAAGGACATTGAACTGTTGAAGCGAGTCCAGAAGAGGCCACAAAGATGCTCAGAGGGCTGGAGGGAGGAAGTTCTTCACAGTGAGGGTGGTGAGACACTGGAAGAGGTTGCCCAGGGAGGTTGTGGCTGCTTCCTCCCTGGAGGTGTTCAAGGCCAGGCTGGATGAGGCCTTGAGCGACCTGTTCTGCTGAGAGGTGTCCCAGGCTATGGTGGGGGGGGTTGGGATTGGATGATCTTTGAGGTCTTTTCCAACCTAAACCATTCTATGATTCTATGATCTCAGCTCCTAGGGTAAGAACTCATTATTTCAAAAAGACCTCCAAAATGAGCACTATGTAGGGACTTGGCAGGGAAAGTCCTTCTGCAGTAAGCAAAAAGCAGAGCTCCAATCACAATGCTACAGACGCATACTAAAGCAGTATTTTGAGAACTAGTTCAATATAGGGTGAGTTAAGGACACACCTCAATTAGCAAAACAATCAGGCATTGGAACAGGCAGCCCAGGGAGGTGGTGGAGTCACCATCCCTGGAAATGTTGAAGAAACATGTGGGTGTGGCACTCTGGGATATGGCTGAAAGGCTATGGTGGTGTTAGGTTGACAGTTGGACTCCACAGTCTTACAGATCTTTTCCAACTATGATCCTGTGATTCTTGAGTCTTTAGTCAGCCCAAAGCAGTCTAAGCAAAGTGACTCCATCCCATTAACTAGATGGTGTAATAACACCAAGAAGAATTAGACCCACAGCACTCTCACCCAGTCTTCCCAAGCTCTTCTTAACCCCGAAGGTATTGCTTTGTCGAGGACACTGTCTCTATTTCAGATGCAGGCCTTGGGCTGACCCTTTTGAATACAGTAATAAAACCTCCATTTTCATTTTCTTTCAACCCACACTGCTATATACAGAAAAAAAANAAAAAAGAGCTGCTTTAGAATGGTCTCTGTTTTTCTGGCCCTGCTTCTGGCAATCTAAGTAGCTGTCATCACTGAAGGAGCAGCCTGCTTGCTAAGATTATAATTTTGTTTACATTGTGCTATAGGAAGCCAAGCTGAGCACAGCGCAAGGGAAATGGCAATCGACAGCCTGCGATGCGCATTTTCAGCACAGTGATGAGTATCTTCCTCTACCCCTTCCTCAGAACTGCATTATTTCAGCTGATACTCTTCAAGGTGAAGAATAAAAATGGCTTTAATGCATTTCTTTGATGGAATGTGTTGCAGTAAAACTTGTAATGGCCTTTTTTGGCACCAAACCTAAAATATACAGCATTCAGAAAACTGCTATTTATTGGAGCAGGAAACACAATAGCATGACTACAAATCACTTCTTACATAGGGAGAACTGTAAGGAGATCTGGCTAATGCCTACCTCTCTACCAAAGGTAGAACTCCCACTCTCAAACTAGGAGCAACAAATTCTCATTCGCTGCATGGTTGCCAGTGGAAAGCCTTACCACATCTCATTTCCATCCTCTGTAAAACGGAAATTGGGCAAGATATTTCAAAACAGGGTCACAAAATCCTCTTAGTCTATGAAACCGTAAATCAGGGAAAAGTATCAATACTTTTATAGCAGTCAGTTGGGTTAGTTTTAATTCGTGTTTGATTAGCAAAGTGCTCTGGACCAGGCTCACCAGATTCACAGAATTCCCGTTGCAGCCAGGCAAAATGTAACAATTATAACAGCAGTAATATGCATTCAGTCCGAGCCATTGGCTGTTGGGGAAATGGGTCAACAATAACATAGCTGTATAGCTACAGGATCTCTCTATCACACATTTCAGTGACGCAATAAAGGGCAGCAAGAAACATGAACCAGATTCCTAACACCTTTAGCACAATCATTGCTATTTTGCCCTCAGTAAGCAAAGTTTTTCTAACCCTCTCCAGAAATTAATTTCTTGGCTGCATTCTCTTCTCTCCTTCCTGTGAAAGGTTGGTCAGCGCTGGAGTAAGCAGTCCCAGGAGCAAAGTTTGCACTGGAGAAGGAGGCACACCGAACAGCTTTGTCAGGTCAATCAAAAGGCAACACGATGAATCCTTAAGCAGCGCAAGTGCACAGAGCAGATTTTTCACCTTAATAATTCATAGCTTACCAAGAAAGGTTACTGAGTGGTTTTCCATCCCAAGTCAGAGCTGTTAAGCCCATCAGTTGGTAGGAAGAGAGCAAGTCAAGAGGCACAATGCCCTACAGTACACTGGCAGTTTGCAGTGTGGGAGGTAAGTACACAGGTGCCATTAAGAGAGCCTGAGGTCTCTGAGCGCAGCCACCCACGCGTGCTCCGAGGAGCACTCTGCTCCTCTGCCTGGCCAGCAGAACAGAGAACTCCATCTCATAGTCTGACAAGACAAAGTGTGAAATTTATCTTTCTCAGACTGGATTGTCCTCTGTGTAATGGGAACAAAAGGCAATATCAAAAAAAGAAAAAGCAGCGTTAAAGCCCTTCTTTCTGTGGATAGAAAAGGAAGGAGCCATACATCAGTATGCTAAGGCGGTGCACAACACATTGCTTAGGTCTGGAGACTCAGTGCAAGCCTTATTGACCCATGTGACAGTCACTGCACAAGACCTTGAAGCATGGCTGGGGACTTAAACAGAAGGTCCTGCAACAACCAAAGAAAGGGAAAGAAAAGCACAAGCAAGAAGTGCTTGTCCTTCTCCAGCATAAACCCTTCAGCTTTATGTAGCTCAGGCAAAATTTTTAAAGAGCACATTATTGCAGATGACAAGAGTGGGTTTTCACTTGAGGACAATTGCAAGTGTCAGAATTTATCAAGGTACGAATGTCAAAACATTATTTCTTCATTAATGGTATCAAAGCCTGTGCTTGACTTAATGGTCACAGTTTTAAGGATTCATCAGTGTCATTCATCTGAAACTTGTCAAAGTACACATGCAATTTAGTCCGACTGTTTAGGAATATATTTAATCTAACTCTTGTTGTTCAAGAGCAGAGTCAGGTGGGTTTGGCTCATTCTGCTTTTCCTAACAACTGGAAACAATAGGAACAGGAATGAATACCTTACTACATCCATGCAAATGCAGAATCATAGAATGGTTCAGGTTGGAAGGAGCCTTAGAGATCATTTGCTCCAACCTCACCACCATAGGCATGAACACCTCTCAACCAGACTTGGCTGCTCAAGGCCTCATCCAACCTGGCCTTCAACAACCCCAGGCAGGAGGCATCCACAGCCTCCCTGGGCAGCCTATTCCATAGTCTCACCATCTTCATACCAAAGAACTTCTTCCTAAGTAAGATCCAGTCTAAACTTACTCTCCTCTCGCCAGCTTTAACCCATTCCCCTTTGTCCTGACAAAAAGTCCCTCTGCAGCCTTCCTATAAGATCCTTTCATGTATTGGAAGGCAGCTCTAAGGTCCCTCCAGAGTCTTCTCTAGGCTGAACAACCCCAGCTCCCTCAGCCTATCCTCATAGCAGAGGTGTTCCAGAATGCTTTAAACACATTGATAAGTAAGATAGTGCTGAGACAGGAGCACCAAATTTCACATTTGAGAAGCCTGAACTTCCCATTTGGAAGCACCAGTACATTTCTGTGCAGCAGTAAATACAAAGCACTGAGTTATTTCCATTAGCTCAATTTTGTAAAGTGAGCTAAGGAGAAACTAAAATCAGCATATACCATGTGTCAGCAAATAGTTTTGCAAACTCCATGACTAGAAATACAGTCATTCATAATGATACCCTCTTGCTCCAAGAGGAAAAAATAAAACAGCCTCTCACATTCCTGTTTCCCAGGCTCCCATTTGGCACACTCCACCACCTGCACAGACCAGACACTGTTGGCACTTTTGAGCCAGTTCACGTGTCATTGGTTTAACATTTTCAAGCTGATGGTTGCATATTGCAAAATTAGGGCTACATTCTGGCTTGGTTCCCAATGAAGTAGCACAGTCTGAGCCAAGAAGCAAGGAAGAGATGTGTGGGAATGTGTTTTCAAACACAGCGTCATTCTGCCTTCCCCCACCATTGGTAACACCATATGCAGGAAAGGCACCAACAAGAGCATCTTCCACCACCAGCACATTTTACTGGGTGTGCAAGAAGGTTCACACAGGAGGACCCACAGATGCATACATACCAAACAACCTAATGCAATTTACATCTTAGCAACTGTACCTGATAGTAAACAACAGCAGAAAACCCCATGCCAAGCTGCAAGTTATGACAGCAGCAGAGTGGTGTGAAGTCAGGAGAGCACAAGGAAGGCTCCTAGCTATGATCTCAAAAAACCCAAAGGTGAGTGTGGGTAATTAAAAAGGCGACTGGATGCTCTTCCTGAAGCACACACCTGAACACAGTGTTTTACTGACACAGCCAGCCAGAGATGTGAAAGCAAACATAAAGCAGACAGAAGTTCTCAACCATGATGAGGTGGAAGAGGGTCAGGTGCAATCACTCCACTCCCCACACCACTGACTGCTCACAAAGCAGATGGCTTGCCACAGATGCACTGATAATTTGTCTGACCAAAATCAACATGCCAAATTATCCTCCAAACCAATGGCAACTGGAGGACATGCAAAATGATAGCTTCAAAGCCAGCTGGCACACATTGACCTGGACCTGGATGTGATCAGTGGCACAACGGGCACACAACTTTGCTTCCATCTGGTGTGGCTGGCATCAGTGGAGACCGATGGAAAAGGAAAAGAGTGGTGCTGAGATGAAGCTTTTGACTGATGACAAGAGAGAATTGAATGCAGGGGGTTTAAAATAACCTGCAACAAATCAAGAGTGGCTGTATAGATGTGTGTCTTTTCAACAAGAGGGTGAGAGACACTGAAATGGTTAAATAAATAGTTTCATCTCAGCCTGCCCAGAGTTATGATGAGATAGATAGAAGCAACTAAGAACCACTGACCTTAACACCACAAAAAGGAGTGAGTGTTCTGGAAAATACATAGATAAGCCAAATCCACAACAGAAAGATAAATACCAGTATGTGCTATGATTCTTATGCTAATCCATAAAGCCCAAGGTAAATGAGCAAAGGAGTAATCTAAAGGAGAGAAACGTCAGTACTGCAAATCACATCACCTTTTTGTAAGTGGGGAACAGAGGGACACCCAAAGTCCCACAGGAGTCTTCAGTCTGACTTGTCAATATGATGTAGCTTCAAGCGGAAAACCTTTCACTAGATCTTTTTTTCCACCCTGCCTCCCATCTCTCAATTACCCTGAGAACTGATCCTATCTCTGCTCAATAAATTCACCTTACATGATACATTTTCAAACAGCAACCTTCAGTTTTTACCCACATCTGACCTGGGCCCTTAGCAGGAGTTTCCACAAACTTCTTGGAAAACCACCTCCTTAGTATTTTTCAAGTCTTTCCCTGCAATGCCTTACAAAAGGCTTTGCAGAAGGGGCATGCAGGGCTGGTGGACATGCCAAGATTATTCCTCCTCATAACGACTCGTTTGGACCATTTGTTTACACTCGTCCATAGGAGCACATCAAACATCTCATATTCCCAGACTCCCAGTGTGGGGAGACTTTCCTTTCTTTCAGTATTTACACACAACAAAGTCCTGTTCCACAATAAAGGCTCCTATGCACAATAGAAAGACAAATAATAAGCTAAAGGACTTAAGGGTACAACACCCAGTTTGCCAAGATGTACTCCAGTGGGGCAGCAACTCTCTTTGCTCATGCAGGGAGCTTAGCTGAAAATGGAGCTGCCCAGCACGAAGGTCTGTTTCCTGCACATTGGCAGCAGCAGTAGTAGCTGTGGAAAATCAGAAGTCAAAAGGCATAGACCAGAGGGACTCACCGGTCAAGGTTATCCACCAACATTAACAACAACAGGATCACATCTCATCTCCTGCATTGCCATAACCCTCACATCTCTCTTTGCTGTTTCAAATAGCAACGTGTTCCTCTGCACCATCCGCTTTGCAGTACATCTCAGACTGAAAGACCTGCTTTAATGCAATAATGTTTTTAAAAGCTGTTAATCACTGTAATGTCTAATAACACATCATTATTTTCCACAGTCCTAACACCACTCAGCACCTTTTGGGCTGGTTAGACACCAAGCTGCACAAACCCAGACTGTTTATCTGAGAGGTGTTGAGGTGATAAAGCAAACACTAAAAAGGCATTTGTTCTCCCAAGGCACTTCTTTTGCTCACTGACATTTAAAAGGATGCAAAAGTTTTCTTTTGTTGTTAGGCATAAGCTGCTTACTGACAGCAAACGTGCTTGTTCTCTGCCAACCATACAATCTCTTTTTTTGCTTGGAGGAAAGGAGGGAGAAAAGATTATCCAGATGAGGTTGGATAATCGCAAATCTTAGGGAGGGTGAGTTTTTGTGAAAAGGGGGTGGGAATGAAAATTGGTCTGATATAAATACCCATATTTACCTCTTTAAATTATTTCCCCACAGAGCTTCAGATATCACAGGATTAAAATGTCAACATATAAAACCCATGCTCAAGTGTCTTTCTCATGGTCTCACACACAAACAAATCTGGAGATGTCAACTCAGTGTCTCCCAAGTGTGTAAGGTCTTGAAACCAGCCAAAAACATGATGTAACAGGAAGCATTCTGTTAAGAAACATGCAGAGTGTTTAAAAGGTAAATTGCTTAAGACCCTCAGTAGTGTAAAAGAGCCTTTAATAGATGTACCTAAAACCTTCCACACAATCTCACCCAAAATTAACTTCTGGTTTTTTTCAAAGATGCATTTTAGACCAAGCAATATTTAATTTCCAGGTCAGAAATAGCTGGCTTTTCCTTTTTATGTCCATTTCTAATTTATTTTTTATTAAATTTTCATCAAAATGTTCTCATGAGCATGGAGCAAAACGCACAGTGCAAAACCAAATCCTCTTATTCCTTCTTAAAAAGAGGTTTTCTTCCTGATCTTTCCACTCATCAAGGGTTAACTGTTCTGAGAGACTCCCTGTTCAACTGATGGAAGAAAGCTGGTTGTAAAATAGTAACTTCTGCAATTTTTTTATCTCCAGGAATCAAACACAAATGAATTTTCAAAATTCTCTGCCTTCCCTTCCACCATGTTATTAGCACAATCTGCACAACCCATTACTAGTTATGATCATCTGTTTTCACTTGCTAGTCAAGTACATAAAAAGCTGAGCCTGAGAGAATGGTTATCTGTGGTCACTGTAGCTCCACTTGCATCTCAGAGCACTTTCCTTCAAGGAAGTGGGACTGTGCAGGCTGTGGCTCTTGAATATCACTGGACAGAAAATATCTACGTGGAGGACAGAATGGTAAGGGAGGACTGAATTCCCTTCTGAGCTGGGTCTGTTTGCTATATTTATTGCAGCAATGTCTTTTTCATTGTACATGTAACTGCCCTTGCCAAGCGTGCTGCTTTTCCTTAGGCTACTTTAAATCTCTCTAAAAACCAAACAATGATCCTTATCTTAATATAAACTATCTGTGAACAGTTGAGAGCAATACAGTAGAGCTTTAAATTGAGAAAGAAGGGTCAATGATGCAATAAGAGCACTTCAACCTTAAATATAATGCAGATAAAAAATCAGTTTTGATCAAATTCATGCCTCGTCAGGGAAGATTCTCCTGGCTGCCATCCATAGTTCTTAGCCTACAAATCTTGTATGGAATGAGCCTGCCAAAAGCACAAGTTGAGTGTCAAGCCCTCCATGCCTAACACTCATCTGTCACTTCCTTACCATCCAATTTGGCACAGCAGGTCATAAATGCCAGCCCTTTCTCAGAAAGCATCTAGCAGTGGCACAGCAGGGCTCTTCTGCAAGCTATGATACCCAACATGTCTCCCGGCCAGAATGTGGCCAACCAGACCACCCTTGCCTTCATTTGTGTCTGCTAAGAGTTTAGCTAGAAACAAACAAACCCAGCATCCCTCCTGCTGCTGAGCTGTTCATCTCTCCTAACCTTTTTCCCAGTGTCCAAAACAAACCCACTGCACCCTGACCCCCTGCAAGGCTGCTCCTGCCTATCATCACTGGGTTGATTTGTAGCACAGAACCTGCTCGCCGTCTCCCTCGTCTTATTTTCTTGGTTACAATTACTCACCTATTGGCTACCTATGGCTATTTCCTCTCTAATAATCCCCAAGATGCTCCTCAGAAACACCTGAATAAGATCTGTTGTCTCATTATGGAAAACAGAGTATTGAAAACAGCAGCAGGTGCACAGGGAAGATGCTGATGTGTGCCCATAACTGTACAGAGGCCAGTCTCACATCCAGAGAGGAGAGAGACTGCAACCACTTCCAAGTGCCTCAGCAGCAAAGAGACTCAAGATGTGAGAATAAAAGATACTACACTCAGTGGCATCAGCTCACTTACAACCACCATTTTTATTTCCAGGCTTTTAAAGCATGAAACTGCTGATCAGGATGGATTCTAACAAGAGAGCAACTGCTGGGAGAAAAGAAAGCAAACCACACAGGGATTTAGTGTCTATTTGGCACCTCGGGTTAAACCTTTCCCAGGAGAAGTGCATATTTTGGTGTTCAAATTCCATTTCGTGACACTCCTTTAAGAGTGGAAGAAAGAAAAAAAAATCTACTGACATTTAAGTCACAGTCTGGAGCCAGCTCATCAGACAGAGCAGGCAAGCAGAGCAGCGTTAGGAACAACACGGGGGAAGGGGGAAAGAGCAACATGAACTGGAAGTACTGCAGTTGGAAATCGGCTGATGTAGGGGCAGGGAGGCCCAAGGAAAACTACGATGTGCAGAGAAGGCAAATGGCAAGGGGGTGAGCAATGAAAGGATATAAGCAGACTACAGGCCAGCACATGGAAAAGAAAACTGAAGTACAAAAGGAAAGTAATTTTGCTTTATGAGGTAGAAAAAGATTGATATGTGAGAGCAGAGCAAAAGGAAAGCAAAAAGCAGAACAGAAATGCTGGAAGCATCACAGTAAAAAAGAGCAAAAGGGGTTCAGGGAGAAAGAGGAGATTAAAAAAAAAAAAAAAAAAAAAAAAGGGAAAAAAAAAGAGGAAACAAAAAGAAGATGGAAATAAAAATGCAAGACAAGAAGCCCTAAGGCAAGAAGGGACCCAGGGATGTGACTTGTGGAGAAGCAGTGGACCATCAGACAAGAAATCCAGAGAATTACAAAATGGCAGTGAACCTTAATTCTGTCAACTACAAAAGTAACCAAAAGCAATATGCATTGGATGGTACCCATTGCACATTCTCCAAGTGGCATGTGTACAGAAACCATGCAAAAGCAATGACGACTGCCCCTAAGTCTAGAAATTGTTTCTAGTTTTTAATACATGAGGATTGGACATTCCCACAGACTGCTCAGAAAGTGGTTCAAGGTCTGAAGTTGCCAACTCTTTCCTGATAAATGACCTCTGAACTAGCCACCACCAGCAGTAACACCAGAGAAGTAACTTCTGTTACGGTACTAAAAGGCAAGAACATTTGAACAACTGTACGTGACAGAGCTAAGAAATGTGAGTAGAATCAGCAGACAAAGAATAGACCATTAGGTTGGAGACCAGGATATAACATCCACATCTGAAACATGATACACAGCAGCACTTTCTATTAGTTCATGTTATTCTTCCTTCCAAAATGCACATAGTGGAAGTGTGAGATGATAAAAGACCAAGTACCTGTACTGCAGCATGTTACAATGAATACAAGTAATAAATACGGTAAGACTGGGAAACCAGAAATGGATCAGAGGAAGATCACAGAAGCATGAGATGCTGAGACCAAGGAGCTATTGCATTTGAAACATATTGGCTATCTCAAACGACACCTATAGGCACCTACTCAAAACATACCTACCTCAATAGATACTCTGTTTTGAGTGCCACTCTTTAAAATATAGGAAGAAAAAATAAAGTAAAACCAAACCTCATAAAAATCCCCTAAACAACTAAGCAGTTTCAGAAGCACACCCAACAAGAAAAGAACCAAGAAATTTTTCCCCCTCCTCTTTCTTTTCCTGCAAAGCAAACTCAAGCCAGGATTAAGTTAAGGAGGTGGTAAACATCATCCAAAAATGTCCAACAAGGCAGTAACTGAAGAGGACATTCATCGGTTCTTCTCTTAAAGAACTGACAGGAGGACAAGTGGTACAAAGAATGAGGTATTAGAAAAATGAAAGTCTTGTTAACAGTAAGAGTGGTGAAGAACCCAAAACAGGCTGTCTAGGGAAGATGAGAAATCAATAGGCAAGATTTAAAAAGAGATTAGACAGACTGTCAGGTTCTGGAGGTGAGACAGGTACACTTGATCTCGCATAAGAGCCTGGAAACACAAAGTTACCTCCCAAGGTTTTTTCCTACATCAGCATTTCTGGGACTTTTTAATGCTTTCAAGTATTTATCTCAATTATGGGACAATTTCATAGATAAAAGAGCATATTCAATATTAGTTTTGGCATACATTAAGCAATTCTGCCTTTCTTTTTTTTTTTATATGAAAGATACTAAATTCAATGAGAAATTAAATGCTTGTTATTCTTTTCCACTTTGTTTTGCTTTCCGGTCTAAGGGCTCAGTGCTCTGGGTGTTTGTACCCTTTGGTTTATGTTTTCTCAAAGAATTTTTAGGAATAACAAAATATTTTCTGATTCTGCTCCAAGGTCACAACAGAACTCATCCTCTTTGTTAATAAGGTGATGTTTTGATCTCATCCCTCCTTTATTTAAGTACATCAGGCACCCTATGGTATGTGTTAATTGATACTGTGGACGTTTGCTCCAGTGACCTGTAGAGAAGTACCTACTTGCACTACAAGTCCCCTGTTCTTTACTCACTGGCATCTCCCTCTGACTTTCAGAAATCATTTCAGTAAGGCAGTCCCCAAACACACAACTGCTTCTGAAGTATTTCCTCCTGCAGCAGATGTATCCTTCCAACTACTGAGAAAAAAACAGACACGACAAGTGTTCTCCCACAAGACAAAACCCTGTCCTTTATTTGCAGATGACACCAAGCTGTGTGGCACAGTTGACTTGCTGGAGGGCAGGGATGCCATCCAGAGGGACCTGGACAGGCTGGAGAGGTGGGCCCAGGCCAACCTCATGACATTCAACAAGGCCAAGTGTAAGGTCCTGCACCTGGGTTGCTGCAATCCCAAGCACAAATCCAGGCTGGGTGGTGAGTGGCTGGAGAGCAGCTCTGAGGAAAAGGACCTGGGGGTCTGGGTGGATGAGAAGCTCAACATGAGCCTGAAGTGTGCACATGCAGCCCAGACAGCAACTGTGTCCTGGGCTGCATTAAGAGAGGTAATACCAGCAGGGCAAGGGAGGTGATTCTCCCCCTTTACTCTGCTCTTGTCAGA